>JAVRXN010000003.1:40333628-40933628 GCA_033556935.1 Timema podura
TTTAACAAAGAAATATGACCGTGTAATACCGCTCTCCCGGCGAGCCCTTGCCCTTTGGTAACGTGCATTTCCTACTCTAGACAAGACACCTCTATCTCCAAGCTTCTACTCACAGGGGAACACTCAAATAATGCCCCACTTAGAGTTGCGCAGAGCTGTTCTGAGCATTCCGTACCTTGCCTCGTCTTCCTCTTGTCAGCCATGACTTGGGGAACATTCACTACTTTGCCCCGATCGGGAAGATAGTTGCTTCATTTGGAGGTTATCGCTCAGCAATTTTAAATGTCATAGTTATTTTAAGAAAAACTAGAAAATGGTTTAATTTAATTCTAATATTTCCCTAGTTTATATAGCTTAAATATTATTATAGCTTATAATTGTTTGTATGAATAACTTGGTGTTTAGGTGGGAGGGCACATCCCTTGTGCCCTTTAGGACGAGCCACCACTGTATATATATATATATATATATATATATATATATATATATTGATTATGCTCACTGTATCCTGTGAATACATGCATATTATTTTGTCTTGGTTGATTGTGCTGTATGAAACATCTCTTCCGCTATATAACGTGGATATATATATACGTGATATATATACGTTATATATGTATTATATACGTGATATTATATATATATACGTGGATATATATATATCCTCTCATTCTCATTTATAACAAGTAACAAAACTATCAGCCATAAGTTTACTAAAATATCAAAATTATATAATCCAATAGAATACTGCACTTTAAAAATGGCGATACTTTAAAATGTAAACCCATCCGTGAAGCAGATAAAAAGAGTTACTCTAACTGACAAAAGTTTTGGGTTCAACCGTACAACGGTATCATGTTGTACCATGGTCTATAATCAAAACCGTGCAGACCCGACATAAATAAACAAAGATTGAAATTTTACATAATATCGCCAAATAGTAATTTTGAATCCAATTAACGCCAAACAGAATTTTGAAATAAACAAAACTAAACCTATCAAAGACCAAAGTGTCTCACCTAGAGATTGTAGTGATATGCGTACTGGCACTACAGAGTCCTGCCATTATATACACACGATAGGAGTCACGTGCTCTCAAAGCGCGGGAAGCAAGGATGGGAAGAAGGGTAGGGGGTAACACTGTTCTAGAACTTTCTCACTCAGTCTGGGTTTAATTCAAAACTCGCGCCACACAATAGATCCGTTGCTTTCACAACACTCTCGTCGGTGCGCACGAATCTGCGCATGTCGACTGTCTCTTGTTTTTCTTTGGACGGGGCACAATCAGAGGCGGACAGCAAACCAAGGTCCCTCAGTTCAGTCAGATACAAGTCGTGCCGTGATGTGTTTGTTGTGTGAAGCCTTGTCGAGACGAGCCAAATGGGGGCAGAATCAATAAGCCAAACAATCCTTTCCTTTACATGTTGTAACAAGGTTACATAATTAGAAACATCTCCAGCAAGTATACTGATTTGAGGCGGCAGCTCTTCTTTCTTAGAGCAAGCAGTTCTTTCTCAGACTGACCATAGGCGAATGTTAGCGTATTAGTTTACTATATTGATTGGTGTATACTCTCACGTTTAATCCTGTTAAAATCTTAATTCTTAGGTTTTTTTAGTTAACATGTAAAACAGTGGAAGAGGAAGACTGCTGTGCCAACGTTCATAAGTAGTATTTTGAAGCATAGTTTTTCACCACTTTTTTTTCTAGCCACTCTATCTTCAGTAAACCTATATTTAAAATAACTTGGACGTTTAAAAACTCAGTTTTATGAAAGTGTATAGTAAGTATTATCGGTGTGTTGGGTTGGCAGAAAATTATATAAGTAATCCTACTATTAACTAATGATAATGGCGTGTATAATAAATCCAGTTTCAAAGCTATTATAAAGCAGGCTAAAGGTCATACTCATTTGCAGGCCACAGCCCAAGAGAAAACTTCAGCAATCGTAAATTGACAATTTATTATTATTATTATTATTATTATTATTATTATTTGAGTTAAAACTACAATTATTATATATGTATGTGTATATATATATATATATATATATATATATATATATATATATATATATATATTATATATATATATATATATATATATAATGATTGAGTAATATTTCTAAGATCACCAATTATTTTGTTTTATTCTATGCATAGTTTGTGTCACCCACCCCCCTTTCTTTTGTCACCATAATACTTTTAACTATATAAAAAAAGTGTAAGCTTCCAATTAAACTAGCGTCCATCAGACCC
Source organism: Timema podura (assembly GCA_033556935.1). Classification (NCBI taxonomy): domain Eukaryota; kingdom Metazoa; phylum Arthropoda; class Insecta; order Phasmatodea; family Timematidae; genus Timema; species Timema podura. Next base: position 40,335,887 of record JAVRXN010000003.1, read on the forward strand.
CCTTTATTGTAGCTTCATTGCTTTCCTTTTCCAGAATTGACCACACGCCACTGGTATTTTTTTAGTTAATTGCAAAGATAGCAATAAAATAACACAAAACTACCAGTAGTTTTAGAACGAACAGCTAGCACCTCTATTGGGGAAATATTATATTACAATTTTAATACATGGTTTTGTTATATTTCTTTGCTTGTCTAGTCTATGGTGTAGAAAACTCAAGGTTAAGTCGGTAATCAGTTAAATATTGTTCTAATTTTCATAAATTTCACATAATCTTTTGTGTTATAAATAAGTTAACTTTGGTATTTTTGTTTAGTTTCAAATAATGACAAAAACTCAGATTTCAAGGTATATATAAGTTAATGTTATTTTAATAATTTCACATGATCTGTGTTTTGGGGCTTCTTGTTTGGTTTGATTTTTAACATCATGGGGGCAAGGCGTTACTAAACATTTTTCTCGTCTACCTTTCAAGAAATATGGTAATTACGAAAATCTTACATCCAAATATACAGTTATATAGGCCTAGGCTTTGCAATACAATTTATTAAAGCGTACTAAAAGTTTATTTATTGTGCATTTAAACCCGCCTCGGTGGCGTAGTTGGCTAACGCGCTAGTCGTGTTGAGCTCGACCGCCGAGGACGGGGAGATCGAGGTTCGAATCTCGGTCGGGTGAACTGGGGGTGGTTTTTCCTAAATGGTTTTCCACTCTCCCTCCACGCAAATGCGGGTTCACTTCCTCTAAATTCAACCCTCCCAACTCCTAATCCATTAGAGTAATTAGTACTTAGGCGTATAACCCGTATGGGTAGTAAGACGCGGTGCTAAATATTATTATTATTATTATTGTGCATTTACTTTTTTTTTATCCCCGTTCTTTAATGTACGCTAAAGCCCCATCTGCAAACTCCGTATCCGTAAGGTGTTTAGTGGTCTGTAAGAGATTGGCTGTGCCCGAATAGTCTCAAGTATTCTTGATAAGGATCCTTCGTTATACATTTTATGACACGCACTTCTAATTGAAGGCTTCATCAGACTATATGAACGGTCAACGAGTGTTTCTGTACCCTTGATACCTCTGTGCTACTACATCGGTAGTGCCAATCTTTGGAAATATGTTAAACGCCATCTAGACTACCAGCCAAAATGAATATCAGTGGCTTGGTTTCACCTTCATTTTCACTTTTGATATCAGTTTGTTTAATGTATCGGAGAAAAACATGTTAGGCCTATATTATTTCAAAATATTGCATGCAATACCTAGCATAGGCCTACTTACAGATTTTTGTCAACTTCTTTTCACACTACATTTTAAATGGTGGGTAATGCAAATTTGCGGGTGGTGACAAAACAATTAAACAGCTGACAGTCTCACCCCACACCAAGATCGGACGAAGACGCTGACGACGTATTACAATTTCAAGGGCATGAGCTGCATGCATCAGCATCCTTGGTGACATTTCAGTTAGGTCCACACCACCCCACTTCCTTGCTGATACATCTGACAAGGTTACATTGCAAGGCGACAGCTAATAAGTAGAGAATTCGGAAACAGCCATCGACTCCACACTTACCACTTGCGTTTTCTACAGAGTCCTGCTCCATAACTTCTTAGTTCTTACCATTCCGTGGAAGTTTGGACTCGTGTTTAATTTTCTAAGGACTAGTCTACAGATTATAGACGGTTAAGGACAACCGATCACTGCAATGTAATAATGTGCATGTGCATCAAAATGAAAGCACCATTGGCATCATATGGGTTCGTTTTATGGTAACAAATACAAAATTAAATTATAGTTGTTAACCCATAGAGCAATTTCAGAAATATTTTTCTGAAAATTTAAAAACCCTGGGAAGCGTGGCACCTCTGAAACAGTTTTCAGAGAAATACCAAGCTTTCGGAAAGAATGTGCCGGTAGATTAAACTTGCCATGGTTTGTAGTCATTAGTAACCTGAGCTGCTTCACAGATCATGTTGACCTGCTTGCGTCTTGCTCTAGACCAGGTTTTTTCTATGGGTTTAATTGGACGTATCGGTTGGAAGGGTCACGTGATCATGGATATGGACTGTGTGTAGGTCATTTTCATTTCTAAGGACCATTAAGGACCTAAGAACTATACGGATGCGGAGCTTACAGACTAGACGGGGCTTAAAGAATGCTCTACGTCTATTCACAACAAGTACAGACCATACTATGTGGATACTTTATAAATAATATTGTTCAGAGGAGACTGCAGCCCTGGTTATAACACAGCCTCATTTGTTTGTGGTTTTCAGATAAAGTTTTTGAAGGTGCAACCAATATTTCTTATTTTACGGTGCCATTTATCAAGATTTGACAAAATGACAGTCGTTAATTTGGAGTTTTCCAGCAGCTTATCAAAATCTGATCCTCAGAAGCAACCGGTGATCATTATTGGCCAGTTGAAGAATTTGATCAAAGCCAAATATTCGAGTGTGAAAGCTAAACTGGAACCTCATGTAACGGAGCAGGTATGCGTCATTTAGCTGTGTAGGGGAAATATGACAACTGATAGAACATTGATGGTAACATCAGCAGGCAGGTAAACCTGCAATTTCTCTGGGTTTCTTGCCATCTATCTTAAGATTCTGCTACCTCTCTTTAGTTATTTTACAATTTGTTTACAAAATAACATAACTTTAATAATATTTAATAGTTTATTTGGGATTTAATACCTTTAGGTATCACACTCGTTCAAAAACTATTATGTTCTTTGCTTTGTTACCGTACACAAGATAATAATATGTCTATATTATTATTATCATCATCATCATTATTACATAAATAGTTTGATCATAATTTCTTGAGACAAACTAGGTGTTCATAAAGAAGACTTTTTTTTAAATGTATTACATAAAGATATTGAAGTAACAATGACTGCTCACAGAAGTCACTGTAACAAACTTTCAGGTTGATGTAAAGAGGGATTATATTTCATAATGTTCATACCGTGAGTATTTTTCAGATAAACTTACGTTATGCAACAAATGTCATGTGACATACCTACGTATGCTGCAACCAACAAGCGCACAGAACAGACTGAGACACGGCAGTATTGCCAACACTCACACTATTTATTCATCGGGCATTATTTATCCATCTCGATTGACACGCTTCTGCTGATGGTTGTACGAATGATTGGTACTTACAACAGCCATTGATGCACGCTTGTTTAGGCCTACAGGTCATGATAGATCAATGTTAAAGCATATTGTAAAGTTTGTTATAAAAACAGTAGGACCTACAAAAAGGAACTTGTACTAAAATAACGAGATGGCCGGGACCAGCAAAAAAAAAAGTACTTTTCCATTCAAAATGGTACCAACATCAGCCCAACTTAAGAAGACGGCAATTCGAATAGTGGCAAGTTTTTAAGGTTTGATCATTTTTAACAGTTATATAAAATTAAAACTAAAATCTCAAGAAAAATGTAGAAACATAAAATAATATTGACTAGGCTATCATTTTTATATTGACTTAATTTAATGTTAAGCTATGATTTTTTGCGGAGAATTACACCAAGTGACGTCATATTACTACATTATCTTTTTCATCTCTGGGACTTGATGGGGCTGTGATCTTGTGGCAAAAGCTCAACATTGTTAATTGTACCTTTTTTTTTAAGTTGTGCAGTTGCTATATGGACACGGCTTTTGTTATTATTATAAGAAATAATCCACATCTGTGACAAACCATTTGTTTGCCTGTTAATAGTCATTTTTGATTGGTTTCCCGTCCTACAAATGTTAGTTTTCAGATTTGTTATTAACTTTCTGTGCCCTTTCACCCCACTCCTAAAGGAGGAAAGATTTCACTCCTCCCAACTGACTTTGTTGTAAGGTTACTTCCAAATTGGTCTTGTTGGTATCAATCGAGACAATGTATCTTCTTATCCACGACTGGTTCATTGGTATCAATCGGGGCAATGTGGCATCTTATCCACCACTGGTTCATTGGTATCGATCAGGGCAATGTGGCATTTTATCCATGATTGGTTCATTGGTATCAATCAGGGCAATGTAGCTTATTATCCACGACTGGTTCATTGGTATCAATCAGGGCAATGTGGCATCTTATCCACAGCTGGTTCATTCGTATCAATCAGGGCACTGTGGCATCTTATCCACAGCAGGTTCATTGGTATTAATCATTGGTATTAATCAGGGCAATGTGGCATCTTATCCATAGCTGGTTCATTCATATCAATCAGGGCACTGTGGCATCTTATCCACAGCTGGTTCATTGGTATCAATCAGGGCAATGTGGCATCTTATCCACAGCTGGTTCATTCGTATCAATCAGGGCACTGTGGCATCTTATCCACAGCAGGTTCATTGGTATTAATCATTGGTATTAATCAGGGCAATGTGGCATCTTATCCATAGCTGGTTCATTCATATCAATCAGGGCACTGTGGCATCTTATCCATAGCTGGTTCATTCATATCAATCAGGGCACTGTGGCATCTTATCCACAGCTGGTTCATTGGTATCAATCAGGGCAATGTGGCATCTTATCCATAGCTGGTTCATTCATATCAATCAGGGCACTGTGGCATCTTATCCATAGCTGGTTCATTCATATCAATCAGGGCAATGTGGCATCTTATCCATAGCTGGTTCATTCATATCAATCAGGGCAATGTGGCATCTTATCCATGACTGGTTCATTGGTATCAATCAGGGCACTGTGGCATCTTATCCATGACTGGTTCATTGGTATCAATCAGGGCAATGTGGCATCTTATCCATAGCTGGTTCATTGGTATCAATCAGGGCACTGTGGCATCTTATCCACCACTGGTTCATTGGTATCGATCAGGGCAATGTGGCATTTTATCCATGATTGGTTCATTGGTATCAATCAGGGCAATGTAGCTTCTTATCCACGACTGGTTCATTGGTATCAATCAGGGCAATGTGGATTCTTATCCACAGCTGGTTCATTCGTATCAATCAGGGCACTGTGGCATCTTATCCACAGCTGGTTCATTGGTATCGATCAGGGCAATGTGGCATTTTATCCATGATTGGTTCATTGGTATCAATCAGGGCAATGTAGCTTCTTATCCACGACTGGTTCATTGGTATCAATCAGGGCACTGTGGCATCTTATCCATGACTGGTTCATTGGTATCAATCAGGGCAATGTAGCTTCTTATCCAAAACTGGTAGCCAGCCTTGCTAGGGGGATTATAGTGTACGTTGGGGGGTGGGAGGAAGCCTCATTGATGTAAAGTGAAATATGTAGTAGAATCTGATATAGGAGGATTCCATACTTTTTTTATAACTGACCTCTATACATGTTTGGTGGTCAACAAAGGAGCTCCAATCAGAGTTGAGGCAGTTCAAGTGAGTAAACTGCCGTGTCCTGGCTAGCGTGCCTTGGAGTGGGCAGTGTGTTCAGTGTGTGTGGGCTAGTGTGCCCATGAGGGGATATTGTGTTCAGTGCGTGGACCAGCGTGTCCTGGCTAGGGTGCCCAGGAGTGGGTATTGTGTTCAGTGAGTGGACCAGCGTGTCCTGGCTAGGGTGCTCAGGAGTGGGTATTGTGTTCAGTGAGTGGACCAGCGTGTCCAGAAAATGAATCAGCTAGTCTAGCGTTTATGTAATGTGGATTAACACATTGTGTTGTGCGCGAGGACTAGTGGTGACTTAAGTGAATAAACACAGCTAACGTAAATATTTATAGTTATTGTGAACTCTATGAATAAGGAACATATTTGTGACTGCTTTAAATATTTGAATAGTCATGTATTTTATAGTTATTGATTTGTTTATTTAATTTAATTTTATTTTATTTTAAGTATATCTTCTTAAATAAGTGACTGGTTAAATTGTACCTTAAATCAGTGTGGATGCGTTTGTTTTATTATTCGTAATCAAAACCTCGAATATTCCATGTGCGTTTTCAATTTTGTTTAGTCGGCAACATACATCAATATCCTTGAAAGAACTCAGTGATGCATGAATGGTCCGCAACCACCCCAGCCGCCCATTACAATATTCTATAGTTCTTTATCTCAAAATAAAATTATTAAAACATATTGTTGTAGGGTCATTCCATATCAAATCACCCCAAAAAAAATTTGGTTGCATGCATTTTTTTTTTCTGCACACATGATCCTTCATGTTCCAGTACCAGTAGTTAAAAACAATTTTATTTTAAATTTACTCCTACCAGTTTTTTTCGGAATGGCCACCTTTCCAACATGGCCGACGCTAAATTTGATGTATTTTGATGTTTGCAAAAACTTATCTTGGTTACTAAAATATCTAGAAACTTTGGACATGATCCATTTTTCTGCTCTTAAAGTGGGCTACATTTCATGTCATTGTAAGTTTTGTCTAAATGTAACATAAATGGCTGAAATTCACTGTAGGCTTTGTTTAAAAATGTGTGCCTTTTAAAGGGCATGAAGGAGATGAATCTAGATTTTCAAAATTTCACAAATTTTTTTAACCCACCCTCAATGACCCACCTCAAGATTTAGATATTTCCCCCTCTTATTTTATTAGTTCCTAAACATGGCCGATCACTCAAATTTTCAAATATTCAGGCCTCAATATCTCAGGTGGGGGAACAAAAAAATATCAAACTGGGTGAGGGGAGCGGGGTGATAAAGTATTATATGATAGCTACATGTGCTAAAAAAAAATTGAGTTCTCGACTTGTCAGGTTTTATTTCTGTGCATTGATTAACAAGACCCTAAATTCATAAATGTAAATTGCAGCTCACCCTTAAAATTGACATCCTTTATTGAAAGTAGGCATTGTAAAGCTGTGATATTTCATTTCAAAGTTAAACAGTGATCTGGTGACTCCTTGGTGTAGGTGTGGTAAGTTCCAAGGGTGTGAGTTACCCCATGTTTAAAATATGCTGATGTTTGTAGATTTTCTGAGAGGTAAAAGTAAAAGTCAGTGCTTTTTTCTGGTTCGGGGTAGCCTACTGGTTTGGAATTTTCATATCTAGATTTCAACACTTCCTCATTTGTTTTTACTTCTTTTGAAACAAAAATGTAAGATACGCCTTTGATGTTTTCCACAGCAAAATGATACAAATCCTTTGGGGTGAGGATCTGATAGGCTCTTTGCAAGCTTGCTTTTGTAGCTTCTCTCTTGTTCGTATCACCTCCTACTCCATCACAGGCATTCTTACCATCAGCTGAAGCAAAGACATGCCACAATGTGTTGTGTTCTAGGTGGTCACATATGAAACATATGTGCAAAGTATTAACATTTTCAAAAATTGTCATGCAACCAACTCTGGGTGAATTCATATGGAATTAGCCTGTAACCTACATTATCTTAAGATATTGAAAGTTTATTGTTGTAGAAATTTTAGGCCTACAGTTGGAGTTATTAATAAAACTTTAAAGCTATTTTTTTTTTACCACAATAGCAAATGTTAGTGTAAGAAAGTCAATGTTTACAAATACTATAGTTAGCCCGATATTTTAATGTAGGCCTAATTCTGATATACAGAAGCTGGGGGATACCCAAACTATATTTGAAATTGTTAGCTCATCTATTTTTATAGGTTTTAAAGTTAAATTGTGCTTAGTTTATCTCTCTTAACTTTTAACTTTACCTATAGAGTGTCCGAGAATTCATCGGGCGAAACAGCCTAAATTTCAAGTCCTTATTCAAATTATCATGCATTATTGACCGGGGTCCACGAAGTTCAGCTGCTCGTTTACAAATTGATTTCACTGGAGATCATTGGATCAAATCAGTGACGGCGGCACTTCTTCTTTCATCCAGTCTGCAACCTGTCATTAACATTGCCTGGAGCATTGCCTGGAGCAAATACATGTTTTTCCTGCACTGTTGATTTACAGGGTGGCGTCTTATTAAAGTGTTACTCGCCTCGGTGGTGTAGTTGGCTAACGTGCTAGTCGTGTTGAGCTCAACCGCCGAGGACGGGGAGATCGAGGTTCGAATCTCGGTCGGGTGAACTGGGGGTGGTTTTTCCTAAATGGTTTTCCACTCTCCCTCCACGCAAATGTGGGTTCACTTCATCTAAAATTCAACCTTCCCAATTCCCAATCCATTAGCGTAATTAGTACTTAAGCGTATAACTCGAATGGGTAGTAAGACGCGGTGCTAAATATTATTATTATTATTAAAGTGTTCCTAAAATGCATCCATTATTTGCCTTATTATTTGTCTCATGTGTTGTCGTTGGTGAACTCACACACTTGTCACACTGTAACTGTTGCCACTTGCTTCAGCCATGATGTGAGGGACGTGTGCCAACATAATTGAAGAGCCAAATAAATATTATTGCCAACAAACATCCTTTACACATAACATATTCAACAGGGCTAGGTCTACGGGGACTTCTCAGACACTCTGTAGATACACTTAAGGGTGTAATAAACATTTACTTGATATAAGGTCATTGCTTGTAAATCTCATCTAGGTCAGCTACACTATCTATAAGATCTTCGATGTCATTTACCGCTTCTAGCGGTAATTCTGAATTTATATTTATATATTTCTCCAATTTTATATTAAAACTTATATTTATCATTTTGTAAGGCTACCCTGAACTTAAATAATTCTTAAATACATTTTTATAACTTTTAAACAGCAAGACTAAATCATAGCTGACCTGTATTGCTAATTTGATAGAAGAAATTCAAGTCGGCCATTGCGGTGGAAGGGAGCCACTATTTCGACCAATCAGCAAGTTATTGAGCACTAAGAAAGATATGACCGCACCACCCTTCAGATGTTTCATGTCAACAAATGACTGTTAGAGCTTTGGACAGTTTCACAATTAAAGAAGTACTTTAAACAATGTTTTCACATAATATACCTACACACTTTACATAGAACTTTATCCATTTTTCGTGAAGAAACGAGAAAATGGGGATGGCTCCAAGGATTTTCAGGAAGAATGGATATGTGAGATTTGGCTCCTTAATTTTTCCATGATTTAAATTACCTGACCAACCCTGAAAATCACTTTATGACAACGCCAACCCAGACAACAGCGAGAGGATTGGCGGAGGACAGATTCTACATTTTGTTACTACCTTTTTAGGACCAACCTACGACACTTCAACACAGGTGAATACAAGCCATTTTACTTACAACTTGAACCTAGATCATACTTCAGAGTCGTCATATCCACCACTACTTCACTTATTAAATCCATCACCATTTTATACCAAGGAAGAATCAGTTAATATACGCTGACTGCAAACTTCTGGAAACTATTTTTCTTTTTCTTGCGTGTCTAAATATAAAGGTGACCACGACATTGATACTACCTCATTGACCGGGCCTTTGTTCAGCTCATTGCAACCATTTTATATTTTTATCTTCAATATTAAATTAGCTATTTTATCTAATTAACATTAAGTCTTTAAACCAAATTTAATGAATCAATGTTGTACCTATAATTTTTCATTACCATTACTATTTTGTAAATCTAAATTTCACTCAACCATTTTTTAAATATTTGTATCTTTTATCTGTAACATATTATTTTTGGCCAGATGAGGCGTTTTCAACTGTTTTTTTATTAATATTTCAAGATTATCTATTTTATCCAACAATGTTATGAAATGTGACGGATTAGATTTGTTGTTTAGATAATTTTTAAATCCACCCACTCATTGCTATAATTGTCACCGGGTCGCTCCTGGCTCACTGGGACAGCAGCAAGTAGCTCCGGGTTCGACTCAAGGTGAGTGCTCGGCTGTGTAACATATATGTTGCTTCAGGAGAAGGGCAAAGCAAGGTCACTTACCAACACCAGTCCTTCTACGATTGTGTGTGCCCGCTAAACCCCCACGAGTAAACTAATAGTGCTACATTCTCTCTGGTGCAGGTGTACTCTGCAGCATTGTCCAGTCTTCATCCCTCGCCTACAGACTCTTGCTCCCTGTATTTGAATCTGGCCACAGTCGCAGCGCTCCCTGTCAAGTGTAGTCGTCACAACACGCCGTCACGGGCCCACTTTATTACCAAATTGGTTAAAAGTGCCACTGTGGGGGTGGACGAGTCAGTTGTGGTAAGACTCTATTCTTCACACGTTACTTGTCAATTGTTTGGCCAGTAAGACGACGCCTGGTCAAGATTATCCAGGCCGGTGCCTGAAAGATATTTCAGTTTATCTGATGGGGCCCTCGCACAAGACATTTGAGTGGTGTCACTCCCGGCCAGATGTACTGAGGATTATTTCCCTCTTTCCCTTCATTAAAATGCGAGTGCACTTACTCTAAATTGTACCTTCCTAACTCATTAGTTTAAATAATGTATTCTTATTTAGTAATTACATCACTGTTTGATATATTAGATATACCCATAATGCACGGTTCCACCACTGCAGATCGTGTGCCGGAGAGAAGATGTGTTTGCCTCGGCTTGCGCCGTCGCTCGGGCCTATCCCTTGTACTCCCGCAAGACCACCAACAACCTCTCGGCCAGCACCAAGACAGCCACAGTGCAGGTAGAGTTTGTTCTGCTATCTAGCTCTGATGAAACCAGCAGCATGGCGGTGAGCAACGGCACAGCTGAGGGCGAGCTTGTCCTTGGAGAGGGTGATATCGAGCTGTTGAAGAACGCTGCCATGGCTGTGCGTCTGGCTGCCAGGATTGTTGACACGCCATGCAATGAGATGAATGTCGATACTTTTGTTCAAGTAAGAACACAACATTTAAATAATTAGGTTTCACCTTTATAATTAAGATTTGAAAATAAATTTATTATTATTATTATTATTGTTGTTGTTGTTGTTGTTGTTGTTATTATTACATGATGTATTATATTGTTAGCCCCCATTCTGTTTCTGGGTACTGCCATCGCTCGATGTCTGATGTAAGTTTTTACACCAGGTATCGCTACCCCCCTTGGTGTTCACCCTTAGCTTGGGCAATCTGTCGAACAGTCATTCAGGATTGTTCAACCACCATAGGACTAGCGATAAAGAGATAGCGGAACATCGCGGAGAGACACTTGTTGTGTTTATTGCCGCAGGAGGTGTTGACTGTGGGCCAAGCCCTGGGAGTGAAGTCCACTGTGATCCGAGGGGAGGAGCTCAATGATAAAGGGTTAGGAGGAATCTATGGGGTTGGCAAGGCTGCTCTAGTTCCTCCTGCTCTTGTTGTGTTGTCACACCTGCCACAAGGAGCCACAGAGACAATCGCTTGGGTGGGCAAAGGGATCGTCTATGATACTGGTGGCCTCAGCATTAAGGGCAAGGTAATAACAACTCAGACAACTCGTCAAGTCTTCAAGGGCAAGGTAACAACTCAGACATCTCATGTCATCAAGGGCAAGTTAACGACAACTCAGACAAGTCATCAAGGGCAAGGTAACAACAACTCGAACAACTTGGCAAGTCATCAAGGGAAAGGTAATGACAACTCGTCAAGTCTTCAAGGACAAGGTAACGACAACTCAGACAACTCGTCAAGTCATCAAGGGCAAGGTAACAACAACTCAGACAACTCGTTAAGTCTTTATCTTTTAAGGGATGGGCCACATTCACTTTTTTAAATTTGAAGCAAAGTTGAATCTAATAAATGAAATATTCTCAAAGTTTGAATATTTAAAAAAAAAGTTAATTATTGGATACAAACATGTTTCATTAAATATTAATTATAATTTACAAAATATTGTAATATTCGGCTAATAGTGAATATTGTTGATAAAATATCAAAGTTTGGGAGACATGGACTGTTGTTTTAGACTTCCATGCCTGGTATGAAGCGAGATTGCGGAGGGGCTGCGGGAGTTCTGGGAGCGTTCTTTACCACAGTGAAAGCTGGCTTCACCCAGAACCTGCATGCTGTGTTCTGTCTAGCGGAGAACGCCGTAGGACCCCGATCCACTCGGCCTGATGACATTCACACGCTCTACTCTGGCAGGTTAGGATGTGTGGCGGGCTAACAGCATCCAATGGACATGACAGCTCAGAATGGCAATAAGTCAACATAAAGGAGTATTTTAGCTGTCAATATTATTATTGACTAAGCCTAGTAATTGTCAATGCTAAGTCAAACTCCTCCCCACCCTCAAAAAGCAGGTGTTGTTAATATTTCCTGAGTTGTGATGTGCTCTGAAGTTAAAATGAAGATGTTGGCAGGACTGTGGAGATCAACAATACGGACGCTGAAGGTCGATTGGTTCTGTCTGATGGAGTGTCTTACGCGCAAAAGGATTTGAAGGCCAACATTATAGTAGATATGGCGACCCTAACAGGAGCTCAGGTAGGCAGCCTGCACTACTGGTGTTGTTAAACATTGACCAGCTCTTGGATAGGTATTTATATACAATAGAAAGCTAACTAAAGAACTAATTACTCCTCAACTTACTCCTTGAAACATAGGTGAAAATACATTTCATCAATATATAGTTTCGTCAAAAAGGGGATTTTATTCTTTTGATTGAACTACTGAGAAACACGAAATTTTGTAGTGAAGCAAGTGGCAACACTGATCTGAATCCTGCCTCTAGGATTGAGGGTTAGTGACTACACTGATCTGAATCCTGCCTCTAGGTTCGAGGGTTAGTTTCAAGCTAGTGCCGTGATATGATAACACTTTCTTTCAGGCAATATGCACTGGCAAGTATCACGCAGCTGTGCTGACCAACAATGCCGAGTGGGAGGGAGCGGCAGTGCATGCTGGGAAATCATCTGGTGATTTGGTGTTCCCCATCCTATACTGCCCCGAGCTACACTTCTCAGAGTTCAGCTCCGCAGTGGCGGACATGAAGAATTCTGTCACAGTACGTTGCCAACATCCCTCTTTCTATATGTGAAATAAGATGGAAGCTATCGACTGACATTGTCGAACAAATCAAAGTCCATATTTGTTTGACCTATTTTATGACCATTCACATTTTTAAAGTAGTGGATTCTACCCATATATAGTCCCTACATTGTTATGTGTTTTATTCTTTCAATTTAGGAAAACTTATATTTCCACATTCCATTAGTGTGTGTTTTTGTGTTTAAAGGATCGTAGCAATGCCCAGTCATCGTGTGCAGGTCTCTTCATTGGTGCACACCTTGGTTTTGATTTCCCCGGTGTGTGGGTTCACATAGATATGGCCTCGCCAGTCTATGTTGTAAGTACATGTCACTATGATCTTATATTTATTAAATACAATATTTGGTTCAAGCTTCTCTTTGATTGAAAAATGTTACATTTTGAAAACTAGACATACTTTCTCCATTTTTTTAAAATAAATAACTCTTAGTACGCATCGTGGTTCGTGGCTCGCAAGGGAAATAATCCTATTCGCACACCCCTATTCATGTCTATGAATAATTTTCATAAATATTTACTTGATCACGCCATTCCCTTAGGGGATTTTTAATAGTGATGTGAATTCACATTCATTAACGTTGTAAATTAGACTAAATCACAAGTAAACTTCACAATCGCTGTGAAATACCGTACTGGGCCAAATCTAGCATGACCCTAACATTTTGAAGTGTTCTACATGTAAAATAAAAGGTCTCGACTGTACCGTACCTCAAGGTAAAGACTTGACAGTTTGACTAGCCTCCAGAGCCCTTATAAACTCTTCTCCAGAGTCGTACATCAGCCTGTAAGTTATTATGCCGAGGATCTGCTCTGAGGGATATTTTAGTAATTCACACAGCACAGAACTAAACCCTGTAGGAATTTGCTGTGTTTATTTGTTTGAGGGTGACCTGGTGGTCTAGGGGTAAGGTGTCAGACTTCTGTGCTGAGGGTCCGGGGTTCAATCCTCGGTCCCGGCACAGATTTATCTGATTGCCAAACCCTTCCTTCACCTCTGACAAGATGTGTATTAATCACAACTTGTGAATGTGAGGAATGCCAGGCCTCTACCGTGGTTCGGATTCCACGTTAAACTGTAGGTCCTCCATTTCATCTCACAATCACCCTACCATTGCACATTAGCGTAAGTGCGTATAACCCGAACGGGTAGTAAGACGCGGTGCTAATAATAATAATAATAATAATATTTGTTTGAGTGAAAAATGTTAGGTTGTACATATAACAAGAGTACAGTTTGAGGAAGGATATTTTTAGTAGATAAAGCTTGCACTCTATTGGGGACAATATGGTGATATATTCAAATCGTACATTGTCCCGATTTCTAGCCTTGTCCTATAATAAAATAAATGTTTGGTACTTCCAGGGGGAGCGAGCGACAGGCTATGGGGTAGCGATACTCTCAACATTGTTTGGTAAATTCTCCAATAGCGACATGCTCCAGTCTCTTGCTGAACAGACAGACTTGGAATTGCCGTCTACCAAGAAACTTAAACGAAATTAACCTAGGGAGTAGTTTTATTTGTACAGGGTGTCGCTATGTTCAACCCACTAATGGTAAAATAGTTTTGTACGAAATGTAATCTGCTACATTCACTCTAAATGTCTGTCTCGCCTGTTTTTCATAGTTTGTCAATAGTATACCAGTTTATCTTGATTTGAAAATATTTAAGCTATGAAACATTTTTGTATTTTTTCATAAGATAACATTTGGGTTTTATATTAAACATTGCTAGACCTAAACCTAGGGGGGGTTATCCACCGAGGGGGCCAGCTTCTGTAATACTTGACCCTCATTGTTGAGCACAAGACATTGAAGTGGCCTGTTGGCTAAATTTAAGAAGATAGGAAACTAATTGAGTTAAGAAAACCTATTTAGGGAAAGAGGAAAGAATGCACGAAGTTGACTTTGGGAGAATTATTCCCTAATACAAACATGTTAAGGGAGTGGATGTAGGATGTATTGAAGACAAGATATCAAGAAGGTTGCGAAGGACCTAGCAATGTCCATACAACCCAGCTGCTTGCTCACTTTCTTATCTTTATAATTGTGATTTTCACTTTGGTAAAGATTGCCTCTTGTATTTTACATTCAATGCATTGTTGTGTGTTTATGTTAACTATTGTTTGAGTTTGAAGATTGTAAGCCCTGTATGTTTCCTGCAATAAAACTGTACAAGAAACTTGTGTCAGTTTAAATATTTATTGCCAGGATTCACTGAAAGGTTAGCATTACATGTACACAAATAAATAAACTTTACCAAATATTTACTTTAATAACAGGGTTTTAATTTCATGTATTTATTTCCATGATACAATTTTAACAAAGCATTTTAAAATAAAGATAATAAAGCATGTTTGGTTAGTTTAAAAAACACTTATGTACAACTAAGTTATGGCATTTACACTTTTAGATCATTTTGAAAATATATGTGGCAACATTTTTACTGTACTGAACTCTTGATTTGTCTTCAAACTATTAAATAGATGTATACAAATCTAAACATTTATTTTATGTTATTGCTCTAATGTTACAACAGATCTATTTCAAATAGTAAAATATTATGCATTAATGATACATTTTAAAAGTGAATTTATAAAAAACTGATATAGTTTTATCACAAAAATAAATCTTTCCACATTATCAAGTTGGTACACTTGTGGACTTGTTTAAAATAATGATAAATGATTGAGTGACCACAGTTTGATTCCTAACTGGCTCATTATTTAAAAATTCATCAAAATATAATAAACCATATTGGCCAAATGCTTTGAGGGGGTTATTAATTATGGGCTATTTTAGTACAAACATTTCATGTTATGATTGCAGACAATATTTAATAAGTGCCTGGAGTTAACATTAAATTATAATATTAAATAATTACAAAGCATAAATACAACATTACATTGTATTATGTACGGTATTGAATAGTACAATATCACACTAGACTCTGCAAGTCTTTATATTGCCATGATCCCGTCAGTCTTTGCTCCAAGGACCAGAGTTAGTTTAGAGGTCTCTGACACCAGTACCATAGTTAGCGCCACCAGCACGATTCAACTGGTCGCGGAAATATTCCACAGATAACTCGTTGAGGTTCTCAAGTTGTAGTTCTACCGCAAAGTTCTGGAAACATTGACACCCGCCTGATTTAATACACAAGTGGCGCTATGACCATCTGCTCAGTTATTTAACTTAACATGGTTCTAATTATGAAACTATTGTTTAGAAAAATACTTGGGGAGATTATTTTTAAACAAGGAAAAAAAGTGTAAAAGCTGTTATAAAACTAATATAACTATTGCCCCCGCCAGGTACTCAAAACAGAGCCCAATATCAGGGGTAAAGTCTCCTTCTCTTTTTAGTACTCCACTTGAGTGGTAGTAGAAACTTATTTGCATGAGGAGGGGGGCGACGT
The DNA here is from genome assembly GCA_033556935.1 of Timema podura. Taxonomy (NCBI): domain Eukaryota; kingdom Metazoa; phylum Arthropoda; class Insecta; order Phasmatodea; family Timematidae; genus Timema; species Timema podura. The sequence goes on from JAVRXN010000003.1 coordinate 40,352,117, forward strand.
GTAAATTAGCTCAGCAAAGGTAGAGGGCGGTCTGAGAACTCTTCGTCTGCTAATGTTTGACGATTGAATGCTATCAGAAGTTATTGATACAAGGCCATTTTTCAGCTTAATATTCAAGATTATCAACAAGGAGTGAAATCCAAAGAGAAGACAAGTTCATTCCATCCCCCTCTGTGCTGTTGTGCTTCCACTCTCGGTTTGGATTCATACTCAATGTACGCAACTTTATCTGTAGTTGAAAATTGAAAGGTTATCTATCGCACATGCTAAAATACTTTGATTAAAATTGAAGTTGACTCCCAGACTCTCTTCACCAAACACGAGACTCCCAGACTCTCTTCACCAAAACACAGACTCCCTGACTCTCTTCACCAAACACGAGACTCCCAGACTCTCTTCACCAAACACGAGACTCCCAGACTCTCTTCACCAAACACGAACTCCCAGACTCTCTTCACCAAACACGAGACTCCCAGACTCTCTTCACCAAACACGAGACTCCCAGACTCTCTTCACCAAACACGAGACTCCCAGACTCTCTTCACCAAACACGAGACTCCCAGACTCTCTTCACCAAACACGAGACTCCCAGACTCTCTTCACCAAACACGAGACTCCCAGACTCTCTTCACCAAACACGAGACTCCCAGACTCTCTTCACCAAACACGAGACTCCCAGACTCTCTTTCACCAAACACGAGACTCCCAGACTCTCTTCACCAAACACGAGACTCCCAGACTCTCTTCACCAAACACGAGACTCCCAGACTCTCTTCACCAAACACGAGACTCCCAGACTCTCTTCACCAAACACGAGACTCCCAGACTCTCTTCACCAAACACGAGACTCCCAGACTCTCTTCACCAAACACGAGACTCCCAGACTCTCTTCACCAAACACGAGATCAACTCTCTCCAACCGGACTCTCCTTCACCAAACACGAGACTCCCAGACTCTCTTCACCAAACACGAGACTCCCAGACTCTCTTCACCAAACACGAGACTCCCAGACTCTCTTCACCAAACACGAAACTCCCAGACTCTCTTCACCAAACACGAGACTCCCAGACTCTCTTCACCAAACACGAGACTCCCAGACTCTCTTCACCAAACACGATAGACTCCCAGACTCTCTTCACCAAACACGATAGACTCCCAGACTCTCTTCACCAAACACGATAGACTCCCAGACTCTCTTCAACAAACACGATAGACTCCCAGACTCTCTTCACCAAACACGATAGACTCCCAGACTCTCTTCACCAAACACGATAGACTCCCAGACTCTCTTCACCAAACACGATAGACTCCCAGACTCTCTTCACCAAACACGATAGACTCCCAGACTCTCTTCACCAAACACGATAGACTCCCAGACTCTCTTCACCAAACACGATAGACTTCCAGACTCTCTTCACTAAACACGATAGACTTCCAGACTCTCTTCACCAAACACGATAGACTCCCAGACTCTCTTCACCAAACACGATAGACTCCCAGACTCTTTTCACCAAACATGATAGACTCCCAGACTCTTTTCACCAAACACGATAGATTTCCAGACTCTCTTCACCAAACATGATAGACTACCAGACTCTTCACCAAACATTATATACTCCATAAACATTTAGAAGGGAGGGAGAAGACCGAATCACTGATGTATCTGCGGCAGTAGGTCCCTACTGAGGTCGCCACACCGTCATAAGGGACAGCAGTTACACTGGAACTAGTGGGCTAAGGATGAGGAGGGTAAACTTTAAAGGAATTGTACTCACATTTGTGTGTGTGAGGGGTGGGGGGGGGGGAATACAATTGAGTACACACAGCCATGATTCAAAGAGATGTGTGACCTTTCATAAAAACATGGCTTCACAGTAGTTCAACAGCTCACTGCTAGTGTCAATACAGACAACATATCTGGAGAATATTACTCCAGAGCAATTGGAACTTTTCATTGCCGTACTTACAACATACACCACCTATCCCTATCCTTTTAGCTAGTTCCATCCAGTCCACCTCATCACACCCTATCTCTATCTTGTGCTAGTTATATCCAGTCCACCTCATTACACCCTATCTCTATCTTGTGCTAGTTATATCCAGTCCACCTCATTACACCCTATCTCTATCTTGTGCTAGTTATATCCAGTCCACCTCATTACACCCTATCTCTATCTTGTGCTAGTTATATCCAGTCCACCTCATTACACCCTATCCCTATCTTGAGCTAGTTCTATCCAGTCCACCTCATTACACCTTATCCCTATCTTGAGCTAGTTCTATCCAGTCCACCTCATTACACCCTATCCCTATCTTAAGCTAGTTCTATACAGTCCACCTCATTACACCCTATCCCTATCTTGAGCTAGTTCTATCCAAGGTACACTCCAATGGCTCCTGACAGTCCTGCTCTCGGACAGAGAGGAGCCAGAAAACAAATATTAGAGGAGTTGTTTCTACGTACTGCGATGATCTCCTTGACCATGGCCTTGTCTGTGCTCATCTTGGCTCGCTTGATGACTCCGACTGAGGGGCCGACCCACGTGAGGAAGAGGAACTTCTGTCGCTTACTCATCTCATCACCCATCTACAACAGTTGGAGACGGAAAACAAAACAATAATTTGTTTGTTATTGTACACACCGGTACACTAGTGTTGTAGGAATGAGGAAGGCTGGATTCAGAGGGTCAACCCTCAGTACACCCAGCCAGGATCCAAACCCTAACCTTCGTATCATCTGCAGTCCAGTCTATTGTGAGGCCATGCTTATGGACCTAATCCAATATATGACATGTATGTGAAACTAACATTTCGAGCACATGAACGACTACTAAACACATCCGATTAATTGTAATCATTATACGTGAGACAATCAGGGTACTATGTGGTGAGGACTAGGGCTCATGACAGCTACCTATCACATGACTTGATAGTCTTGGTGACTTGTTACAGACGACAGGTAAAAGTTCCATATTAATGTTCCAAGGGTGGGTGAGAGTAGCAGTCAGCCTGTAGACTCACCTGTATGGGAGTAGCAGTCAGCCTGTAGACTCACCTGAATGCTAATAGCAGTAAGCCTGTAGACTAACCTGTATGGGAGTAGCAGTCAGCCTGTAGACTAACCTGAATGCTAATAGCAGTCAGCCTGTAGACTCACCTGTATGGGAGTAGCAGTCAGCCTGTAGACTAACCTGAATGCTAATAGCAGTCAGCCTGTAGACTCACCTGAATGCTAATAGCAGTCAGCCTGTAGACTCACCTGAATGCTAATAGCAGTCAGCCTGTAGACTCACCTGAATGCTAATAGCAGTCAGCCTGTAGACTCACCTGAATGCTAATAGCAGTCAGCCTGTAGACTCACCTGTATGGGAGTAGCAGTCAGCCTGTAGACTCACCTGATGCTAATAGCAGTCAGCCTGTAGACTCACCTGTATGGGAGTAGCAGTCAGCCTGTAGACTCACCTGAATGCTAATAGCAGTAAGCCTGTAGACTCACCTGTATGGGAGTAGCAGTCAGTCTGTAGACTCACCTGAATGCTAATAGCAGTAAGCCTGTAGACTCACCTGTATGGGAGTAGCAGTCAGCCTGTAGACTCACCTGAATGCTAATAGCAGTAAGCCTGTAGACTCACCTGTATGGGAGTAGCAGTCAGCCTGTAGACTCACCTGAATGCTAATAGCAGTAAGCCTGTAGACTCACCTGTATGGGAGTAGCAGTCAGTCTGTAGACTCACCTGAATGCTAATAGCAGTAAGCCTGTAGACTCACCTGTATGGGAGTAGCAGTCAGTCTGTAGACTCACCTGAATGCTAATAGCAGTCAGCCTGTAGACTCACCTGTATGCTAGTAGCAGTCAGCCTGTAGACTCACCTGAATGCTAATAGCAGTAAGCCTGTAGACTCACCTGTATGGGAGTAGCAGTCAGCCTGTAGACTAACCTGTATGGGAGTAGCAGTCAGCCTGTAGACTAACCTGAATGCTAATAGCAGTCAGCCTGTAGACTCACCTGTATGGGAGTAGCAGTCAGCCTGTAGACTCACCTGTATGGGAGTAGCAGTCAGCCTGTAGACTCACCTGTATGCTAATAGCAGTAAGCCTGTAGACTCACCTGTATGCGAATGTAGCCGAAAGCTCTGTCACCCTCCTTGAAGTGTTCCTGAAACTTTTCAAACTCTGCACCCTTCGCTGCACACACGATGTTGGCGCCTTCAAATTTGAACACTGCCCTGAAACAACATCCACACAGCAGTGACAATGTGAAGAGGACACAACATCCACACAGCAGTGACAATGTGAAGAGGACACAACATCCACACAGCAGTGAAAATGTGAAGAAGTTACAACATCCACACGGTAGTGACAATGTAAAGAAGTTACAACATCCACACGGTAGTGACAATGTGAAGAAGTTACAACATCCACACAGCAGTGACAATGTGAAGAAGTTACAACATCCACACAGCAGTGTGATAGACATTACCTTGTATGGCTGTGGTTCACAAGTTGTTGTTAGACATTGAGATCTACCTCCGCGTCTGACCTACTTGCGCTAGCAGATCTGCTCGTTATAATTGGCAGCCATTAGTGAGATATTATTTCAATAAGTAGAGCGTTGGTCCAGTGAGTGAAGAACCCCCATCTTCTGTCTTACATAACAGCCTTGACAGCTCAATTAGTACCCCGACACTTACCTGAACATTTCCCCGTGTGATATATTATATTTACAATTCTAGCAACAACATGATTCAAGACCGACAAACATTTAGGGTGCCATTCATCACTCCCCGACCACAACATGGTATAATGCAATGCGGAATGTTTAACCCGCGATTGAGCACTAATTAAACGGATATGGTTTAATATTGCTATTTATAGCCCCGTGATCGAGCACCAATTAAAATTGTTACCGTTTACTTAGCTGATATTTGCCCCGTGATCGAGCACTAATTAAAGCGGTACGGATTGTAATAGTGATAATGCCCTGTGATTGAACACTATCTATAACGATATTAAATAAACAAGACTTTTGATGTTGCACACCGTTTATTAAGATGATTACACCTTCGGTACGAAGATATTATATAAAATAATACAATTTTCATTGAACTACAGATTATTTTTCTGTAGTTTACTCGCTAACATTTTCTGTGTATTCTATGGATTTAAGTTAGTGGCACACTCTGTGTGTTCATACGCACAAGCGGCTTATATATGACCTACGCCTTGGACCCCTTATCACCAGTGTCAACCAACTAATAGAAAGACTCCTGGGAATACGATGTTGTGAAAGCTGGCTTCCTATTGGGTATAGGGAGCCAGCGCCATAAGATCTTTTCAATACAGTAAAAGCTTGGATTGCGAGCATAATTCGTTTCGTAAACGTGTTCGTAATACAAAGCACTCTTATATCAAAGCGAATGTCCCCCATAAGAAATAATGGAAACTCAGATGATTCGTCCCACAACCTAAAAATATTTAATCTAAAAATGATTAATACCTTTTTTATTTTCGTTATTTAAATGTAACTATACTGTAATCAAATTTATTAATTAAATTTAATGGTGGCTGGTGTGAGGTAGACGAGAGAGATGAGAGGAGGTGTGTTATTGTTTAGGACGACTTTCACTGTCACTAACGGAATCACTGCTATATGTTGGATCACTGGAATATTTTTCTTTTTGTGCGACTCTAACAAAGAACCTATCCAATGACACTGCTCGGCAGACAAAGCGTAACTGCAGTAGTACTACTCGTATTGCAAGATATCGCTCGTTTATCAAATTAAAATTTATTGAAAATTTTTGCTCGTCTTACAAAACACTCGCAGACCAAGTTACTCGCAATCCAAGGTTTTACTGTACTACGGAGTTGATAAAAAAAAGTTTAAGGCGCATTACATTGACATTATTTCTGAAAGTGCGTGATTTTCCATGGATGAAGTATTAAATGGATAAATTGCTTATAGCACTTTAAAGAAAGTTACACTTCATCCACGACTTTTTGAATATATTAGAAGGGTCCAAAACAGTATCATTACAGTGGGTCCGCAGTGTAACCCACATATCAAATGATGCCTGTGCTGATAATCTCCCACAAACCTGTCCCAGTTAGGACACAAGCACACGCTGTATCTGAACGTGTGGAGACCCTTCTCTTGTTCACACGACCACTTAGCTACCTCACATAGCGCCAATTAATACAGGTATGTTGGCAAATAACACAAGCAACATATTTCTAGTGCTCCTCCTTGGGAACATTGTTTATAATTTGATGTCTTCAGAAATGATTTGAGTTTCGTGTATGGTGGGCCATATTTCACTCTCCAATTCGTGAATATCACAGGGAACTAAACATATGTTAAGAGCCTCAAACTTTCCAGTGATGCACACTTGTAGAGAGTTAGAGCCTCAAACGTTCCAGTGATGCACACTTGTAGGGAGTTAGAGCCTCAAACGTTCCAGTGATGCACATTTGTAGAGAGTTAGAGCCTCAAACGTTCCAGTGATGCACACTTGTAGAGAGTTAGAGCCTCAAACGTTCCAGTGATGCACACTTGTAGAGAGTTAGAGCCTAAAACGTTCCAGTGATGCACACTTGTAGAGAGTTAGAGCCTCAAACGTTCCAGTGATGCACACTTGTAGAGAGTTAGAGCCTCAAACGTTCCAGTGACGCATATTTGTAGAGAGTTAGAGCCTCAAACGTTCCAGTGACACATATTTGTAGAGAGTTAGAGCCTCAAACGTTCCGTGATACCGGGATCACGATCAACTTAACGTTCACGTAACGTATCGTAACAACTCTAGTAAAACAGTAGTTCCATGTACTCTTTTGTCTGCCACAACCTTCCCTCCGGCGATACAAGTGTTGTTTGTTCGCTAGGATGTGCAACCGGTAATTACCAGCACTACACGACAACCACCAGTGTACACCAGTAATTAGCAGCACTACACGACAACCACCAGTGTACACCAGTAATTAGCAGCACTACACGACAACCAGTGTACACGAGTAATTACCAGCACTACATGACAACCAGTGTACACCAGTAATTACCAGCATTACACGACAACCAGTGTACACCAGTAATTACCAGCACTACACGACAACCAGTGTACACCAGTAATTACCAGCATTACACGACAACCAGTGTACACCAGTAATTACCAGCATTACACGACAACCAGTGTACACCAGTAATTACCAGCATTTCACGACGACAACCAGTACTGGTGCTGTTGTAAGGCTGCAGCGTCATAAGGAGATTCAATAATATGGAACAAAGCGAGAATGACCTTGAAGAAAGCACAAGGCCCACTGTCCGAACTATCGGCTAGTCCTTGGTACTTACCACTCAAGTGTCCGAACTATCGGCTAGTCATTGGTACTTACTACTCAGTGTCTGAACTATCGGCTAGTCCTTGCTACTTACCACTCAAGTGTCTGAAATATCGGCTAGTACTTGCTACTTACCACTCAGTGTCCGAACTATCGGCTAGTACTTGCTACTTGCTACTCAGTGTCCGAACTATCGGCTAGTACTTGCTACTTGCTACTCAGTGTCCGAACTATCGGCTAGTACTTGCTACTTGCTACTCAGTGTCCGAACTATCGGCTAGTACTTGCTACTTGCTACTCAGTGTCCGAACTATCGGCTAGTACTTGCTACTTACTACTCAGTGTCTGAACTATCGGCTAGTCCTTGCTACTTACCACTCAGTGTCCGAACTATCGGCTAGTACTTGCTACTTGCTACTCAGTGTCCGAACTATCGGCTAGTACTTGCTACTTGCTACTCAGTGTCCGAACTATCGGCTAGTACTTGCTACTTGCTACTCAGTGTCCGAACTATCGGCTAGTACTTGCTACTCAGTGTCCGAACTATCGGCTAGTACTTGCTACTTGCTACTCAGTGTCCGAACTATCGGCTAGTACTTGCTACTTGCTACTCAGTGTCCGAACTATCGGCTAGTACTTGCTACTTGCTACTCAGTGTCCGAACTATCGGCTAGTACTTGCTACTTGCTACTCAGTGTCTGAACTATCGGCTAGTCCTTGGTACTTACCACTCAGCGTCTGAACTATCGGATAGTACTTGCTACTTACAACTTAGTGTCTGAACTATCGGCTAGTCCTTGCTACTTACTACTCAGTGTCTGAACTATCGGCTAGTACTTGCTACTTGCTACTCAGTGTCCGAACTATCGGCTAGTCCTTGGTACTTACTACTCAGCGTCTGAACTATCGGATAGTACTTGCTACTTACAACTTAGTGTCTGAACTATCGGCTAGTCCTTGCTACTTGCTACTCAGTGTCCGAACTATCGGCTAGTCCTTGCTACTTACTACTCAGTGTCCGAACTATCGGCTAGTCCTTGCTACTTACCACTCAGTGTCTGGACTATCGGCTAGTCCTTGCTACTTACTACTCAGTGTCTGAACTATCGGCTAGTCCTTGCTACTTGCTACTCAGTGTCTGAACTATCGGCTAGTCCTTGGTACTTACCACTCAAGTGTCCGAACTATCGGCTAGTACTTGCTACTTACCACTCAGCGTCTGAACTATCGGATAGTCATTGCTACTTACCACTCAGTGTCTGAACTATCGGCTAGTACTTGCTATTTACAACTTAGTGTCTGAGCTATCGGCTAGTCCTTGATATTTACCACTCAGTGTCCGGACTATCGGCTAGTACTTGCTACTTACCACTAAGTGTCTGAACTATCGGCTAGTCCTTGCTACTTACCACTCAGTGTCTGAACTATCGGCTAGTCCTTGCTACTTACCACTCAGTGTCTGAACTATCGGCTCGAACCTCCTCGTACGCTTTTCTGATGGCTTCCTTGTCAATGTTGGTCGTCATCGCCACCTGCACAACAGAGACCTGACTCAGCGCACAACTCAAACGGACCTGACTCGGCGCACAACTCAAACAGACCTGACTCGGCGCACAACTCAAACAGACCTGACTCGGCGCACAACTCAAACAGACCTGACTCGGCGCACAACTCAAACAGACCTGACTCGGCGCACAACTCAAACAGACCTGACTCGGCGCACAACTCAAACAGACCTGACTCGGCGCACAACTCAAACAGACCTGACTCGGCGCACAACTCAAACAGACCTGACTCGGCGCACAACTCAAACAGACCTGACTCGGCGCACAACTCAACAGACCTGACTCGGCGCACACTCAAACAGACCTGACTCGGCGCACAACTCAAACAGACCTGACTCGGCGCACAACTCAAACAGACCTGACTCGGCGCACAACTCAAACAGACCTGACTCGGCGCACAACTCAAACAGACCTGACTCGGCGCACAACTCAAACGGACCTGACTCGGCGCACAACTCAAACGGACCTGACTCGGCGCACAACTCAAACGGACCTGACTCGGCGCACAACTCAAACGGACCTGACTCGGCGCACAACTCAAACGGACCTGACTCGGCGCACAACTCAAACGGACCTGACTCGGCGCACAACTCAAACGGACCTGACTCGGCGCACAACTCAAACGGACCTGACTCGGCACACAACTCAAACGGACCTGACTCGGCACACAACTCAAACGGACCTGACTCGGCACACAACTCAAACGGACCTGACTCGGCACACAACTCAAACGGACCTGACTCGGCACACAACTCAAACAGACCTGACTCGGCACACAACTCAAACAGACCTGACTCGGCACACAACTCAAACAGACCTGAGTCGGCACACAACTCAAATTGTGTATATCTACATTGTAAAGCTCCACCTTTTCCCAAAATTTCTAAATTTGTAAATCCAATCTTGCATTTTTAAAAGCTAGAGGTCATTTTGTTAGTTGTCGACCTCGGAGGTCTTGGGGTAAAGTTTTCGTATCAGACCCCGATGTTCGTGGGTTTGAACCCAGCCGGAAAGTCAAACCTCAGGGCCCGATGTTCGTGGGTTCGAACCCAGCCGGGGAAGTCAAGCCTCAGGGCCCGATGTTATTGGGTTCGAACCCAGCCGGGGAAGTAAAGCCGTCGGTTCCATGTTGAGTGTGGCTTGTAAAAGAACCCTGGAAGGTATGTGGAAATACATTTCACTCTCGCTCATAGAAATTCTCGTGTTCTGATATAATCATTCGGTTCAGAAAGTGCACGTTAAATACCTCAAATAAATCTAGAGAGTAGAGAAAGTAGGGCTCAATAAATAAACCGGCTCAAAGTCACGCATGCGCCGTCCACACTTTCCATCAGGTCTGGTATCCAATCTAGTTTGTGAAACACTCGCATTGTGCGTTCCAATTAGAAACTGAGGCCATTCTACATTCCAATGCATGAAATGACTGTCCCCTGTTTAAAACAGTATTATCTCTCGTCAACATTCATGTTAGTTGATATATTGGCCACTACGACAGGGGGCGCCCACTTAACCAGGTTGGTTACCCCTGTTTTTATATCATAGTTTAAACTAATCCAGGGCAATAAAGATGGGATGTGTTTGCTCAGACAAGCTCTAACCAAACGAAAGAATAAAACTTAATAGGTAACATTATCCAGCTAGTACTCGTCACAAACCACGTCACAATGATCCAGTGCTAGAGTAATTATCAACCTGGCACATTCATTTGAAGGGTTCATCAAGATTAGATTGAAATGTTGAGGATATAAAATTAAGATTGATTTGGTTTTAATTAGTCCGCTATGTCACCCAACAAGAGTATGAAAATACACATACAATTTTAACGTTATTTTATCATCACTAATAAAGATTAGATACTTATTTGTTTTACCGTTCGATCCTTTTAGATATGTTGCTGGCTATCTTGCATACAAAATATAACAGAAATTTCACTGTAAACTCTGCATGAATACATTAAAAAAAGTGTGATGCCAACATGGAGTCTTGACATGATTATCTCATTTTTCATAGAGAATATCTCAATAAAGGGCATGATGACTTAGGGAATCTCAAATCCCCTACAGATATGTTCACACACATGTCCTAGAAACATTTATTGAGCAATTTCCTTATGTGCAACACAAAAAAGGTATTGTACATATAATGTTAGGAAAGGCATTTAAAAAAATAAGGATAATATATCCTCATTGGCTTAAACAATGCCAAAAGCATAAGCTATTTTGCACAAAGCCACTTCCTTTAAGTTAGGGGAAACCGACGTAGAATATATGGAACGTATTACATCAATAATCTCATCTCGTTGAGTGAACTTTGGAGAGTTGAGTACTTGTGACTTTAGGCTGAATTTGATCCCAATTAAATGTAATAAATTAACTGTGTTTTGACATATTTCTATGAATCTATAATCTTGTCTCAAAAGTAATATTTGTAGCATGTTCCATTTTGAAACGTTGAAATAATGTAAGGATTTATAAGCAGTTTTAATGTTGAATAATTGTGAGTGTTTTACACACAAAAAAACAGATGTTTAGCTTAAGCTTTAGGTTAACAACTTTGGCTTTTAAATCGGTTTTAAATAGGTTTTACCCGCCTCGGTGGCGTAGTTGGCTAACGCGCCAGTCGTGTTGAGCTCGACCGCCGAGGACGGGGAGATCGAGGTTCGAATCTCGGTCGGGTGAACTGGGGGTGGTTTTTCCTAAATGGTTTTCTACTCTCCCTCCACGCAAATGCGGGTTCACTTCCTCTAAATTCAACCCTCCCAATTCCTAATCCATTAGAGTAATTAGTACTTAAGCGTATAACCCGAACGGGTAGTAAGACGCGGTGCTAAAAAAAAAAGTTTTGATAAGAGGTATGTTTCAATTAAACACTTAAGTTGTTAAAGTGTGTAAAAAATCAAATATGTACCGGTATCTAACTAAACACTCTTTATAAGACTGTATAACTATAGTTGATAGGTTAAAGATAAATACATTATTCAAATAATGGGACATTATGAGTGTATGGACTCAAAAACTTACATAAGTGGCCAATGTAATATTTACTACTCTTTGCTTCTTAAATTGTGATTATTTTATTCCATAGTGTCTTGATCCTTTAGTTGAAAGTAGTTTTAAGAATGTCTAGAAATGTGCTTGCACCAATGAAGCGTATAAGACTATGATTTGTGCTCATCTTTACAAAAATAGAAAATTTTTACTTTCTCTCGACACCTTGAAGAGAAAAGTATTGTGCTCGAAAAAAAAAGTCCAAATTTTGATAAATGTCAACCCCTCGAAACCGAAAAGGTGTTTTTTTCCGATGCCGTCTGCCTGTGTGTCTATATCTAGGCCTAGAGCCGACACCACTTTACTGATCAGGCTAAAACTTAGTATATATGGTTTAAATAAGGTTCCCCAGAGGAGTTTTTGGAGTTAGATATCTTACCCTAAAATTTAGGGTAGTTTACTAAAGGTAAAAAAGAGAGAAAAACAAGCTATCTCGAAATCCACTGTAACGATTTTTATTAAATTTCGTATCTGGGCATTGTTTATCATTATAAACTAAATGGCCGTTCTAATCATCCCATGAACATAATTTAAGGGTAATTTACATAAGTAGATATTGCCAATTTTAATAATATCTTTGCAAGTATTTGAGACACGAAATAACTCTTCAATGTAAGGTTGTAACAAAATTAAAATTTTAAAAAAACCTTTACTTGAAATATATCTTTATAAAACCAATAAGGGGCTGTCCATAAATTACGTAAGGATTTTTTTTCATTATTTCAACCCCCTTTCCCCCAAATCTCCCTACTTAAGGGATCGTAAGATTTTTCGTTCCCCCCTCTACCCTTACCGATCTTACGTAATTTTCTTACGATTTGGTAAATTATTATTTTAGACAAGAGGATTGGTGATGTGAAATTATAGAATACTTATCGTAGTAAAATTAGGTGTAACACATCATAAATAAATGACATTTTATAGTTATGTATAGCTGTGTACGTCTATAGGCTACGCTTCAGCGCCATCTGCCATCGCTAGGTGCAACATTTTTGATCGCGCGTCTGTAGAAGTGTTTTTTTTTAGATTTTGTCTCACCAAAAACATTGATAAAATCCTTAGTTAAGTTAGATTCTGCCCACCCCCCACGAAAACGAAAGAAATTACTGATAACCCCTACACCCCAAAAAAAATCCTTACGTAATTCTTGAATAATCCCTAACTTCCGAGCTATTGGTAGATTTTTTTTAAAAATTGAGGTTTCGGAAAACGGGAGTTTTTTTAATGAAAATATGTAAAATCTGTAAAATATGAATAATGAACAATACGTTTATTTCATGTATGCCTCTTTGTGGAATGTGATGCTCTTTTTTTCCATCATGTTTCTGCAAAAAATGTATATTATCTGGTTTCACAAATCTTAAGAATTTTAAGTAAATGTTTCCATTTTTAGATAAAGGAGAGAGAAAGTATGTGTGGTGCACCATACCATTTATTTATTGAGGTAGGCTTAGTTATTAGCCTTAATAATATGAACACAAGTTAATATTATACAACTTATAAACTTATTTGTAGTTTCGTCTTTATTAAAACATTATATCTATAATTTATTTCGACCAAATAGTCCATTTCAACTGCAATTTAAAGATAATATATCTAAACATTAGAAGTATAAAGGACAGATATGAGGATTTATTATGTTTTCTTTCTTATATTAAACTAAATATTGATTTAATAATATTAACACGAGTGTGGATATACGGGTATGAGACATTATTGCTTCAAATTCTAAACTACAAGGCCAATTTTGCCTGTAGAGACAATAAATTAGGTGGGGGATTTTGTGATTTTGTTAGAAGAGCTTAATGGTTTCAAACATGGACATTTGAAATTTTTAGTATAAGTTCCTTTTTGGCTCTAGACCAGAGATAGGACCGAATTTTGTGAAATTCATCAACCTGTAAGAGATGAAAAAGGGGGTTCAAAAGTTTTCAAAATTCACAGACCGTGCATTTTTTGAACTAGTGGACATAAAGCCTTGAAATTTAAAATAATTGTTTCTTTATAGAATTGGATGTGAAATTTTTAAGGTTTTTCAAATTTAATCGCCTAAAGGGGTGTAAAGGGGGGAAAGGGGGCAGTAAATTCTATGTCCTCTAATTAGGATGAAATTTGATACATGCGGGTTTATCGAGTCGCAGAATACTAATATGAAATTAATTTATGTACGGCATCCACACGATGGGTCCCGAGGTGCGATGGTAAAAAAGTGTGTTCAAGACTACCAAAACTAATATAAATAAATACTTTCCAGGGTGATAGAAGATTGAAATTTTTCAGACAACCAATGGGATCACTTCAAATAATTATAAAAGTATGAACTTTTTGTTAATAAGTGGGACCCTGGGACATAGGGAAGGGGATACAAATAGAATAAAAACTTTTTATGTGTGCTAGCAAATTTAAATTTGACAGTCGTTCAGGAGGACAACTTCAAATAACCAAATAATGTAAGTCTTAAAAATGGAAATTTCTAAATGTTAGAAAAATGAGCTTAAATATTTCAAAACTAATAGAAACAACTAATTCCCAATATGGTAGAAAATTGAAATGTATAAGTAAAGTTAAGGGACATGTCAAATTACTATAATTCTGTACATTTTTAATTTTAAATGGGACCCCGGGAAATAGGGCGGGGGAAGGGGTAAGGGTTTATAAAAATAAAAACAACTTTTAGCTGTGATAGAATATTTAAATTTGGTAAGTAGGTAGAATGACCTTTCAAAATAACCAAATAAATCTTAATATTCTAAATTTATAAGTGGGAGTTGAAGAAATGGTAGTGGAAGGGGGCGGGCTCATCATTTGCAAAAAATAATACATTCAACTACTTCTCTGTGTGGTAGAGAGCTTAGATTCATTAGATTATTCTAAATAAACAAAAAAATGTGAAAATTTTAAATTTAAACTATGAGAAATGGGGGAGGGGGAAGCTACAGCTAGAAATAACTTTTGAGACGAGGTTAAAAATTAAAATTTGAAAGGCGGGTAGAAATAAAACTCCCGATATCCAAATGAATGTTATAATTTAAAAATTCTCAAAGTGGGTTGGAAAATTGGGTTGAGTGGTTAAAATCTTACAAAACTATCAGAAACAACCACTTTTCAGTGTGGTATAAAACTAAAATTCTACATATAGGCAAAGATACCTCTCCAAATAACTATAAAACTCAAAAAATTTTAAAGTTTATAATGGGAGTCCATGAAAAAAAGGGGAGTTTATAAAAAAATTAAGTATGGTAGAAAGTCTAAATTTTTCATGCTGGTAGATGACTTCAGATAACCAAATAAGTCTTAAATTTGAGATTTTGAAGTGGGAGTTATAGAAATGAGGAGGGGGAGGCTAAAATTTTCAAAACCAGTGAATAAACTACTTTTATGAGTGGTATAAAACTGGAATTCGTCAATCAGAGATAGGGGATCACCCAAATTAACTATAAAGTCTGAACATTTTAAATTTCAAAATGAGACTACAGGAAAAAGGGAAGGAAGGGGTAGGGGAGGGGACTGGGGTATACATGTAAGAGGTGGAAAATTTAAATTTGTCGGTAATGTAGAGGGTTAACTTCAAATAACCGGTGACCTGGTGGTCTAGGGGTAAGGTGTCAGACTTCTGTGCTGAGGGTCCGGGGTTCAATCCTCGGTTCCGGCACAGATTTATCTGATTGCCAAACCCTTCCTTCACCTCTGACAAGATGTGTATTAATCACAACTTGTGAATGTGAGGAATGCCAGGCCTCCACCGTGGTTCGGATTCCACGTTAAACTGTAGGTCCTCCATTTCATCTCACAATCATCCAACCATTGCACATTAGCGTAAGTGCGTATAACCCGAACGGGTAGTAAGACGCGGTGCTAATAATAATAATAATAATTCAAATAACCACAAACACATTTTAAATATTAGTTATTTCTAAGGAGGCTGGTGATATAGGAGGTCTCAAATTTTTTAAACTAAAAGACTAAACTACTTCTCAAAGTGTTAGACGATTGACATAAGTCAGACGGGTTTAAAGACCAAATCAAACAGTATCAAGGCCGGAATTACTAAATTTCAAAATGAAGGCTCGGAAAATAGGGAGGGATGGTCCCCTCAAAATGTTTACAAAGCTATATAAATGTAATTTTTGTAGATATAAAAGGTTGAAATGTCACCATGCAATTTAAAAATAAAACAGGTTTGAGTCGCTAGACAGGGATACATTGTTCACGTTAATTCATTTAAAAAGTTTATCATCTAATGCCGCTATGCTCATGAAAGATATTCAACAACGGTTGATATCACCAAGTGAAGGAAATTAAACTATATATTTCTATTGGTGCTATATTTATTTATTTATTTTAGCCAAAAATTATTTTGATTAAAAACTGCAAAAACATTGGAATTTATCGCGTTTCCTACACTCTTGAACAAATGGAATTTCAAAATTGAAGCCCAGGAAACGGTAGTGCTTAAACTGTATACAACCAAAATAGAACATTCTTTACGATGTGGTTAGGTTGACATTTGGTAGCCACGTAAAATATATAAGATAACCAAATAAGTCTTAAAATTTCAAATTAAAATTGTGGAAGCTAAGGAGGGTGAGGGGGACAGAAGGGTTTGGAAATAAGAGTTAATTGCCATCTTTCCAAAGAAAATATACTTTTATGCATGAAAGAAAATTTAAATTTGCCAATTTGATAAAAGGACCATTCCACATAACCATAAAAGTTAGAAAGTTTGGAATTCGAAAATTTACTGCTGGGAAATGGTAGGGACCCCTAAAATTTCCTAAGATATAAAAACTCGATATGTTCCAAATGCGGGTACACTTTATACTAATTAAACCTCTCTCATCTCTAACACAATAGCGTAATTAGTAGTACATAATCGTATAGCTCGAACGAATACTAAGGCACGGTGCCAGCAAAAATAACAAAATAGAAAATGTTATTAATGTTGACAGCCAAAAAAAAGTCTACTTTATAAAATACTCTTTTTATAAAAATTGGACTGTAGTATAACATTTGGAACACTAAATTTGTAAAGGCAGAGTAAAAAAGTTTAAAGTGGATACATTAGATTTACAAACATTATTTGCGCCTATCTAGGAGTGACATAACAATTAAAATAAACTAATTCAGGCGACATAACTTGGTGACCATGATTCTCTTTGGATAATAATGATGCTTTATATTTAATAAGTTTATGTAAAAGAGTCTATTATTTAATAATGCTTGTTGGTGAAATATGATGCTCTTTTTTCAAATATGTTTGTTTCTATGACGGTGCTTAGGTAAAGTTTGCATTGTCATTGGAGTGTGACGGCCGCCCTGTGATTGCGCTCGTTTGTGCACTCAGATTGTAGACTAAGTAATATTTTATTTCTAAAATTTTTTATTTGTTTATTGCCATAACTGGTTTGTGATTGCCATGGATAGCTTAGGATTGTACACGAAGGAACTTTCAAAATTATGACAGCTGGATGTTCACCAATAAAGCAAGAATGCTATAACAAAATACGTCAAAGCTCGATCTAGTACATTACGAAATCAAAGTGACCAAAATATTATGAAATATATCAATGTTCAAATTTTTTTGACACATATTTGAATCAAATTTCTGTTAAATCTTATTTCTATATT
The DNA here is from genome assembly GCA_033556935.1 of Timema podura. NCBI lineage: Eukaryota > Metazoa > Arthropoda > Insecta > Phasmatodea > Timematidae > Timema > Timema podura. The sequence goes on from JAVRXN010000003.1 coordinate 40,369,693, forward strand.
ATTATTGTATCAATTTGTTGATGATAGTGATCATAATTTTAGTTTCAAACCTATCCAAACTATATAATCAGAACCTTTTTTCTTTACTTTAGTAGATAATTTTTATACCAAACACTTAATAACTATAGCTGTGACTAAAACAATATTTGGGTATAGCTTAAAGTATTTTTTATATACTTTGTATTGTCAATAATTTAACTCACTTTACTAAACTCTTTTATTGTGATATAAATATTTATTTTTTAAGAAAATCTGCAATTATTAATTGTAAGAAAATATTGTTCTATTATAGTAAAATAATCTACTGAAAGAGTTTTCAGTGTAAATTTTTTAAATATTTATTTCTATTCCCCTTTACTAAAACTAAGAGATATTTAATTTTCCATACGGACACGAGGTGTTGGACAGGTTTAATTGAACAAACATGATGATCTTTTTGTTGTGTAATCCTAACGCGCGTTTAGGAAGATAAGCTTCATTTTCAGACTTGATTTTATTATAAACTGATTTAAAACCGATTTGTTAACTTTCATTGCACATTAATATAAAATAATAATACTGATACTTAGTACCGCGCCTACTACCCTTTCGGATTATACGCTTATGTACTAATTACGCTGATGGGCTAGGATTTGAGAAGGTTGGATATAGAGGACGTGAGCCCGCATTTGCGTGGAGGGAGAGTAGAAAACCGTTTAGGGAGCCCATTTCAACCAAGCGAGATTCGAACCTCGGTTTTCCCGTCCTCAGCAGTCTAGCTCAACAATAAACTAGTGTGTTAGCTAACTATGCCACCGAGGCGGGTACTAGTATAAAATCATGGTGAATCTAATCATTCCAGTGTTTAAAATAAGGGGGTATTGCCGATACCAAATATATACTTAGGAAACTCTTTCTTTTCATTGTATTTTCCATGCTTTTAACTTTTTTTTTAGTTTATAAAGTTGAATATTACTTGTATATTTTGTTTGTATTAATTTGACAACAAAATGTAAAAATAAATGCAACCTTTACAACATAAGTATTTAATTTTAATTATAGATATATTTTGTGCGCCGTGTCTCACTTCCCATTACGGTTATCCACGTATTTACTCCAATAGAAAAGGAATGAGGAAGGTAAAATGTTTGGGAAATGTGCCCGTATTTGCGTTGAAGGAGAATTATAAGCATATTAGGAAAAAAACACTCAGTACACCCGATCAGGATTCGAACATTGATTTCCCAGTTATTTGCAGTCCAGTCTAAGGAAGAAGTGAATCCTAAAGAATTGTGACCGCAGAAGCTAGGTACAAAATATTTAATAATTCATTTACAAGTGCATTTCCAAGACTCGTGTCATTATCGTTACGTTTAAATTGTAGAAACACTGGCATTGTATATTTGGGTCCAACACTCAATTGTTTGAAAAGTTTTTATCAATGGAGGCGGGGTAAAGGATTACCGCTACCTGGACTATTGTACTCGGAGAGACGGCAGCTCTTAGCTCTCAGCTTGTCCGTTGAATATATATATATATATATATATACTTTCAACAGCTTGTCTTTCTCACGAAGAACATTTTGTGAGTTGTTTTAAAGAATTTTCACTTGAAAGCGCTATTATCACTGGATATTTTAAGTTCTACCTGATTCGAGGGGCGCAACAAATCTCCCGTAAGGCTACGTATCTGTTATTTCCTTGTCTGTGGCCTTGGCGAGAAAAGTGACAAGAAGCCATTAAAGAGTGATTAAAAAGTGACTTAAGGTAACTAAAAGTGACAAGAATACCCCAGCAGTACAATCATTTGTGTATTTTTCTTTGTTCCTACCAAAAAGGCCAGTTAAAACTAAAGTTTAACTTAACTTCAAGAAATTCACCAAAATAAATTTAAAAATAAGTGTAATTTGAGCTTTGATCCTGGATGGCCTACAAACAATGGTTAGCAATGTTTTATTTGGAAAAGAGTTACAAAAGACAACTAAATCATATTTTATGTTTTTTATTAAAGAATGAAGTTATTAAAGATGTTTTGTGTTTTTCAATTTTCTTTTGAAGGTGGTCTGTCTCTCTTATAGTAATTCCTTCCTCTTTTTGTACTTGGCAAACATCTGTCAACATTGCTCGGGCAGTTCTTCCTGAAAATTTTTCTTCTTCAAAGCCTTGTGTAACCTTTCATTTGTTTCTGTGAACAATTTATTTGCAGTTTTGCAGTTTTCATTTCTCTTTTAGTTCATCTTCATGTTTCAAAATTCCTTCCTTTCCTTGTGTGATGTTTCTTAAATTTTGTTCTCCCAATGCATTCATTTTATTTCCTTTTTTATTATCAATTTTTCTTTTATTTTCTTCCAGGTACTTTTGATAACTTTTGTGGGCACCTTGGGCAAGAGCAGGACTCTACTTGGGGTGGAGGGAGGGGGCAACTTCGCATTTCCATGGGCAAGAGATGTGGGGAAGCTTTTACAACTTTAAATAGAGCTGGATATTTGATGTTTTCTGCTGGATGTGAATAAATGGCTCCAAAAGTCGTCTGCTCTAACATCTTCTTCAATTTAACGAATTTTGTCCTCAAGCTGCTCGTCAATGAACCTATCTTGAGGAACATTAAACTGTGGACCATAGCCCAGCTGCATACAGTTGCACCCCGAGCCCTTTTCCGCTCAAAACCTTCCTTCTGTTCAAAATCAAACATTAATACAACTTTGGATATTTTCAAAACAAAACCTTTGTTGAAGAAATTTGTTAGAAAACATTATAAATAATAATAAAATTATATTTTTCTTAGCAGTGTCTCTTACTACTAGTGCGAGTTATTTGCTTATGTATTAATTACGCCTCATGAGTTAAGGATTAGGAAGTTTGAATTTCGAGGAAGTGCACCCAAACTTGCATGAGAGAGGGTGGAAAACTACCCTCAGTGCACCTGGCCGGGTTCAAACTCTGATCTCCCTGTTTTCGGCAGTCTAGTCTAGCGGTTCCCAAACTTTTCAAATCGCTGAGCACTTTTCAGAAGAGAAATTCGTCACGGAGCACTATCGTTGCCCTGATGCATATGTGTATTTTTTGCTGTTTTTACCTAATTGCATTTTTAAGGTTGTTAGTCGATATTTTATCGTATGGCAAAAGCACGATTTATTTTTTCTAAATAGCTTGAATTTGAATCCAAGCTTATTTTTTCCCATTGGAAGTAATTGAAAATTGGGACTCTAAATACAGTTTTCTTAAAACACCAATTTTTTACATACGTGTCTTTGTCATAAGGGCCACAATATTTACACAAAGCACCTATATTGTTACTAAACCGAATGACAGCATTATTCACGGCTGAAACAATTTTTTAAGTATTTGGGCATGTTAAACATCAAGTTTTATTTCATTCGAAATGTTACTAAACTACATAAATTAAAAACACAAAGTAGCACAACACATTTGAGAACGAATTCAAAGCAGGTATTGTAACTCCACAATATGTTACTCACATATATATGGTACGGTATTTAAAATCATTTTTACAGCTGTAAAAAAAAGTCACGTGGCATAAAAAAAGAACGATAAAGTATATACTGGAAACTTAGATTCTAACGAGAGGGATGGGACTATTTTGATTTGCACAATGTGGTTATATCTGGTTAAATTTGGGACGGCTGCAACCGAATATTTGGCTTTGTATTGAGACGGGATCTGTATTTTGTTTTAGTAGCCACATTGACAGAGAATCTTGATTTACTTAAGTAAGTTGTTGCAAAGGGCAGAACGATGATTTTTGCTTTATCCGACGACAAAACTTCAAATTCGTCTCTTAGCTGACTTTAAAATTCTAATAGTGACTTCTTAGTTGCAAAATTATCTTTAATCGCAGAATTTGGTGTAAAATTAGTAAAGCACTCATACTGCTGCGATGTCAGACAGGGTGGCTTTTCCAACACATCAAAGCATGGGCTTACAGCCAAAAAGTTTTATTTTAATTTTTCTTGGAGTTCTTTCGGAAAATAACAGTTGAAACTATCAAGCAAACTTAGCAGATGAACGTGAAACTTATTTAAAAAAATTATCTCCAAGCATGTTGGAGTATAGATAGTTCTCTAAATTCTTTTAATATTGGCAAGCAGTCTAGATTTCAATTGTTCGTTGATTCCGCCCAAAACTTGATTTTCTTTCAAACGCTTGTACTTTATCACTGGCCACTGGAGATATTGTCCCTGAGGGTTTGAGATTCTTTTTTCTTTTAAGGATCTTGATTCCAGCCAGCTATCTATTGAAAGGAAATCGATAATATTTTCTGAATCCCTAGTTAGGTGCTACAAAAAATCTGCAAAGGTCACGTGTTTCTTTCTCAAAAGAGAAGATCCGAAAAGTTATATCGGCTTGATTATTTTTAAAAAACACTTAACTTAAAAATCACATACTACAAGCATAAGTAAATAACCCTGCAACACGACTTGATTGGTTTTGAATTTCGACTGAATACTGATTGAACTGCAACTGATTGAACTGCAACTGATTAGAGGCTGGAGGTGCGAAGAGAATTAAGTTTTAATTTGGAATCAAAACTTCCTAGAAAATTCTGGAAATTTGTCGAAGCTAACAATCGTATCTGAAAGCACGGTGCAGTTCTCAAAGAGACAGTGTTAGCTGGCCTCTGTCTGGTTTCGCCGCGCGCAGTCTGTGTGCTTCACCGACCCGACCTTCTCGATGTTTTGCATGGTTCCAATAACGTTCGAGCTGGCAAAGCTGACTGAGGTGACATGCACTTCGCCTTTATACGACTTTCTACCTACTCTGCTTCACAACATGCTGCAGAAGCTAAAAAATGTCTACCCAATACTTACCTATGCACAGTTCATGGCCACACAAATTCACAGTTTTGAGATCTTCTCACATTTATTTTAATTATTTTTCTTTCCAATCTCTTTGCGGAGCACTTTGAGATGCTTCGCTGAGCACACTTTGGGAACCGCTGATCTAGTCTATTGTGAGAGTAGTACCTTAGACCATGCGGGTTTATCTGGGACATATAGCAACACTTGTTACAATGACAGGTCTATCTGGGACATATAGCAACACTTGTTACAATTACAGGTCTATCTGGGACATATAGTAACACTTGTTATGACAGGTCTATCTGGGACATATAGCAACAATTGTTACAATGACAGGTCTATCTGGGACATATAGCAACACTTGTTACAATGACAGGTCTATCTGGGACATATAGCAACATTTGTTACAATGACAGGTCTATCTGGGACATATAGCAACATTTGTTACAATGACAGGTCTATCTGGAACCTAAAGCAGCACTTGTTACAATGAACAGGTATATATGGGACATATAGCAACACTTGTTACAACGACAGGTCTATCTGAGACATATAGCAACACTTGTTACAATGACAGGTCTATCTGGAACCTATAGCAGCACTTGTTACAATGAACAGGTCTATCTGGGACATATAGAAACACTTGTTACAATGACAGGTTTATCTGGGACATATAGCAACACTTGTTACAATGAACAGGTATATCTGGGACATATAGCAACACTTGTTACAATGACAGGTCTATATGGGACATATAGCAACCCTTGTTATGACAGGTCTATCTGGGACATATAGCAACACTTGTTACAATGACAGGTCTATATGGAACCTATAGCAGCACTTGTTACAATGAACAGGTATATTTGAAACATCTAGCAGCACTTATTACAATGACAGGTCTATCTGGGACATATAGCAACACGTGTTACAATGACAGGTCTATATGGAACCTATAGCAGCACTTGTTACAATGAACAGGTATATCTGGGACATATAGCAACACTTGTTACAACGACAGGTCTATCTGGGACATATAGTAACTCTTGTTACAATGACAGGTCTATCTGGGACAAATAGCAACACTTGTTACAATGACAGGTCTATCTGAGACATATAGTAACACTTGTTACAATGAACAGGTATATTTGGGACATCTAGCAGCACTTATTAGAATGGCAGGTCAATCTGGGACATATAGCAACACTTGTTACAATGACAGGTCTATCTGGAACCTATAGCAGCACTTGTTACAATGAACAGGTATATATGGGACATATAGCAACACTTGTTACAACGACAGGTCTATCTGGGACATATAGCAACACTTGTTACATTGACAAGTCTATCTGGGACATATAGCAACACTTGTTACAATGAACAAGTATATTTGGGACATCTAGCAGCACTTATTACAATGGCAGGTCAATCTGGGACATATAGCAACACTTGTTACAATGACAGGTATATCTGGGACATATAGAGACACTTGTTACAACGACAGGTCTATCTGGGACATATAGCAACATTTGTTACAATGACAGGTCTATCTGGGACATATAGCAACATTTGTTACAATGACAGGTCTATCTGGGACATATAGTAACTCTTGTTACAATTACAGGTCTATCTGGGACATATAGCAACACTTGTTACAACAACAGGTCTATCTGGGACATATAGCAACACTTGTTACAATTACAGGTCTATCTGGGACATATAGCAACACTTGTTACAATGACAGGTCTATCTGGGACATATAGCAACACTTGTTACAATTACAGGTCTATCTGGGACATATAGCAACACTTGTTACAATGACAGGTCTATCTGGGACATATAGCAACACTTGTTACAATGACAGGTCTATCTGGGACATATAGCAACACTTGTTACAACGACAGGTCTATCTGGGACATATAGAAACACTTGTTACAATTACAGGTCTATCTGGGACATATAGCAACACTTGTTACAATTACAGGTCTATCTGGGACATATAGCAACACTTGTTACAATGACAGGTCTATCTGGGACATATAGCAACACTTGTTACAATGACAGGTCTATCTGGAACATATAGAAACATTTGTTACAATGATAGCTGCAGGACACCCAGTCGGAATTGAAGTGAAACAGGACTCAGAGGTCCTGGGATCATATCCTCCCTTATGACGAGACAAATGTTTCCTCCGTCATAAAAACAGAGCTGTATCTTCATCTCTAGAGCTGACCTTGTCCCAGTTACATAACTCCTCAGTTGCCTCTTGTGTCAGCTTCGTGCACTGGATTAACCCGAGCTTACAACAGGAGATACCGAGTGTGTAGCAGAGAACACAAAACACCTCAAACAGTGAGATCAACATTCTCACAACCCAACGGAACGAGATGTTCTCATTATCATAGAAGTATCTCCCACGTGCCAGTACAGACTAGCAGTATCCCCCACGTGCCAGTACAGACTAGCAGTATCTCCCACGTGTCAGTACAGAATAGGAGTATCCCCACGTTCCAGTACAAGCTAGCAGTATCTCCCACGTGTCAGTACAGGCTAGCAGTATCTCCCACGTGCCAGTACAGGCTAGCAGTATCTCCCACGTGCCAGTACAGGCTAGCAGTATCTCCCACGTGCCAGTACAGGCTAGCAGTATCTCCCACGTGCCAGTACATGCTAGCAGTATCCCCCACGTGCCAGTACAGACTAGCAGTATCCCCCACGTGCCAGTACAGACTAGCAGTATCTCCCACGTGCCAGTACAGACTAGCAGTATCCCCACGTGCCAGTACAGACTAGCAGTATCTCCCACGTGTCAGTACAGAATAGGAGTATCCCCACGTGCCAATACAGACTAGCAGTATCTCCCACATGCCAGTACAGACTAGCAGTATCTCCCACATGCCAGTACAGACTAGCAGTATCTCCCACATGCCAGTACATGCTAGCAGTATCTCCCACATGCCAGTACATGCTAGCAGTATCCCCCACGTGCCAGTACATGCTAGCAGTATCCCCCACGTGCCAGTACAGACTAGCAGTATCCTCCACGTGCCAGTACAGACTAGCAGTATCCCCCACGTGCCAGTACAAGCTAGCAGTATCCCCCACGTGCCAGTACAGACTAGCAGTATCTCCCACATGCCAGTACAGACTAGCAGTATCCTCCACGTGCCAGTACAGACTAGCAGTATCCCCCACGTGCCAGTACAAGCTAGCAGTATCCCCCACGTGCCAGTACAGACTAGTAGTATCTCCCACGTGCCAGTACATGCTAGCAGTATCCCCCACGTGCCAGTACAGGCTAGCAGTATCTCCCACGTGCCAGTACAGGCTAGCAGTATCTCCCACGTGCCAGTACAGGCTATGAAGCGTTATGCTTCTCTAATGAAGCCCCTGTGTATTTTGTGAGATGATGATGAAACCTCTGCTTGTTGGGTTCCACTTTATAATGTTGTTTTTGTGAAGGTGGACTCCGGCTTGTTAATGTTAGTATGGGCTGGCTTCTTACCATGGAGCTATTATATATACGGAGAGGACATCACTATGCTGTAGCGTTGCGAGAAAGTGAAGCCAGCCACGCCCCCCTCCCATCGAGCCTCTGTATGGCAACTGGCCGCCGGTTTAACATGGGAAACATAAGGAAAAAAGGGACGCGCGCTCACTTGAATTAGAATACAATCCGATTGTATACTTTTAGATATTTTATGTAAGTAGGGTGTAAATGTTGAATAAATTTGCGTTATTTTTATGTAAAAACATAAAAGATTAATTTGTATTTCGAGTAATAACAAGCGTCTGAAAATGCCAGCAAGCCGAAAATCTAGATTGTTGTTGCTAATATTAATAAATTAGCTTAAAATTACAGTATGTGTATGTACAAGCTAAAATTTATATATAATCATTTTTTGATTATTGTAGTTTTTTTAAAAAAAATCATATTACTTTGTTGAAACTTACCTAACTTTAGTAAATTGTGAGAATAGTAACTGTTATGCACAGAATAATTGCGATTGGGAGGGTGGGAAGGGGAAATTGTAAAATACTTAGTATTTTGTATCTTGGTTTATTAAGTTCCTTCAAAACTAAGACAAAATTTGCAAGTCGATTTTGTTAGGCCATCACGATTCTACGAATATGTAAGAAAGTAAAAATGCAAGTAGTTTAATTTGCCGAAAATTTCTAAGAAGAAAGTATGAAAACTCGAGTTAAATTTTCAATTAGGATTTGCGAGTGTTGTAATATATTTTCTATAGTTTTAATTTCTTAATTTATTTGTAAAATTAAATCAAATAACTTTGTCGATATAACATGAAGCAATAAAATATAGATACATGCAGAACGTTACGTTGTAATTTTTTCCCCCCATCTGTTGTGGCAGCCAAATGCACTGCAAGATAAAACCATCTTTCCTTGTCTAAAATAATCAGAGACTCAAGGAAATGCAAGCAGCCACGCGCCGCCCGGGTCGATCCAATCCAACATTCCCAGAGTCAAGATAGCCCCTCCAATAGCTCCATGGTCTCAACATTCCCAGAGTCAAGATATCCCCTCCAATAGCTCCATAGTCTCAACATTCCCAGAGTCAAGATAGCCCCTCCAATAGCTCCATGGTCTCAACATTCCCAGAGTCAAGATAACCCCTCCAATAGCTCCATGGTCTCAACATTCCCAGAGTCAAGATAACCCCTCCAATAGCTCCATGGTCTCAACATTCCCAGAGTCAAGATAGCCCCTCCAATAGTCCCATGGTCTCAATATTCCCAGAGTCAAGATAGCCCCTCCAATAGCTCTATAGTCTCAACATTCCCAGAGTCAAGATAGCCCCTCCAATAGCTCCATGGTCTCAACATTCCCAGAGTCAAGATATCCCCTCCAATAGCTCTATAGTCTCAACATTCCCAGAGTCAAGATATCCCCTCCAATAGCTCCATAGTCTCAACATTCCCAGAGTCAAGATAGCCCCTCCAATAGCTCCATAGTCTCAACATCAACATTCCCAGAGTCAAGATAGCCCCTCCAATAGCTCCATGGTCTCAACATTCCCAGAGTCAAGATAGCCCCTCCAATAGCTCCATGGTCTCAACATTCCCAGAGTCAAGATAGCCCCTCCAATAGCTCCATGGTCTCAACATTCCCAGAGTCAAGATAGCCCCTCCAATAGTCCCATGGTCTCAATATTCCCAGAGTCAAGATAGCCCCTCCAATAGCTCTATAGTCTCAACATTCCCAGAGTCAAGATAGCCCCTCCAATAGCTCCATGGTCTCAACATTCCCAGAGTCAAGATAACCCCTCCAATAGCTCCATGGTCTCAACATTCCCAGAGTCAAGATAGCCCCTCCAATAGCTCCATGGTCTCAACATTCCCAGAGTCAAGATAGCCCCTCCAATAGCTCCATGGTCTCAACATTCCCAGAGTCAAGATAGCCCTTCCAATAGCTCCATGGTCTCAACATTCCCAGAGTCAAGATAGCCCTTCCAATAGCTCCATGGTTCTTACTGTATATGTATGAGAACATGACATTTATAAATTTTATATTATTTATTTATTATATTCATAAACTTAATCTGGTATGGTAACTCAATGAGTGTTTCTTTTTACGCATATCTTTCAAAGGAAATTGTTCCAGAACAATCCTTGTTTTTAACATGGTTTATCCTTCGAGAAGCGAAAGAATGATATTAGCGAATAGAAGAGAGACAGAACATGTCCTTCAGCGATGTTTCACAAGTGTTAGCAATAGGAGTGGAGTTAGCTGCGAACGATGAAATTTAGTTGTCAACAATAAAAAATATATATATATATATATATTTAGTCACCCAATTGCGAGAGGAGTTTCTAGCACCTATGGATGCTTTGAAATTTATATTATGAAAATATTCAGTAATTTAAAATATATGAAGGGTGGAAAATTTTGATCGGAATGATTACCAAACAAAATTCCATTTCATTATAGACTGTCAGTATCCACAAGTACCAGTAGAGACTGTCAGTATCCACAAGTACCAGTGCAGACTGTCAGTATCCACAAGTACCAGTGCAGACTGTCAGTATCCACAAGTACCAGTGCAGACTGTCAGTATCCACAAGTACCAGTGCAGACTGTCAGTATCCACAAGTACCAGTGCAGACTGTCAGTATCCACAAGTACCAGTGCAGACTGTCAGTATCCACAAGTACCAGTGCAGAATGTCAGTATCCACAAGTACCAGTGCAGACTGTCAATATCCACAAGTACCAGTGCAGACTGTCAGTATCAACAAGTACCAGTGCAGACTGTCAGTATCCACAAGTACCAGTGCAGACTGTCAATATCCACAAGTACCAGTGCAGACTGTCAGTATCCACGTGTTGTTTGTTCCCTGTCCTGTGTGTTTGCTCACAGCTGTTCATCTTCCTCTGTTTCATGTTGCAGTCAGGTTAATGATCTGCCATGAGCCAGTAAACCACATTCTCTGTTCAGACACGAGAAAGACTCAGGGCGGCGAGGAAGAAACGCTAACCAAACATGATGAACATTGAATTGTTATAGTTTCACTGGGACCAAGTCGTACAGTAGCTACTGATCAATATATGGCTGTCGTACAGTTGCTACTGATCAATATATGGCTGTCGTACAGTAGCTACTGATCAATATATGGCTGTCGTACAGTTGCTACTGATCAATATATGGCTGTCGTACAGTAGCTACTGATCAATATATGGCTGTCGTACAGTAGCTACTGATCAATATATGGCTGTCGTACAGTAGCTACTGATCAATATATGGCTGTCGTACAGTAGCTACTGATCAATATATGGCTGTCGTACAGTTGCTACTGATCAATATATGGCTGTCGTACAGTTGCTACTGATCAATATATGGCTGTCGTACAGTAGCTACTGATCAATATATGGCTGTCGTACAGTAGCTACTGATCAATATATGGCTGTCGTACAGTTGCTACTGATCAATATATGGCTGTCGTACAGTTGCTACTGATCAATATATGGCTGTCGTACAGTAGCTACTGATCAATATATGGCTGTCGTACAGTAGCTACTGATCAATATATGGCTGTCGTACAGTTGCTACTGATCAATATATGGCTGTCGTACAGTAGCTACTGATCAATATATGGCTGTCGTACAGTTGCTACTGATCAATATATGGCTGTCGTACAGTAGCTACTGATCAATATATGGCTGTCGTACAGTAGCTACTGACTGTTGTGGAGAACATTACATCTACAATACACTCGGTACTTCATTGAACAACCCAAGTTTTAATAATATAATAATAATAATAATAATAATAATAATAATAATATAATATAATAATAATAATAATAATAATAATAATAATAATAATAATAATAATATTACTATTATTACAACAGCAGACACAAGTCTAGACTACAACAGACAAGACTACAACAGCAGACACAACAAAGTTCGAGAGTGGAAATAGTTTGAGGCTCAAGTTAGTGACGTAGCTAGGAGGAGAGTGGGGGGGAGGAGACTGGGGGGGAGGGGAGAGGGGGGCTAGCGGGGCATTAACCCCCCACCAAGATCGAATATAATGTAATATATATAAATCAGATACAATTTAGATGACTCAAGTAGAGAGAGCTGCTAAGACGCGCTTAATACACTGTATGATCGTTGTACACATTCAAATTGCACATGAAAGTGAATAGACAAATAATAGCTTGGTGTACACGGCCCAAGACAGCGGCGGGTGTAATGAGATGGACTGGATAGAATTAGATCAAGATAGGGATTGGGTGTAATGAGGTGGACTGGATAGAACTAGATCAAGATAGGGATAGGGTGTAATGAGGTGCACAGCCCTAGATCGCATATTACTACACGCTCAAGCTATATGCTAATATGTACTAATTACACTAATAAGTTAGGAATGAGGAAAGCTGAATTAAGAGGAAATGTACCCGCGTATGCATGGAAGGAGAGTGAAAAACCATTTTGTAAAGAGTAACCCTCAGTAGAACCCACCGGGATTCAAACCACGATTTCCCTGTCATCGATAATCTAGTCTAACAATTTCTCATTACTGCGTTACGAATGAACATATCTACTTTCACATGTTCATACGCCAAGTCAAGTGATATACAGCTGTCACTCTTGATAAATATTATTATAATGAGAAGTGCACGTTGACTACCTTAAATGAATAATAAAAGAAGGATATTATAAATATCTAAAAGAAAGCAACAATATGGCATACGTCAAGAATCTCTCTGGGACAATGTCCGGCTCGTTTGGTGCTCTTCAAGATACTATCCTCCCTGGCTTGGTTCGAACATACCCCTCACTTTGTCAAGATACTATCCTCGCTGGCTTGGTTCGAACATACCCCTCACTTTGTCAAGATACTATCCTCGCTGGCTTGGTTCGAACATACCCCTCACTTTATCAAGATACTATCCTCGCTGGCTTGGTTCGAACATACCCCTCACTTTGTAAAGATACTATTCTCCCTGGCTTGGTTCGAACATACCCCTCACTTTGTAAAGATACTATCCTCCCTGGCTTGGTTCGAACATACCCCTCACTTTGTAAAGATACTATCCTCCCTGGCTTGGTTCGAACATACCCCTCACTTTGTCAAGATACTATCCTCGCTGGCTTGGTTCGAACATACCCCTCACTTTATCAAGATACTATCCTCCCTGGCTTGGTTCGAACATACCCCTCACTTTGTCAAGATACTATCCTCGCTGGCTTGGTTCGAACATACCCCTCACTTTGTCAAGATACTATCCTCGCTGGCTTGGTTCGAACATACCCCTCACTTTATCAAGATACTATCCTCCCTGGCTTGGTTCGAACATACCCCTCACTTTGTCAAGATACTATCCTCGCTGGCTTGGTTCGAACATACCCCTCACTTTATCAAGATACTATCCTCCCTGGCTTGGTTCGAACATACCCCTCACTTTGTAAAGATACTATCCTCCCTGGCTTGGTTCGAACATACCCCTCACTTTGTAAAGATACTATCCTCGCTGGCTTGGTTCGAACATACCCCTCACTTTATCAAGATACTATCCTCCCTATCTAACATAAACGAGTGAAACGGTAACAACATGAAGAAGTCACTTCTGGAGATTCATTCAATCACTTTCAATAAATGTTTGGGTTACCATTGCACACAGTCCATCTCTATAGACCAGCGGTTCCCAAACTGTGCTCCGCAAAACATCTCCAAGTGCTCCGCGAATAGATTGGAAATAAAACTAAATAAAATGTGACACGATATCAAAACTTTGAATGTGTGCGTCCATGAACCACAGTTCAGTATTGGGTAGAAATTATTTACAGACTGCACTCGGCGAAACCAGACAGAGAGACTAGAGGATGCCAGTTCACCCCGTCTCTCTGAGAACTTCGCCACGCTTTCAGATACGATTGTTTGCTTTGACACCTTTCCAGAATTTTCTGGGAAGTTTCTATTGAATATTAAAAACTCGTGTTTCTTCACACCTTCAGTCAGTATACAGTCGAGAGTCGAAACAAATCAAGTAGCGGTGCAATGTTATTTATTTGAGTGTCGGAAAAGCCAAACTGCAGGTCGATTATGGATCTCTTTTGTTAACGCGTCAAAAACTTTGACGCCCGTTGGATGACGGCCATGTTATGACGTTGCGACAAAACAGCGATTATGGGAGTTCATGTCATAGCAGCTATGGCGTGAATGACGGGGTTTAAACGTTGACGGGCGCTAGTGTGGGAATAGTGTGTGTTGGCACCCGTGGTAGCTTGCTTAGCTAGGTAAATTACGGCGTTGGTAGCATCGTGACGTGATTGAACACCAATAAAAAGCCAAATTATTTTGCCGCCCAAGCTTGTAAACACGTTACAATGGAGACAATGTGAGTAAATAACCTCTATTTTAAATATATACTTTTGTTTTAAATAATAATATTACTTAAATATATTTCTGCTAAGGCTAAAATATATCTTGTGTATAAACTTGAGTTACGTTTATAATAAAGTTGAGAGAATGTGAATGGATTGAATGATGATGCAAATATATAATGGAAGCGTGTTTGGATCAAAAGGAAGGGGTAGGCCATGTAACATGTGGTTAAATGTTGTAGACGAACTGAGAAAAAATAGAGCAACTAAAAGTTTTAAGAATAAATGAACATGTTTGACTTAGGTGTATGGATTTTTTTTTCGCATTGCAGCTGAGATTAATAGGTTCATATAAATAATGCAACAAGGCCTACTGCCTACTAATATACCTATCTACCCTGCAGTAACTATCTCAATAAAAGAAAACATACAATAATTATTTATTAGTTGCATGACTTTGACTTTTATGTGAAATTTGTAGGCCTTCATTTCATAATCTTTGGCAAAAAATAAAATATAAGTTTATTTAATGCATACACCTTTAAAAAATTTTGTAGCATATTTTATACAATTCTAATATGCAGAAGTACCCACTCTTCCATATCTTAAAAATACAATTATTATGTTTAAATAAGTTGACCATAAGAATTCATTCAATAAGTATTCATGATTCGTAAGTATTAATAATTTTAGATCTTTTAAAAAGTTTTTTAGACTGTCAAAATAAATAGGCCTACCTACTATAGGCTGTTGGCTACAAATATTTTAATGTCTTCCATAACCTTATATAAAAACACAATATTTAATAATCATAAAAAATGCATTAGGCTTAAACATTAACAATTTCTAAACAAAAACATTTTGGTTAAGTTTCTAAAACTGTTAAAACTAATACCTAAATGGTAAACATACAGCATATGAGGTTATGACTACACTTCATGTTGACTGATTAATAAATACAAATAGGTAATTTAAGCAATTATAATAACACAACACTATTATTGTTACTTAAAGACTGCACTAAAGTAAATAAAAATAACTAACTAGTTTAATCAACTTAACAATAACAAAAAAAAAATATTATAAAATCATAATTTCACAACCAAAACAGTAGTTACACTTCATCTAAGTCACTGATAAATAAACACAAATACTCTTACGCAATTATATAATTATTGCAATATTATTGTTATTAAACGGCTGCAAAAACGTATATCAAAAGAATTTACCAATTTAAATAAATATAAGAGTCACTAGAATAAATTAATATAAAATCAGAAACTTATGATACAGTTAAATGGACGTACAATTCCACCTCATCTAATTCACTAATAAATATACACAAATACTCTAATTAATTATAATAATATAGCAATATTATTGTTACTTACCGATTGCAAAAGCGTAAATCAAAAGCTTGTCTGTCTTTTTTATGATGTTAAGCACACAAATTGTAAATTTTTAACCAGACTCGTAGTCTACAACGCGGCTAAAGACGAGCTCTGAGGGACGACTTCATATTGTCGCCAATTTGGTGGCGCGAGCGGTTGTATGACGTACAAAAATAAATCCATAATCGCAATTCTGCCATATGACGCCCAACGAACGACATTTCACCGTATTGTCGCGTCATTGAGATCCATAATCGCCTTGCTGGTATCGGAGCATTATGAGTGCTTGAATGATTTAACATCAGATTCTGCGGTAAAAGAGAATTTTGCAACTAAGCAGTCACTATCAGAATTTTGATGTCAGCTACGAGACGAATTTGAAGTTTTGTCAGATAGAGCGAAAATAATCCTTCTTCCCTTTGCAATAACTTACTTATGTGGATCAGGATTCTTTGCCAATGTGGCTACTAAAACAAAAGATCCCGGCTCAATGCAAAGCCAGATATTCGGTTGCAGCAGTCCCATCCCTCTCATTGGAATTTAAGTTCGCGGGATATCGTTTTTTTTTTTTGCCGCCATTAGAATAGTTTTAACACTATCTATGTGGGTAACATATTGTGGATTTACAATACCTGCTTTGAATTCGTTATCAACTGTGTCACTTTAGGTTAATTTATGTTTTTGATTGTTTTTTGCGTTTATGTAGTTAATTTCCTTATTTCTCTGAAATTAAGGCATAAAATAACATTTATAATTAAATAAAACTTGATGTTTAACATTCCCAAATGCTTAAACATTTGTTTCCATCGTGAATACTGCTGCCATTCGGTTTAGTATCTATCTATGTAGAGTCTATGTGAAAATATCGTCGCCCTTATACCAAAGACACTTATGTGCAAAATTGTTGTTTTGAGAAAACAATATTTCAAGTTACAATTTTCAATGGCTTTCAATATGAAAAATTAAGTTTAGATCATAATTTAAGCTATTTAGAAATCTAAAAATAATTCGTGCTTTTACTATACGATAAAATATCGACTAACAACTTTAAAATATTACATTTAGTTAAATATAGCAAGAAATGAATGCGCATGCCTTTAGCATCAAGGCAACTATAGTGCTACGTGACAAATTTTTCTCTTGAAAAGTGCTCCGCGACTCAAAAAGTTTGGGAACCGCTGCATAGAGTATAGACTATAGTAACAATATAGACGGTACATAGGCCATTGCTCCACTCTTGAATTGCGATCTCTTCAGCTTGAGACTATTACAATCAGTGTATACCTCAGTTTTATCTTATGTGGTGCTGACTGACAGCTCACAGCTGACTTCTGACGGCTTTGAAAAGCTACCAGACCAAATTATGTATCTCTACACCGAACCATATGATCTGCAAAAAACATGTGTTTAGCAGTTGTCACTTCTGACAGTCAAAATTTAGGTATATACCTAAATGTTGACTGTCAGAAGTCAGCTGTGAACTGTCAGTCAGCACCACATAAGCTAAAACTGAGGTATACAAAGTGTGTACGTACACTTCATTGCAGTTTGGTTTATGTCAACAGTTGTATATTATTGTGTCTGCATTGAATCAACTGCGATGTAGGTTGGGGTTTGAGTTCCGGCATGTCCAACTGAAAAGGGTTTTCACAAACCAGTCCAAACAATTAGTTAGCTCATTCACATTATTAGATTGGTTATAATATAACGAGTCGTTTGTAGCCTTAGTTTTACGTTTGATGACAATAATCACCAAACACCAAATAGTAGGCCCGCACCAAACTAAAACAGAACCATCACCAATGACTCACACTAGTGTACAGAGAACTATTAGAGACCTATTACGCACGTTTTCTTTCCAAGAGGACACTAGTTCACATCCTAGCAGAGCTTTATTTATATTTACACCCACTGCTTCCTGTTTCGGATATTACCAAACTATATTCATTTAAATAACAGGGACCATTGCTAACAGAAGTGCACCGGTATTTGTCTCCAACTATTAAAAAAATCCCTCGAGAATTATTTTTTACTGGCCGTGTTTTACGTGCACTTTTTGAAACCCCCGAGTATATCAACACACCACTTACAAACCAGCCTAATACCAAGAAAAACACAACATCCAGTCCCCACCCTACAATTTACCAATAATAGATCGTTGACCATGCCTGGAATTGAACCCAAGCTCGTTTGGCACATGCGCTACCGACTGTGCTAAGGTGTTGGAGATGTGCTAGTGAATTCATGCAGGATTCAAACCCCAACCTGATTACTAACGGTGACAAAGTGTTATGAGAATATAACGCCTTAAGATTGGGTGCTAGTGAGCGTGAGTTTAGGGCAGTATTTTCGAAGTTTTTATAGCATAAACATCTATTTGGCCAAAATAAATCAAATATTTCTTCTATAGCATCATAGAGTTTAGTTTTCCGCACATGCTAATCTCAACAGTTTTTTAATATCTGTCAAGGGTGTCCTGGAATTTAGTGACAATTTTTCTCTGCATTTAAAAAGTTTGTCACCAAATGCCGCTATGCTCATGAGAGATATTCAAAAACTCTTGAGATTAGCATGTGCAGAAAGCTAAACTCTATGTTTCTATAGAAGAAATATTCTATCTATTTTTGCCAAAAAATGTTTATGCTATAAAAACTGCAAAATGAATGCACTAAACTGGCGCTCACTAGCACCCCTCCTTAAGTCGCTAGTCCACCGCTGTGGTTTCTTCACCCAAAAGTATGTTATGGTTTAATAAATTGTTGTTATTGAGCGTTGTCTCGGCAATCGTAACAGACCCAGCCTATAACCACGCAGATCCAGCTTATAGCCAAACATATCCAACCTATAGCTACACATATCCAACCTATAGCTACACATATCCAGCCTATAGCCACACAGACCCAGCCTATAGCCACGCAAACCCAACCTATGGCTACACATATCCAACCATAGCTACACATATCCAAACTATAGCTACACATATCCAGCCTATAACTACACATATCCAGCCTATAGTCACACAGACAAAGCCTATAGCCACGCAGATCCAGCTTATAGCCAAACATATCCAACCTATAGCTACACATATCCAACCTATAGCTACACATATCCAGCCTATAACTACACATATCCAGCCTATAGCCACACAGACCCAGCCTATAGCCACGCAAACCCAACCCATGGCTACACATATCCAACCATAGCTACACATATCCAACCATAGCTACACATATCCAACCTATAGCTACACATATCCAGCCTACAGTCACACAGACAAAGCCTATAGCCACGCAGATCCAACCTATGGCTACACATATCCAACCATAGCTACACATATCCAACCATAGCTACACATATCCTGCCTATAACTACACATATCCAGCCTATAGCTACACATATCCAGCCTATAACTACACATATCCAGCCTATAACTACACATATCCAGCCTATAGTCACGCAGACAAAGCCTATAGCCACGCAGATCCAACCTATGGCTACACATATCCAACCATAGCTACACATATCCAACCATAGCTACACATATCCAGCCTATAACTACACATATCCAGCCTATAGCCACACAGACCCAGCCTATAGCCACGCAAACCCAACCTATGGCTACACATATCCAACCATAGCTACACATATCCAACCATAGCTACACATATCCAACCATAGCTACACATATCCAACCATAGCTACACATATCCTGCCTATAACTACACATATCCAGCCTATAGCCACACAGACCCAGCCTATAGCCACACAGACCGATAAGTTTATTTGTCTACATTTAAACGTTGAATTTAAACGTTGTCTCAGGTGTAACTAATATTAACCACTTGCATGTGGATGGAATCAACCTATCTAGAATTTCACACCTGTCTGACAGTGCTGTACTGCGTTCACAAATCCGTAACTTCAGAACGCCAACAAACGGAAGGTGCTATTGGCTATAAATGATTGCCTTTCTCACACAATTGTGACGAGACTTGTGACCTGATACACTCGTCAAACAGACAAGTTAGTGTTCATGTTTTGTACAAAATAAGTGGTTCATTTCGTTTTTATCGGATGCACCAGTGAATGTAATGTAATATAGTATGATAATTACGTAGAAATAATTGTGTTCATTTTAAACTACAAAACGGCAACTCCACTGTTTGGAAACAAGGACAGCGCTAACGGTGAAACTAGTGTGTTAGAAAGAGATGGTAAGTGTCCATTAGAGGTTGTTCTGTAATAAGAGTGGAACGGCCGATAGGCGACGATAAAAGGCAATTAGAATGTAGTTTTCTTCACTTTACCTTTCTAGACTTAAATTATTATTATTATTATTATTATTACCGCGTCTTACTACCCGTTCGGGTTATACGCACTTACGCTAATGTGTAATGGTAGGGTGATTGATTGCGAGATGAAATGGAGGACCTACAGTTTAACGTGGAATCCGAACCACGGTGGAGGCCTGGCATTCCTCACATTCACAAGTTGTGATTAATACACGTCTTGTCAGAGGTGAAGGAAGGGTTTGGCAATCAGATAAATCTGTGCCGGGACTGAGGATTGAACCCCGGACCTCCAGCACAGAAGTCTGACACCTTACCCCTAGACCACCAGGTCACCGTCTAGACTTAAAGCTAGTTTGATTTCCCACCACCTGGAGCAGTGGTTTTAGAAGCGGAACCCAATGTATAGACACATCAATAAACATTTGTAAGATCACATTTATATTAATCTTTGTAAGAACAACAAATCAGAACAAAGGGGTTGATTGAGATCGCAGTTTGTGAATGACATTTGGACAAATGATTATATCAGATTTAGCCCTATTTAGTTACTCTTTGTATTGATGTGACTGATTCTTATTCACAGAGATTAGTCCAAATAATTTAAAACTGGTAGTTTTGCAATCTCTTTATATTCTTCAAATAAACTGAGCCACAAGTTCTAAACAAGAGTTTCTAGTTCTCGTTTATAAGTTGAGTCACTAACATTACTTTGTTTTTTGTTTTTTTAGCACCGCGTCTTACTACCCGTTCGGGTTATACGCTTAAGTACTAATTACACTAATGGATTAGGAATTAGGAAGGTTGAATTTAGAGGAAGTGAACCCGCATTTGCGTGGAAGGAGAGTGGAAAACCATTTAGGAAAAACCACACCCAGTTCACCCGACCAAGATTCGAACCTCGATCTCCCCGTCCTCGGCGGTCTGACTCAACACGACTGGCGCGTTAGCCAACTACGCCACCGAGGCGGGTACTAACATTACTAATGATTCCTTGATGATGATGATGATGATGATGATGATGATGAAAGAGATTCCTCAGTTTGAATCTTCATTGTTTGACAGAAAATAATTTCTAAAAGCAACATTATAATATGTTCTACGATGCCATTTTAATTGCTGGAGTGTGTTTAGATTGCAACTTTAAAACAAGTTGAAAATGTAAGTTATAACAAGTATTCCAATGCGAGTGAAACGTTAGAAGTGTTGAAGCGAGGAAAGGAGGCGCTAGTAATCGTCAACAATGTAACAAGGAGCTAGTAGTCCTCTCAACAATGTAACAAACATTAGATCGCGCAATTGGAACCACAACACACTTCCATTACCAAATATGGTTTGTGTGTCAATGACGATCCAGGCACAGATCTTTCATACAGCGTCTAAACACGTGACTGTACCATAGTCACGTGACATAGGAGAGCAAACCCTCAACAAACCGCGTGACTCACAGAAGAGAAGTAGAGATATATGCTTTTTACATTGCAATGAAAAGTTAGATATGAGCCCTTTTATGCGGGCTTTTCGTGCCGCGCGAACTGGGAACAAATTATTCCTTTTATGATCTGCCGCCCGAAAAACTTGTCGCGTTTTGTAAAACATGCCGCCGTGTCCTAGAGAACGCCAGCGCCAAAATTCGCGCTAAATATTCTAAGTACATGGCATCTTATGGGTCCATTTATACAAACGCGCCGTTTGTCTGCCCTCTGTTGTCTGGACATCAGAGCTGCCAACCCCTGTCCAGTAAATAAGATTATTGTCATTTGAATAGTTGATATTTTTTTATCATTCTTATAAAAAAAATGTTAGTTTGGATACTGAACGTTTTAAAGATGAGGTCAAGAAAAATAAAGTATTTTGAGATTCACTATCGGAGGAATACAAAACCAGAAATATAAAGAATAGTCAATGGATATAAAGCAGTATGTTATGTGTTTTACCATTTAAAAGTAGTTTTAAAAAACTTGTCTTTGTCGTCTCTTAATTTATTTTAGAGGTTACGAAATGCCCCATCTTCAAACCTTGCAAAGTTGATGGGATAAACATCCAATTTTCTTTTCCTTTTTTCAACGTAAGGTGGCAATAAGCCAAATAGATGACGCGCGGATACATCATACATCTTACAGTTGAAATTTGTTGAGGAATGTATGTGTAGCTTGCAGTAGCCACACAGGACAAAAGAACAAGAAGTAGACGTGGAAATACTAATTAGTTCAGTAGGGGACAAATCTATTGAAGTGTGGAAAAGTGTTTATGGCCAAATGAAGTCACATATTTTAACTTTTAAATTATGGAAAAAGGAAAGAATTTGCTAAGTTTAAAATTATTTCATTATTTGTCATTTTTATGTTTCCACAAATACGCTGTATAAAAACATTTTTTAACCGTAGTTGTGATCAATCTATAATACAGAGAAAAGGTCGAGACACTCGGATAGATCTGGTCAATCGTGTGAAGACAACTCCCGGGCAGGCGAAAGGGGGGTAAGAGTGTCTACAATAATGTATTAGTTTCTTGAGGAAATGGTCGTTTAAATCAACAATTTATTATTATAATGCAAGCTATCAATAAAAATTAGAAAAAGATATTAGCGAGTTATTTTTTACTACCAATGAAAAACTAAAAACGTCATTTAGTCCAATTATATCTCATTATAAGTAATGTTTCTATAATATATGTTTATATCGAGAGATTTGTTCGTTTCTTTTACAGTTTTTAAACTCATTGAAAATTATTTGTTTACTCTGTCTTTGTGAAGAGTTGTTCCCTGTAATCTACGTCCTACCACCCGCATATTTATAATAATGAGGTAGAAGGTAGTATATGCGAGGAAATGTACCGGCATTTGTGTGTAAGGAGTTTGAAACCATTTAAGAAAAATCACCTCAAAATAGCCTTCTGGGTTTATAACCTTGGCTCAGTAGATCTCGTTTCTGCTAATCTCACATTAATAATGGATATACACATCCGGTAATGGAACCCGGACCATCCGACTCCCAACTCTCCCCCTTGTCCGTCCTTATAACAGGCTGGAAGTGTTTGTAAGTCGAAATACAATGGTGGATAGACACCGACAGAGTTCGAACCTGGGTCACCAGATGTGCTCAAAGTCAGCCCAGGTTTATCTCAACATCAAAACATTTCAATTGGGCTCAAATATAAGGGACAGTTCTGGAGTTGTGATTAAAGTCTGTATTTATGGGCCATTTATGGGCCTTTTATGGGGGTAAGCGGGTTGGGGGCGGTATTTTGAGGGTCCAAAAAAGGTTTATTGCTAAAATAAGTAAATATAGATCCAGTAGGTCTAGTTTAGTTTTCTACACGCGCTAATATCAACAGTCGTACCTGTCACGGGCTCGTCGGAATTTAAACACGACTCTTTCATTTTTTAAAGTAGCAACTCTCGCGATTGTTGGAAGAAACTCTCGCCCCACCTTAACTCACGATTGTTGGAATATACTCGTGTCCGACCTTATTGTTTGTACAACACTTGGCATTGGCCTCGGGTTGTGGGCTAGAACGTTAAAAAGCGTCACACCCACAAATCTCGCCGGTATCAAGGTTTTTAGTTTCTTGAAATGGAGATATTTTAGTTATTACAGATGATTGACTCGAAGGTTTAGCCATTGTTCATGTTGTATGGCATTTGTAAGAGTTTAACATAGCTACGGAAACTTATGAGGCGAGTAAATATAATACAGAACATATTTTTAATCGAATTTGGAACCCCGCTCCCATCTAAAGTAATGACTGCAAACGTGTCTGGTTTTGAAACTTTTAAATGTCCTCATAGAAATGTGTTGACGTATTGATAATGAATTAACATTAACATTAACTGTTAACTTAATTTAAATTAAATGCGTAGTGCCTCTTTCCTTTACAATTTGAAGTTGTTTACAGACTTGTGTTTATCCAGGTTTTAGTCAGATTTTGATCATAAATTAAATAATTCCAAGTTGTTGTTAGTAAAGATTGGCTTTGCTCGACTCTGCCACGTAGTACTCACTAGTCCCGACAAACTGGTCCTACCTACTACATTAGGACATTGCCCCAGCCTCCCTAGAGACGCCGGCAACGGTACATTATTAGACAACACTGGATGCTTTCTTTGATAGCTACTATTTCGGCAACAACATGGACTCTAGACAAACACTATACTTTAAAATAATCGTATGAATGTATTGAAACATGGAAAAATAAACTAGGTACTAATTCAGAACTAAAGCAATGAAATTGGTTTGAATGGAGGAACTAAATATGAGAGTTAAACGCAGGAGATAACAATAAATTGTCCAGACATACCTTCTTAGGTCCATCCTGGATAATCATGTCGTATTCGAGCCCTTCTTCAGACATAGTTTGACTAGAAAAGTAAATAAAATAAACAGAATAATTTGGCAGTAGAACAATAGCTTTATGGATATCACAATGTTCAAGAATAAATCGTCTCGCAAGTAAGTTGAGCTGTTACAGCCACACCACTTCTTAACTTAGCTCACTTCAAATGACAGGAATCAGAAGATTGGTAAGCAGACGGCGAATGAGGCGCGAAAAGTAAATAAAACTATAACGTTCAGTGAGCGCCGTCCTGTAGACAAGATCGTAACTAATAAAGTTTCTTCATCTTGTACCAAAAGTGTGCCACGCGCACTGATCTCTATAATAAAACTGGATAGACATCTACAGCTAAAACTTTCAAAGCTGTCGTCTGCACACCATTGTGTAAGAGAGATGAAACTTTCGGGTATCTCTTTCTCGCCTACACACATGCAAGGCACTGAGGCGTTTCAACATCGTTCGCTAATTTTTATGATTCCTGGATAGCTCAGTGGTAGAGCACTGGCGTACTAATACAAAGGTCCCAGGTTCGATTCCCGTGTCCAGATGTCATTTTTCAATTTTCAGAATATGATAAATTATCTATATGCGGCTAAATCCGTACTAAAACATATTATATAATAGCTTTAGCTATTTTATTCTTAACATCCAAAAAAAGTTTCCGTTAATGAGAACCTTTCTTTATTTTATTTATATTTTAATTTTGCATATCTAGTTTAATTAAATAACACAATAGGTGTTAAAGTGGTTAATTTTAACTATCTTTTTTTTTATATTGATATTAAAATGATTTGTTGCTGTCATTGTTTAACAATTTTCCACTAAAACTCTCTTCAAACAGGATTTATTATTGATTTTGTATTTTAATTAATCCTGACTCTTTCTTAAAGGTGAGTAAAACTAAGAACTATGAAAATAAAAATAAAAATTTAAATGCATTTGATTTTGTAGCTCAAACTAAACTTTGTACACATTTGTGCATTATCCAACATGTTTCTGAAGCTTTATTAATTAGTAACCATATCACTTTCAGTCTTCAAGATTTAACACAAAGGTGCTTCATACATTCTCAATAGCACCATCAACGGCTAAATAATGTGCCTATACTAGTGCTTGATATAATTATGTAAACAAAAAACGGGGACAGTAGATATTGCGCCATTTATTATAGAACAATAGCATTACTGTGGTTCCATACGTTCACTGTAAAAAGAGAGTTGATATTTGGTCACGTTACAGCTCTAATCCAATCACAAGAAGTCCATGTGGCCAGTGTAGCCCGCACTGCTTGAGTAGAAATAATTTCAACTTTTTCAACGCTTCTACAGAAAACACGCTAAGAAGACCCGATCAGCGCATGCGCAAACTTTCAAAAATGCCTTATTTATAAACACAGCACAGTATTACGATGGCGTATCTCAAAAGTGATGATTTAAAAACGTCACTTTATTGAAATCCATTAGGTTTATCGATGACAAAATCAAACCCAGGCAGTAAGTAAAACATCTCATTTTATTTTAAATACAGTAGCTTGCATTGATGATAATATTTCCGTTTTTATGGTTGACGTTTCACAGCATCATGGGTAAACAGAGATTCCCAACTTTCCGTGGATGTATGAACAGCTGCACCACTAAGAGGTGCGGAGTCACTGTACTGCTTTCAAATTTCAGCGTACTTGTGAATTCAACTTTAATCTCACAGGTCAGAAAAATCATGTTAAAGATCATACACTAAAGATTGGAGCAATACATGGAACATTGATTTGCAAACGAACTTTTGAATCTGTTATTCACTCGAGACAAATTACATCACAAAATGAAAAAATCTAAAGCTAGCTTAGTTTATAAACAAAGCTTCGTATTACTAAGAAATAGGGTAACATCCTTGCGTAGATCTTGAGTCAAATTTAGACAGTTTGGAGACGATACCATGATCTACGCACAAAACAGACACATAAATTTCGCGAGCTTAGTAATTCAAAGATACCTAGTAACACTACAGGAATGGTTCACTAAATGGACAATAAAAGTAAACCCAGACAAATCAGCAGCACTAATAATATATAAAAGGCTGCAAAATCCACCAGCTCCTTTCACCTTATTTAACACAGAAATACCCATACAGACATACGTTAAGTATTTAGGCATAACAATAGATAAGAGGTTAACATGGAGAAAACACATAAAACAAACAAACAAACAAAAAAGCGATAGGCCGATTCGTGCAACTATATCCACTACTAAAAGGTAATCAGCTAACAGAGCACACAAAATTAATTATATACAGAGAGGTCTTTCAGCCGATAATACTATGCAATTGAGTAGCCTGGAGCTACGCATCAGCACACTTACTTAAAAAATTGCAGATAACTCAAAATAAAATCCTTAGAACGATCGCCGGGACAAACTATTACACCAGAACAGTCGACAAAGATAGACACGAGAGGTTCTACGAACAAAGTGACACACACAAACACAATCATGAGATCACAAGGATGCTACGACCCAGACAATCACAGGAAAACAAAAAGGCCCAGACTGGCATAGTGACAACAACAAAAAAACATTAAAAAACAAAAAAGTATTAAAAAAACTAGAAAGGAAAATTCCTTACTAAAGGAGAAAAAAATTAGTTAAATGACATCACAAACTTATAATAAAAAAAAGTCAGTATGACAGAAAGCAAGGTGGACGCGGACTACCTTCTTAATCCCACCCTTCCAAATTCCTTAAATACCACCACACTCCAAACTCCCATCATATCACAACATCAACAACCTTTGTCCCCACCGGAACCTCTAGGTAAGCAGGTCTGTCCTTCACGTCAATCCATGAGTTTGCTGCACCTGTGTATATGGGGGGAAAGGGCGGACCCATTAGTTCCAAATCCTAAGAAAAGAAAATCCTGCCAAACCATATTCCCATCCTTAATTTTTTTTAAATCTTACACATTCCAAGAAACTCATCAATCACGTTACGCATCACCCACAAGCGATCACTCCTACTATACCAACCTACCTTATCCCAATTTTTTTTAAATCCTTCCAAACACCTAAGACACAGCAACATCACTCATAATCACAACTATTACATTCACAGGGTACTAATTTATATTACTGTATTTTAATACAGAATCATTCAAGGTTTCACTCATTCATGGTTTCACCCAGGGGGTGTTGACAAATATAACCACTTCCGTCCCGTTAAAGTTTTATAAAAAATAAAGTAATAGTACTACTTCCACTCGCTAGATCGTGCCACATGAAATATAACTAAAACATGTAGCCAACAACTACATATTGTCCCAACAACTAAACAAGTGCTTAAATTATTTTAAAAGTATTTTAAATAACTAAACAATTTTTATATTTGATCAATTAAAAATATTGTATTTTATTTGGTATTTTTTTTAAATTTAACATTAGTATTTAATGTTTAAACATTTTTAATATAGTGTGTTTTAAATTTCTGCTGTTGGTCAAACTAGTCTTCGGACTAAAGCTGTCTGTTTTGTGCAAGTGTTTAAACGATATCAATTAAATTTAATGATCATTTATTGAAATAAACTAGAGAATCTTCAAAACTGTCGTAAGTGTATTGATTTATTATTATTTAAAGAAATAAGTCTTTAAAGCCTTTAACTAAAAAACCGCGTCGGTATGTAAGATTCGAGATGCCATCACGAACACGTGCTAGAAGGCATAATCATTAATTTTAAAAAAATTGAAATTTAAGTTTAAGAATGAGTGGTTTTTACTTATATTAAATATATGTACATTAGGTACTTTAGTTGCGTTTTCTTCTTTGGCCTATTAAATGAATTTTCATCTTTTCATTCAAAACTAATTAAATTTTACTTTTCTTTTATTCTGAAGACCTAAATAATCTCTGGTTGATATTGTAGCATCAAAGAGTCAAGTGCAGTGTAAGAAGAACCATGAGAGCGGCGAGCCCATCTGACGGCGCCGTTCATGCACCCCGAAATATCCTAGGTGAGGTATGTAACATATAGGAAATTATATATTAATGGACCAGCATAAATATATATCATTTTAGGAAACCATATTTATATTCAGTTTTGAGCAGAGGAAATTCGCTACAAGAACGGGTAGTATTGGGCTGAGTAGATTTGACCGTTACAAAACTAGTAGTCACCCTTGAAAATTAGCTTAACAGACTAGCAATTAGTAATTATTTAATAAATGCTTGTTAACATCAGTTCTGCAAGTTTCTGTCTAAGACAGCTCCCCATAGGACGGGGTGTTTTTTTAAATGTTGAAACATGCTTGATGAACTTCCGAGGGTTAAACAAGGGTATTTGTTGGTGTGTTCAGTCCTTCACTAATATTAGTAGGAGAACCTCCTAAATTTTACATCCATCCGGTTCTTGTATATTTTGTGTTGATACTATTCTATTTCTTTTATTGAATCATTAAACTAAAATATGTATATAGCATGTTTAATATTTATGTCTTGTTTATGCCAGATAAATACATATTTATTTGTTATTTTTCAATAAGAATATAGCGTACATTTGTTTGGGATTGCAAAACTTTAGTGTTTACTTTGGTAAACACTGTGTAAGTTTAGTTTTATGGAATCAATAAAAATAGTTCGTAACAGTCTTATTTTTATTTACACTTTCCTATTTAAATCGGTTGTGTTAAATTAAGATTTTAAAGATGTAGTGAAGAAAATTGTTTTTTATGGGTGTTATTGTTAAGGTTTAGTATAATAAACCGTACGTTCTAACATAAATGTGTTAATAGTTAACTATGCGGAGTATAACATTATTAAATGGTACAGAGTAAAGTAGGCTACGTTGTAATCTCACTGACGTCATGTATAAGAATGAAAAAGGCGGAAATGACGTAATAGATAGTTCTTGAGATGAACAAAGTAACTGGACTACTAGAGTCATAAATTCAATACTCCCACTCTTTGTTCATTAATATCCCTAATTGACACAGTTTCACGATTCATACAACATTTCTTTTGTGGCAAAGCCTTAGTTTTAAAAAAAATCTGCTAATTGGCTCTCAGAACGCACATATCGGACAACTATAGTATTGTTTTCTACACACTTGCGAGTGTAATGCTACTTAACATCTATGTGTTTGGTCATTTTGTGATGCTCACAGTTCTTAGCCAACCTAATTGCACTTTGTTTGTCCACGAAGAGTGTGGTAGGCTCCTGGAAGTCAGATCAAGTTACGCGAGCATCATTCTTAGCCACACACTTTCTTGAGCTGTTGAAGATGCTGCTATATATTCAGCTTCTGTATTTGACCTACTGACACAGCCTTGTCGATGAGATGACCAGGTGACTGGTGCTCCTTCTAAAAAACTGATATATTCCGTTGTAGATTGTCTTGTAGTTTTATCCCCAGTATAGTCAGCATCTGAATATACAATTAACTCAGGTTGATTTACTTGGTATCAAATACCATAGCTCCTAGTCCCAGCTAGATATCGTATCATCTTCTTAGCTGCTGTCCAATAAATGTATTGTGGCTCCATTTAAAAATCGACTTGCTTGATCAATTGCGAATGCAATATCTGGACGTGCCACTATAGCAAGAAACATCAAGCTTCCAACTGCCTCTTGATAAGGTACATCGAGAACCTTATTAGATTTCCCATCATTACTATGTAAAACCAGATTTGGATCAGCGGGTACTACTTGGGATTTGCAATCTTGCATAGAGAACTTGTTCAGTACTCTCTCAAGATATATTTGTTGACTTAAAAACATTTTCTTTTTTTCTGTCCCTTTTTATCTCAATTCCAACAAAATAATTGCAGTCTTCTTTTTTCATCTCGAACTGTGCCTTAAGCTCTATTATCACAGGTGCCAAAATTTCCTAGCAAATACTTATTAGCATTTCATCGTCCACACATAATGCAAGCCAAACTTCAACGTTATCAATCGTTGCTCTAAAGACACATTGATCTGATTCCAAAGGCTTGAATTAAAATGATTTTTAAAAAATTGCGGGAATTTCTTACTCCAACAACGTGGAGACTGCTTTATTCCATTCAGACTATTCTTCAACTTGCAGACCATGTTTGTATCACTCTTCTCGAAACATTCTGGCTGTTTCATAAACAATTCTTCAAGCAATTCGCCGTATAGAAACGCAGTTTTTATGTCAAACTGTATCATTTCCATGTCATAAATTGTTGCAAGTGCAAGAAGTATTCTGATTGAATCATACCTGATTACGGTTGAAAATGTTTCCGTATAATCGATGCCTGCCTTTTGTGAATATCCTTTTCCACACAACCGTGCTTTGAAGCGCTCAATACTCCCATCTGTTCTTCTTTTTATCTTATATACCCACTTGCAGCCTATAGCTTGTCGATTTGAAGGTAGATTTGTCAAGGTCCAAGTTTCTTGAATAATTAAAGACATAATCCCTTCCTCCATAGCAGCAACCCATTCCTTACAATACGTGTCAGTAACTGCTTCCTGGCATGTTTGAGGCTCCTCATAAATTGCTGCATATGCTGTTTCAATTGATACTTGACAACTATCAAATCTTTTGGTGGCCTTAGAGTAGCTCTTTTACGAAGTGTTGGCCCTGTATCTCTCTTGTCTTGTACAGGCCTACCTCCTTGTTTGGCATTCTTCTCAGATGTGATAACACTTTCCTTGACTTCTTACTCTTTTGGTTCCCGTTCTGTGAAGTTAAACTATGAATGAAAAATTCTGGATTACTTGCACGAAGATTAAGATTTTCATAAAACGGCAGTCGATGTGTCTTGCCAAATTTACATGACTCACAAAACAGCTTGTCTATGTTGTTCACCTTTAACCCTGGTAGTAGTCCCTGACTTGCCATGGTCTTGAAGCTATTGATTTCTGGATGTCCCAGTCGTTCATGCCATAGTTTCACTGACTCCTCTGCTGAATTGGCTTGCTCAACAGTTTTATTCTTGAAAAGCATCTGGTAACATTGGTTAAACATTTTAATTCCAGTTACAACAACTCGATTCTGTGCTGAAATCTGTACTTTGATATTTCTTTCACCAAAAATCACTTTGAACTGTTTACTAATCACTGCTCCTACTAAAAATAGATTTTTCTTAAGTTTAGGAACATACAAAGTATTTTAAAGTGTGCGAAGCTCCCACTGTCCATTTACAAGTGATAACACTTCTACGAAGCCGATACCTTCCGCTTCAACGTACGAATTATCCCCAATATGTACAACACTCAAATTGTCTATTGGATTTAGCACAGAAAACCACTCCTTATGTTAAGTCATATGT
Organism: Timema podura; assembly: GCA_033556935.1. NCBI lineage: Eukaryota > Metazoa > Arthropoda > Insecta > Phasmatodea > Timematidae > Timema > Timema podura. The sequence continues at coordinate 40,401,638 of JAVRXN010000003.1, forward strand.
TTCGACGCAGCACTGTCCGCCAGCCACACAGTTTCACATCCAGAAGCATAAATATTTTTGTATTCAGCACTTAAAGCAACATACTTCCACTCATCCTACTTATTTCGATCACTATTATTCGCTAGACGGTTGCGGCACTATTTTTTATATGACTCACCCAACCACAGTAAAAACATTTCATATTCTTCTTACCACTAAGTTTTCTGTGATTTTCTCTCTTCTCGTCACTGTGGGACGTTTGACTTTTCATACTTTTGTAATTTTTCTGAACGTTCAGTGCTGCAAACACTGTAGTAACATCACCATTCTGCATGAGCCGCTTTTATTCTCTGGAAATTTGAGAGGTTAGGTTCTCAAATGTCTGCATTACCTCGGCGTACGAGTCCCACGCACTGAAGCTACTTGGCAAACTCTTGAGTGTTTTTGCAATTTTGTCCACGTCGGAAACTGCTTCTCCAACGTCCACTAGTGACAGCGACATTGACTCGATCGTACTTATATGCTTAGCAATATTATCGTTTGGATTCATCATATAGCTGAAGAACTGCTGCTTGAGACTTATTTACAGAGCTACGTTGTTCTTGAACGTTCTTGAGGCGATTCCACATCTGAGCCGCCGTCTCGCATGCAATGACTGTTTGTAACTGACTATACTCAAGTCCCGTTGAAATTATCAACATTCCTTTTTCGTTCTGGTCGTTCCATGTCTTAACATCCTTAACTTCAGTTGTTGCTGGTTTTTCCTTCTTGCCATTTATGATATCCATAATTTTCTCCACACGCAATATTAATTCCATTTGATATTTCCACAGTTGGAAATTATTACCATCAAATTTCTGAATGTGGAAATTCTTGACTTTATCCATCTTTGTAAGTAACCTTTATGCTCTTTTCACAAAGAACAAATACGCTACCGTGAAATTCTCCGAGCACTCACAAAGAAAAAAAGACTGCATCAAAAAATGGCGTCTCTCACGTGCCAGCGTTTTAGTGTCCATTCACAACGTGCTGCAAATTATTTTAACATTGTACTTTATTCACTAACACATTGGTCAGCACTACTGGGCCCAGAACCTGTTAAGGTTTAGTATAATAAGCCGTACGTACTAACTTAAATGTGTTAATATTTAATTATGAAGAGTATAACATTATTAAATGGTACAGAAAAAGTAGGCTACGTTGTAACCTCACTGACACCATGTACAAGAATGAAAAAGGCGGAAATGACGTACTAAATAGTTCTTAAGATTAACAAAGTAACTGAACTACTCGAGTCATAAATTCAACAGTTATTATCACTTAGACAGTTTTATAAAATTCTATCTTTCAGTCAAATGTGAAAGAGTTGATGGTTGTTTTTACACTGTTGTAAAATTATGAGTTTTTTTTTATAGATTATTACACAATATTAAAACATGTTTTTGGAAATCTAGAAAGATTTTGTGCCTGTATAATTTTACTTTGTTAAAACTCCCTGTATTTCATATTTGTCTGAAAAATTGTATAAGTGAAATAGAATCTAATAATAGCTGAGCATATTTTGGTAAAAAATAGTATACGTAATAATATAAATATAATAATAAAAGTACTAATAAAAGTCAAGCAAATAAAATCTCTACTGAGCCATTGAGAGCGTTACTATAGCCTATGGAAGTACTGGCGAACTTTTTAGATAGAAGCATATATGCGGAAAACATGGTACAGCAAATTTAACATTGACTTTACAGAGTTTTCGTGAGTAAATTGATCTGTGCCGTTTATATTTTAGACCATTGATCTCTATAGTATAACTGGATGGACATACACATGCACATTCCAAGGACAAAAGCGTGACGCTCAAGTGTATCGTCTGCTACACTGAGGGGGGGAAAGATTTAACGGTTTCTTTAAATGTTCTTATGCGAAAACATGTCTCTGATGAATAAAAGTGTTATTGTTTGAAAATAGTGAAGTATTATACCATACTTTCCTGAAGAAACATTTACATTAAAGGATATACAATCCAGTTTTACAGGTAATTCTGTACAAATACGAATAAAACCTTAGATATTTCAATTTTTATGTAGTTATCATCAATGTTGTTTACAGTCTGCCACGACAACACTTATATTTAAAGTTGGTTATTAGCTTGTATATTGGTTTCAGAAACCATATTTTATTGAAAGTTCGATAAATATAATGAACAAGGTATCTTAAAAATTGTTTACTTTGTTTGAATGACAAACTTTGAATAGTTGCCATTCATTCAAACTATCACTTAGGTTATAGGCTTGTGGAAAGTATTATTGTAATAATACCTGTTTATTTAAGTTGGCTCATATCTTTCAGAAACCATATTTGTTGACATTTCGATAACTATAATGAAACAAGTTAGCTAAAAACTGTATTACATTTGTTTGAATGACACACTTTGTGTAGAAGTCTTACGTTCAAATGATAGTTTAGGTTATTGGCTTGTAGAAAGTACAGTATCTACTAAACCCTGATTTTAGTAATAATCCCAATGTGTAAGGCTTTATTTCGTACCAGAATACTATCATATATATAATATTTTGGTTTGATGAACGGCAATTTAGAACAGAAGTAGAAATTTCCTTCTGGAAGGTCTTTTATCCTAACTAAACACAAATATATGGTAGGATTCTGGTACGAGATAAAGCCTTAAAAGTAAGCTTCCTTCAAAAATCATCGTACATAAAAGGCTACATCAACTTATTTAAATAAAAAACTAACCAGTTTTGAACTTTTATATGCTCTTCAAAGCTTTAACTAACATATTTATTTAATTTAACCACTCTCACATTGATGTATCTCATATATTCAATCAAATTAATGAACTATGTCAAAATGCCACCTTGCCTTGTATGGGTGAAAGAGAGAAAGAGATACCCGAAAGTTTCTTTCTCTCTTACCCAATGGTATGCAGACGACAGCTTGAAAATTTCAGCCCCAGATGTCCATCCAGTTATAGTATAGAGATCAATGTTTTAGACACGGATTTGCACACAATCTGGTTTATAGTTTTGAAATGTTGGCTACATTTGGCGTACACATTTTCCAGAATGGACCTTGATACTGAGAGTACAACAACATCAATTGATGATAAAACTGAAGACTTTGGAGAGAATCCAACTAGAGACACATTAGCTGAAGGTTTAATGTGTTTATTAAAATCCACAATTGATCAACTAGATGAGAGAGTCCGTGCTACAAGGTAAATTAATAAGTCCACTGATACCTTCTCTGTAGCCATTCAAACTTGTCACCTCCGTTGGAGAAAACATTTATTGACTGTAGTAAAATAGCTAATGTGTTTATGGCGACACTTTTACCTTATTTGTATTTAAATTCATTTGATTAAAAAACATTAAATATTTATGTAAGGTGATAAATATTATACAAGGCAAAGCATTTGTAATTTGTATATCAGTTACCCGCCTCCGTGGCGTAGTTAGCTAACGCGCGCTAGTCGTGTTGAGCTCGACTGCCGAGGACGGGTAGATTGAGGTTTCGAATCTCCGTCGGGTGAACTGTTTTTTTTTTCTAAATGGTTTTCCACTCTCCCTCCAAGCAAATGTGGGTTTACTTCCCCTATATTCAACCTTCCCAATTCCTAACGCATTAGCGTAATTAGTACTTAAGCGTATAACCCGAACGGGTAGTAAGACGCGTTGCTAAATTAATTAATTGTATATCAGTTCAATTCTACCGACCTTTAAGCTATAAAATTATGCCTATTGAAATGTAATCTTTGTGCACTTAACCGAGTGAAAAGATGACAAAATTAGGCAAGTAATCGTATCTTGGCAAGCCAGACTGGTTAGGGCTGCCATCTCGCTCTTCACCCGGGATAGTAGTGAGAACATTTTATAAGTGTGAAATAGGTACACATTATATAACAGTGAAAAAATTAAATAGGTAACAAAAATAGATTTATTATACAATAACATAAAAGTTGATATCGGGTTACAATTGGTAAAAGAAAATAGAAAGTTGGACCAAAGAATAATAACAGTGGTTGAAGTCCGTTGAATAGGCAAAAGAAAATTAATAACTCTTAGATGAACAATATTACGTTTTAAAATGGCAAATAAGATAGGGTTTAACAACTCCAAAGTTATAGGAACTTCCCGTGGCTCGGGAGAATACGTGTCCAAGACGACACGGCAACAGTCAAAAGGACGTTAAGTATACAGAGAGTAATGGATTCCAACACAGCTGGGCTAGCGCCTGACTTCCACCAGAAGGGTCTAATCAGAAAATATGGTGAATTATATACAAATAAAGATGTGACAACAGATCCTATAATTTTAGAGTTATTAACCTAAGCTCGTCCTAGCTAGCTGGCTTGGCTTGTAATAAAGAACTGTTTCAGATATTGTAAGAGGACGGACTGTCCATTACATCAGCAAATGGATAAAAAGCAACCAAGTGTCTACACTAAATAGTACTATTGCCGGTCCTTTCCCAGTGGGAACTGCCAGAGCATTCAATAGTACATTTATGTCATTACCCACGGCCTGGGGTAAACCTCAAGTTTAGTATACACCAACATTAAATACTAAATCATGAGAAGCACCAACCAAGGGGTGAAAGAAAATACTATCTGTGTGGGCCACCATACAAACTTAGCCGTGTTCCACACTTTGCGCACCCAAAATAATAACACAGAATAAGAGATGCCAATTACGGTGCTGTGAGATACTGACCTAGCTAGGTCCTCATGTAAAGGCGTTAGACAACCTGCTTGTAGCCATGCAAAATATGAACATTTGATCATGACGTCCACGGTGTCATGTGGTATCGTGAAGTCTTATCGACTTATTACATAGAGAGCTCAGGGCTCCTGTATCTAAGCTATATCATGAGGATAAAGGAAAATATGTAGTCAAAATTTCTGACTAACAGGAAATTTAAGTCAGCTATACACAAAAACTAAACTTAGTCACTCTGACTAAAACATAGCGTTTGAAGGACTAATAAGGGAAACAATCATCTTGACTAAAGCAAACACGTCTGATGAACGTGGGACTAATATCATAGCCACTTTGACTAACAAAAACATACATAGTCATATGGACTAACTCAACAAGTCTGAAGATCTTGAAAAATAACTGAATACTTGGATCAATAGACGGGATTCCCTCAGCGTCGAGGCGGTGGCACCAACGACCTAACCGTCATGGTCAGCAGTATCTTCTACAGGTGCTGGAGCAGAGTTTCCTTCTTCGAAGATATCCAATGATGAACTACAATCTGTGAACCTAGGAGTCCCTCGTTATATACTCTTTTCTTGACTAGCAAATTGGGCAAGTAAACAAGGGAATAGGGAGGAAAAAGGAGGGGATTTTGGAACAGTGGAGAAAGAGTTGCCAAGGAAGTCTGATAGGGGCGTAGTGGTCGTCGCTCGCGGCTTCGCTACGACGAAATAACAACCGTTTGGTCTTTCTTCAATGTTGAGGTCAAGAGGTTAGACGTGCATTGAAACTGCCATGCCTTTGCTTCCGCCATGCTATCAGAACAGTTGGTGAAAGCATGGTGATCGTATCCGGGAACATACACGTAATGTAAGTAGAATCCAAACGATATTATTGCTGAATCTATCAGTATTAATTGTCTTCTTCTGATTCCCTTATTGTAGTTTAGCATTTTGTGCAGATTACAGTTTGTAGATGTCATTTTGATTTAGGTGACATGCTACACTAGTCTCAAATGATATTAAACCTGGAATGGACAATTTTTTTGCCCGCCAGGATACTTCTGTTCCTAGACTTAATTGTAGCCTATCAAATTAAAAACAAGCTTGGCCTACAAGTGGCAATACTAGTGGGGAGGTTTGGAATTGATTCAAAATCAATTGCACCTAATTATAATTTTATTTTTACTCCATCAGGATGCTGATCAAGGTTTCTCAGGGAGTAATTCTGAATATAGATTCTTATTTCTAAAGTGCATTGTAGGAGATTGATTAGGTTCCTCTGTAACAATAATCAATTTCCTATAATATTAGATTGTTTGATTGTGGAAAGTGGGAAATTACAGTACAGCTGGCAACTCTGATTATAATAAACAATGTAACAATAGATTCGAATTTCTCAAATATATCTAGGTGAAAACTAATTTATTGACACTAGAAGGCAATTTTTGTCTGGCCTCTAGTAAAACTATCTTTAAAGTGACCTGTTTTTAAAAATGCCTGCTTGGTAGCGATGTCATTCGCGATTGCACATAGGGATCCCTATGTTAAAGGACTCAAGCCTTGGACGCATTCATCTTAACCTGGAGGCTGTGGATCTGGTGTATACCTTGTCTGTGACTGAAGCTAATTATAAGTTACCAAGAACATTTAAACAGCTGTTTCCAACCTGGGGTTGAGCTGTATTTCATGTATTGTGACGCTGCTAGCAAAATCCTTCTTGGGCATGTTGATTATCTTTTACTACATCGATGGTGACCTGGTGGTCTAGGGGTAAGGTGTCAGACTTCTGTGCTGAAGGTCCGGGGTTCAATCCTTGGTCCCGGCACAGATTTATCTGATTGCCAAACCCTTCCTTCACCTCTGACAAGACGTGTATTAATCACAACTTGTGAATGTGTGGAATGCCAGGCCTCCACCGTGGTTCGGATTCCACGTTAAACTGTAGGTCCTCCATTTCATCTCACAATCACCCTACCATTGCACATTAGCGTATAACCCGAACGGGTAGTAAGACGCGGTGCTAATAATAATAATAATTTACTACATCGACATTCACCCTCTCAAAATAGTTACCCACTTACCGAATGGGTTTCTAAATGCAAGGTCATTTTGAGAGAAAATAACACCATAAAATTACAAAAAATTTTTTTTGTCAAAATGGAACACAGTTTTGAATTTTGAAAATTCCTCCTGGATACCAGACAGGGGGTTGAAATGTAGGATGTATCTGGGAAAGGACGGCCTGTCACCCTGCTGACGAAGTCAGGATTTGAACTATATCCAGTTGTACTGGGAGGAGGGATGGGTTTTTTTTTATCTAAATGGTTCTCCCTTCTTCCACCATTCAAATGAGTGTACATTTTCCCTCAATTTTACCTACCACTACTGTGAAAACAATAATTTAAAAACTAGAATTTGACTGCTAGTAAACTATCATGGGTTCGCAATGGTCTCAGAGAAATACACTTGGTAGCTCCGTATAGTCAGGGGTCTGGGACTTAGATTCACTTGGTAGCTTCGTATGGTCAGAATCATGTCATTGGTTCCAGATGCACACGCTTTTTTCATTTCTACCTTAAGTTGTTTGTTGCAGAATAAGTCAAGTGGAACTGAAACAGCAAATTGAAAGTCTATCAGATGAACTAAAGAAGATATCGGAAGTTCAGCAGTGCCCTCTGGAGTTGGACTTGTATGTGAGGAAGTTGTTGAATGCTAAACTGAAAATAACTGTTGTCAGTAATATTCTACAAACTGCACAGGTAACTTGACGTCAGTCTGTTTTCAAGAACCTTAGATTAATTTGATAGCTATCTTAGTTAGGTGCCAATTCAAAGCGAATTTTCCAATACTTGAAATAACCTCATGGCCAAAAGAAAGTTTGAATATTTTTTGTTAGTTGTTTTATTCTTGGAAAACTATTATATTTTGCTTATTTAATTTTATGCTCTAAGATAAGAGAAATGTTTAGTTGCACAGTAGTAAATCTGATAATTTCATCTATTATCCCAACATGCAGTGCAGCTACCTCGCGTTGCTTCCAGCGTATGTGACTAGGTTATGGATTTGTTTGAACTGTGTGAGTATTTGGCGTCTGTTTGCTTGCAGGAACGGTTGAACAAGGTTCATCAAATGATAGCAAGAGAGAGTGCTCGTCGGAAAACATTATTAGAACCGTCGCCAAGCTGTTCTCCACTAGAAGTGTCGCACACGTCCATCCAATGATGAGTGCTCGACAATCTATACCTTGAGACAGTTTGAATCACCTCTACATTCCAGTTGACATAGTATTCATCTGTCATTGTTGGAGGAAAAGACCTCAAGCATTGTTTGTTTGTTACGAGTGTTATATTTATCTCTGAGGAGCTCAATATTAGGGGCTACTGTTCACTTTATTTGTCTGCGAGTTATGCATCTCTTTCTTTCTACCGATATATGTTTGAAATTGGGGTTATTTTCATGCTAAATAATTAATAACTAGTTTTAATATATTAGTTATAGCTTTTATCTACCCATAATGGAAACCCCATTTTTCACCCACCTTACCTCAGTGGACTATGAACACATTTATGAACCTGCAGAAGATACATTCTTGTTGCTTGACACTCTTGAAGAGGATCTCCCGTACATCCAGCGACTGAATCCTGCCCTCTGCATGGAGATAGGAAGTGGCTCTGGAGTGGTTATAACCGCTCTCGCTAAGACTCTGGGTTCAAGCAGTAGCTATCTCGCAGTCGATATAAACACAGTGGCTTGCAAGGCCACCCAGGGTGTCAGCCACAGAAATGGTGTCTCTGTTGATGTGGTTAACGGTGATTTGGTGTCTTGGATCAGGAAGCAAATGACAGTGGACCTGTTGGTGTTTAACCCTCCGTATGTTGTGACCGACTCTGAGGAGGTGAAGGGGACAGGAGTGGCCCGGGCTTGGGCCGGGGGAGTCAAGGGGAGAGAGGTAAGGCCGCGTAGTGGGCTAGAGATGAGGAAGGCTGAATATGAAGCAAGTGTACCTGTATTTGAATGAAGGAAGAGTTTAAAACTATCCTCAGTTCACGATTCCACCATCAAAGTGGGCTATCTTCTCTCAATGTCTTTCAGAAATTCTAACTCTGTCAGTAAAAATCCCTTATCTTTCACCTGGGGATGGTTTTCTACAGCTTTATTCTTGTTCCTCATGTGAATGCTGGTGCATTTTATTAAAATCTACCTTCACTTCTGTCCTTTAATTAGTGTAAGTATGATTAATTTGTGATTAAAGGTGTGCTGGAGCCACTATTTCAAGAATAAAAATATTATTATTATTATTATTATTATTATTATTATCATCACCGCATCTTACTACCTGTTCAGGTTATATGCACTTGCACTAATGTGTAATGGTAGGGTGATTGTGAGATGAAATGGAGGACCTACAGTTTAACGTGGAATCGGAACCATGGTGGAGGCCTGGAATTCCACACATTCACAAGTTGTGATTAATACACATCTTGTCGAAGGTGAAGGAAGGGTTTGGCAATCAGATAAATCTGTGCCGGAACCGAGGATTGAACCCCGGATCCTCAGCACAGAAGTCTGACACCTTACCCCTAAACCACCAGCTCACCTACAATCTTAAAATTAAAATTGAATATGAATTGTGGAAAACACGAGAGGAATAAGAAGAAAATAAGATGAGTAACAAAATGTCAAAATATTTTGTTAAAACGCAACATAACATTCATACATCCAGTGTTAAATATATGTTGTGGGTCTGGTTGTCTTAAGGTACCGCTTCTTATAAGGCTTGTGTTTGTTGCAGGTAATGGACAGGCTATTTCCTGACCTACCACACCTGTTGTCTGCTCAAGGAGTATTCTATCTCGTCGTAATATCGGACAACTGTTTGGAGGAGATAGAACACATCCTTGCTCGACTGGGTTTTTCAATGACAGTCCTCAACGACAGGAAGATAAGAGGCGAACATCTGTTAGTTCTTAGATTTGTGAGAGAGCAACAATGTCAACTATGACAACACTTTGTACACACTCGGTTAAATATATAAATAACGCAATAATTACTGGTTTTTATTTGTACTTTTATTATCTTTGTATGGTATTAATGTGTTGCTCACCTGTGATTAGTTAAAATGGTCTATGGTCAGCATCGATTCTGTGAGTGGATCTTCCATGCCGCCATTACTGATTGTGGCCACTCCTTTGTTCATTTTCCCTAACGAGTCAGGCGAGTGATGGATTGCTCAATACAATCATCAGAGCAGCACTGTCTACACTAATAAACATGTGATAACTAGAGCCTGGACTATTATGTAATTACATATTTTTCATCCTGCTAGTTACAAATGTGAAAAGCTAAATGTTGACAAATTACGTAGTTTGGGACTATATTTTCAGTTTTAATTTTACATATTCATACATTGATGAATTCTACATATTTGCCAAGATATTACATTAAATTAGATATTTTGTGTTTTTTAATTGTATTATTTTTACGTCTTACTTGAGGAAAATACTTTTAAATTGTTTTCAGACCAATTATACTTTCATAAAGAAATGTATACAAAGATTTTGATGTTTATTGTGTTGTGAGGGGGAGAGAATTCAGTGTTGCCTGAAAATCTCTAGCGCAGTGTGTTAGTTTGTAAACACAATAATTCTTGGATATGATTATCATATTTTCCTATTGTTCTTTGGTCAAAAGAAAAAACAAATGACTAAAACAACCCAAAATTAACCAATGAAAAGTAATTGGAAGTTTGTCACAATAATACAGCATGTAGGTCGGTCTTTTGAAAAGAAAAAAGGTCAAGTCTCTAGGGGAAGTGTAACAAGGAATTTCGGGGAATTTATTTTAAAAAATTTTGAGTGGTCTGACGTTCACTTATTTTCAAAGTACCACAAACATTGAAGCGAGAAAACATCAGCTGTCAACCAAGTGAATTTTCCAAGAATTTAATGTGACAAACATCCACACACACAGATTGCATTCCTACTAATGTTTCTTTCGGATAAAGGTTTATTCGTTCACTGTTATATATTTTCCCATTATTAAATATTTTACTACATATTTTAATTGATTTTTTTACATATTTTGTTGGTTACTTAACATAAAAATCTGGGCTCTAGTGATAAAACACATTCAAATTTAACACTAAGATTAATTAATATAAATACTCGTGAGCGTTATCAACTGTCTGCAGCTTCCTCTGTCCGTCCACCATTCTTCTCCCCTCACTTTCACTTTCCTGGTCTTTCTTACATCCATATTTCTGTTGCGTATGTAACTAAGTGCACAAGAATGCACTATATAGCACTTCCTTTGACTTTAAGGCATTTCTTTTGGGCCCCTGTAGAATACCTGTGATACCTTCATCTTATTAAATCCCACAAAGCTGGTGCAATCCTAAATTTTGGCTAACTGACTCGAATCAAATCTTTCACCTACTTAAAGAAAAATTTGTGTTGAGTGTGAATCTAATTTCTTGCCAAAATTTATTATATCGAATCAAGTCTTATTCATATTGTTGGCTTGAAATAAATTGGATAAAATATTTTATTTAAAAATATATTCAAATCTGAATCTAATAATTTATTTCAGGCTTACTTTAAATGTTTCGAATCAAATCTGTGTTGAATGTTTTACTTTGTTCAGTTTCTGAATTCAATACAATAAAATAATAAAATATATTAAAAATGTAGGTAAACAGATTAGACACATTTTAGGTTTATTAACTAAATCGATAGCCCTAACCTCGATATGAAATGACAAATATCACACCATTTTCTTATTAATAGGACAAGTTTATTAATATTTAAAATACAAGCTATTTTGTCCCCCTCACCATTCCTTTACGACCTGAACAAGTTAATTGCTCTATCCACTCTTACCACACAACTGGTTGTATTCATTTGTTTACCAATTATAAATTATATATATAAATTTTGAACCAAACCTATCAAATCCAAATTAAGACTCAACATTTCGAATTAAATCTGCATCTCCCAATATTAACATTCAAAATTTGGAATCTTAATAAGATTCGGTTTCATATTCTAAATTCCAAAGGTTCACACATTCCTAACTCCCACCCTTCATCTAAATCACGCTTTCAAGATCCTTTACAGTCTGTGCCTTCCTCACCTATGCTCCATCACTACTCCATTCCATTCGCTCTGCCTCATGTGCTTCACTCGATGTCTCAGCTTTACTCTGTCCATCCTCTCAAAACACAACTCAGGTTATCATAAGTGTTATCTACTCGTCACACCGGCAGCCTCTATATCCACACTAGAGCTAAGCGCACACATTCTATTACAGTGGTCTCTAAGTACCACTCCACACACCTCCTTTCTCGCTGAAACATTAGGTTTGCAAAACTTAATGTCTCCACCACAATCACATCATCTTCATCACCCATACCACAACTTCACAAACATTAATAAATTTACTATTAATTAAATTAAATTTCTCTCCAATATACTTTAAAAGTTTCTGTTAAAAAGGAAATTCGCTTTTGAAAACTATAACACAGCAGGTAATTTCATATTAATAACATATATTCAACCGTGACTAAGGGTAGTTTTATTCTTTTCAAAGGTAATACAGAGGTGAGTATTCTCCGGGCTCACATTCTGCCGGGAAACAAATCTCATTGGACTCGCTCCGCAGTTGAAAACTGTTAGCAGCAAAGTACTTAAATTACTTTGTTTGGTAAAAAATTTGAGATTTTAACATGCTCAAGATGACATAATTTTCACATAAGTTTTTTAGTTATTTTCAAATCAACAGACCAACAATTATCTGCCTCGGTACAAGATTAAATAGTGATTCTTAAAAGAAGTATAATACAAGTCTTTAAGAAAGTAGACACAAATTGTAACTATAGCAAGCAGAATAGTTATAGTGTACTACTGTACCAAAATATAAAAAAAAAGAGAATTGAAGGAAGGTGTGGAAAGGTATTTTGTATGGGTTCGGTAAGGGTAGAATTGAATGGCATTTTCCTATGTTTACCTACTATGGGTTTGTTTCGACCACCACCTTACTCTGCCTGTCGTGGCTTACACCTGAGTAGCAGGGCTGCGGCTTACAAGTCCTCAGGTAGAGCTCCTCTTGGTGGTAACCTTCCCTAACCGAGGCTGTGGGAGCTGACAAAGGCTCCTCTCATCACTAACCCTAGCATTTTCACTCTGTTCCAAGCTTGTTGGGTTTGGCCCTTACCAGTCTCGTCAGCACCTGACCTGTTTCCACTGGGGCTCGACCCAACCTCCACCAGGTTACTCAGATCTCAGGGTACACCACTTGGCCGTGAGATTAGGATTGGGCAGAAGGGGCTAAGCGACACCCATTTGATAGGTTCCAGTATTGGGCGTCACTACCCTATTAGTACCTAAATGGCATATGGAGAAGTGCCCTCCGAGTGTAAGGAAGTTCTGTAATGGGCGTACTTTGTACCCATATTCACATATGCAGCAGAAACATGGACATTTGGAATGAAATTATGAAAGGGTGGGGGGTACAGGGAGTACATGAGATAAAGATGGGAGGAGCATACAATAGCATGTGTGCCAGTGAGAAAAGAATAAATAAAGTTGGAGGCATCTTACTTAAATGACCTGGCCACAGGCTGGAAACCAGTATGATAGATGGATGACTAGTTCACAAGTCAAGAGGACTTTATAACAGAAGCAGGCCTGGGACCTAAAGATTATAACAGAAAACAGTCAAGCAAAGGAGTGCATTGGCCCTCTAGTTCATTGTGATGATCAAGGGGATAGAATTCATAGAGGAAGGAAGAGTTGTTATTTTTAGACCTTGAGTGGGTTGGTAGATAGGACTACCTGCAGGGATTCAGTATGAGGAGCATGCTGGGAGGTCAAGGTTGTATCAGAGCAGTACAGGAAGCAACCACCAGGAGAGGTGTGGCACATGCCAAGAGAGTGGGAACAAACATTACTGAGAACAATTTGGTAGTCTTAGGATAACAGGTCACAAGAAGCTGTCAAAAAGAATGGGAGATGGAACTAGATCGCTTGGCCCTACAAAAGATTTAAATTATCTAGATGTTATATAATAATCTGTATTAACCAAGATTCATCTTGTCCCCAGCTGTTAAATCTTCACCGATATATTTACAGCCTTGCCGGGAACAAAACCTGGGACCAATAGCTCGGCAGTCATCTACTGACCAAGTTAAGGTATCCATAAAATATTGGAGCAAGCTAAATGCCACCAGTTTAATGTTTCCTATACCAACGATAAAATTCAGGTTTAAACTAGAGAAAGTCTCATCTTAATATAGCTCTCAGTTTTACACTCTTCAGAGATGAACACTTGGCCAGCCAATGAGAAGGTGCCGTTTTAAAAACTACACAGCAACATTAATAAAATCAGTAGTTAGATCACATTCAGACAGGATAGTAAATATACCTACTCTATTAAATGAGAACCTGCAATAATATTGTCTAGATTAACAATTTTAATCTGATATTCAAACCAGGTAAAGCATTTTACCATATAAAACTTGTAAAACCAGATGCAAGACACTTCCATCATAGCGGAAGCTCTACTTTCAAAACTTCCAGGAGGTATTTATAATTTACATTAAAGAGATTAGCATTTAAATTTAAAATAAAAATAGTTATATATATTCAAATCTTTATTCATAACATTGTTAAATATAAGGCAGTATATACAATTTTGTTATTTACATTTTAAATACATTCACTTTAACACAAACAATTTCAATTCATTATAAATTTAAACATTTAGTCGACTTAAAATCAGTAATCAAGGTTAGATATCAAACAGTTCATATATACAAAATATCCCAATATTTTGTCAGCCTATGGCAGCAGTTGAGCAGTCATACAATCAGGTTGATCAGAGTCCGAGTCATCTGCCGTCTTGGTTTGTGTCCTTGGTAATCTCAACACAACAGGAGATCTTATCTTCCCATCGCCTGCCAGAATCACAACCTTACCATCTTTTTGCTGAAACAAAGGACAGAATTACCAACAGATAATTACCAGCTCTTAGAATTACAATAAAAAGTCAACAAACCATTCATATAAGCTACACTTTACTAAGAGGTGCACAAATGAAGGTAGCCTCCATTTTACAGAATAAAAGGAAAAGTTTCAATTCTGATAGAAGCCCCTCATAGCCAGAAGCACAAAAAACCAATCAGTTTAACTAAAAGGAATTGTGCTATGAAGCCCAAAGAGGACCTGCTCTTACTTCATAGACTGAAGATCTTTCCAGAGGATTGGTATATTCGTGTTGACCAGGTTTCAGGGCTGTCTTGGGTAGTGATGTTGGAGTGCTGTCACCCACGATTTTGGAAAGTCCGAAAGCGCGGTTTTGGAAATGGATGCTGAAAAGATTTTAAAATAAGTTTTAGGTAACTCATGAAATTCAGCAAATGGTGCATCCAAAGGTAGTCAGACCTATTTGAGGCTCAGTCAAAAAGTTATTGATCATAGAGTGATAATTTTAATCTCATTTTCTAGAACAAGTTGAACTGAATTTTAAATCCAAACTTAAATGTACAATCTTTAGTGTTAAAGTTCACCATAAGAGGTAAATTGACCTGAAATTAAATCAAATGGCATTTCATTTTATCTATGCTTTTATCGATTTTACTCTTTAATCATCTTTTGAAACTTTCTGGAAATGTTTCATCAACAGTCTACAAAACTAAACAATTTGTTTCAATGCCCAAAGTACCAAATCTAAAATTCATTTGTTTGCCCCCAGTGAAACTAATTTTCTTTATCATGGCTATTTGATGAAATATTTAGCAATAATTCATTATTTTTTAAATTCATCTTGTCATATCAGATCAAATCCAAGAGTCAAATGTTCTAAATAACTTTCACCAAATACTGATCCCTCATAATCAATAAAACATTTACACACTCAAGCCTCTTAAGCAAAACAATGTTTAGAATAGTCACTTTGACAAGCCTAAATGAAAATTAAACCCTCCTATTAGCAGGTGAACCACATTTTAATGCAAGCCAATATTAAAGGCCGCGTCAAGAATTATATCGAGTACAACACTGCATATTTAATGACAGTACCTCATATCAAGTCCATCACCGCGAAATCTCCGCTGGTAGATATAATATCCTGTCAGCAATATTGCCACAACAAACAAGATTACTACGAGCACAGTTACAGCAGTGTTGCCAGAAGATTCTTGGGTTGATTCCAACTCTAATGAAGCTGTTCTAGTGACGTTTAGCTGAAAACAATTACCAAGTAAACAACGCTGCTTCATATTAAACATGAGATCAGTGGATATCATTTCATGGTGAGTCAACAGATACCTTTGCAGGACACGCTTCTCCCATGTGAACCAGTAGTCCATCAGAACAAAGACATTGTGGACCACTCTGTACTTGCACACAAATATGAGAACAGTTCACATCCTCACATTTGTTGGAAACTGGAAATGTACAAGAAAAATTTATACTACACAATACAAATCTTTATTTAATTTATCTAATGCAAGTGAAGGCATTAAATCAGTATATGACAAGTGTCGAACGTTACCTAATGGTTGTCTGGAGATCTGCATGATTGCGAACATGTCTGTATTGGATGTATGGGTCTTTATAGTCTCGGTCCTGCGAGAGCTTTCATACAGTTTGTATTTTATTATCTCCCCGGTTTCTGCCAGCCAATACAGCGACCCCTCGAACAACGCTAGACCTTGTGCATGTCTAGTCTCGTGCACCAGACGAGTCTTCCTATTGTCTCCGTTGTACCCCACCGACTCTATGACCTGCAACTTTGGGTCCACCCAGAAGACACGTCGCTGAATCAGGTCTAGTGCCAGTCCTGACACCATCTTCAAGTTTGTACTTGCTAGCTCCATCTTATTCAGACCCGACATGTCTACTCGCCACACTTCACTCGAAGGAACACTCATGGGGTCCCAGTATCCCTGACTCCAGAACACAAAGCTGAGAACAAGTCATACATACACAATAACACAACTATTCCAACATTACATTTGCTTGCTCAGAAAAGCTGATAATGCCTGGTCAAGGGACCCAGACTACACAACGCGAGTCTTGTACAATGGGAACAGACCAATAAAAACAATTAATACTCTAGTATCGTACGGTTGTACGGAACAGCATCAATTCTCTCAAAAAAAAACTTTCATATCACAACACACAACTAGATTCTGTTTACTAACACAGATTTAACACAACCCTCTTCCAAAATTCGGCTGCGATAATATTTGTACCTGCAAGTTTCAAATAGTTCTAATAGACTTATAGGAACAAACCCATGATGAGGATCCACAGCAATGGAAGATATCTCCACACCGCTATTCATTACAGCAATCTTCGCAACACGTTTAGAATCCAAATTGCAAACCTAAAATTGACAATGCAATGTTCAAGCCAATTCATGTATTATACTTTCACAAAAAAGTTTTTTAGAAAAAATGGGATTTTGCATATAAGTACCTTAATATTTTGATGGTGGAAATCATTTTCATCCACAAAGAATACATTTTCCGTGATCCAATCCACAGCTAGTTTGGTGGGACGACCAACAGCCCTAACATGTTTTTGTTCCCCTCCCACAATGGACAACTTGAAAAGTCGTCCAAGATCTGGAACAAACAACTTTATTACAATACTTTGAGATCTAACTCCAAAAATAGTTACATAACTAAGTTTCAATATTATATTTTGTCTGTGTGCTAAGAAATTTATATTATCTGATTGACGCGAAGGTAAGCGATATGCTGTGTAGATTAAGTTCCAAGTGCAAATTTCTGCAATAAAATGAGACAATTTTAACAAGCAACTTTTAAATATACCGTTATGTAAAGTCACAAGTTAAATGAAATAATTATTTCAAGTGCGGTCCAGTAACTTGTGTCACTAAGCAATAGTTTGGATCTAGAAATTTAATACCAGGTAATTCTGACCCTGGCCAATCAAAGACAAGACATTCAACTAAAGTACTGCACCACTGAGCTGCCCCAGGATTCCTCTCACCTGTGGTCCAGTAGACAGTCTTCCGTCTGGCATCCACGTCCAATCCGGTTACTTTGAAGCCGGGGCTATTCACCACTACGTTGAGGTTACCCGTCTTGGGGGAAGTCCGCCGGATCTGAGTTTTAGCAGTGAACACAATTTCCATGGGGTCACCTGGTGAACAAAACATCTCAAAATATCGATTTTACTGGAACTAAGGGAGACAAGACATTCAAAAACTGGAAACTCTTGAAATTTAGATTACAAATAAGATAAGATTTATATTCCCTACCTGATGGTAGCAGAGCCTAACAAACTATTGGTAAAGAGACATCCAACATGCCTAGGGTTTACAACTCAAGTCACCGAGGGGACACAATTTAGTCCACAAGTCTAGCGACATCATAATTGGATAATTTATCAAGTTATGCAACATATTTAATTAGAGATGAGGTGTAGTCACATTTTAGTGAATCAACTGACCAATTGCCTTGCAAGACCTCTTGTCCGCAGTCAACCTTAGATCCCGGACACAGGAACACACAAAACTTCCCGGAGTGTTGTCACAAATCTGGGCACAAGGTCCAGGGCTAGTCAAACACTCGTCCACATCCTCGCAAGTCTTGCCGTCATCCAGTAGAGTGTACCCTGAATGACACGAGCAACGGGACCCTGAGGGTGACCTCTGACACAGCTGATCACAGGAAGTTGTGTGGCACGAAGAATCTGAAACAATCAGGAGATTCCCATCTTAACATGGAATAGTAACAGTAACAATTCAGTTTCAACTCTGGCCACTCAAAGATAATAAACTCTTCTAAAACAAATTCACTCTAATAACTGTTATAATTGCCATTTTATTTCTTAAAGCCTGTTCATCATAGCAGGCTCAACTCTACTTCCAGCTCACAGAATAAAGATTTGTGAACAATGCTTAGCCTTACTAAATGGTCAAAAATGATCTTTCCACTGTAGTTTTTATCTAAATACGATCTATATCTCAACAATGTTAGATGTTGGGAACTTCTATTAACCCTATCTTCATTACTGTTCAGAAATAATCCATGTGCAGTAGTGATCATATAAATTTACTATTTAAAGTCGACCGACAGTTGATTGGCAATTGACGCATGCTCTTAATGCCACAACAATGTCCTGTGGTTAGATCTACTTTTAAACAAATTTGATTAAGTGGTAAAACTATCTTCAATTTGTGTAAACAAAGTTTCATATAGCTGAACATCAGGTGTTAAATCTATCATTCCATCCTAAGGTGATGCACATCCAATATATTAGATTCCTTCTCTTATCAGTTTCTCACTTAAGTATTAATTGGTACATGATTAAAAAGCCATTTTACCACACTGCCCGCCTTCGTCAGATTTGTCACTACAGTCTTCGATATTGTTGCAGACAGAATCAAAAGGGATGCAATCTCCATTTTGGCAGGAGAACTCCTTGCATGGACCTCTAGTGTAGCCAGTGTTGGAACGAGCAATCGCTGCACACATCTCCGGATCTTCATCAGAACCGTCCTCGCAGTCCACCGCGTGGTCGCACACCCAACTCTGGATGATACACTTGTTATTCTTGCATTCAAACTCTTCACTGGAACAGTCGCAGTTCTTCTCGTCTTCCCCTCGGGGACACTCTGCAATGCCATTGCACCTGGAGACAGGATAGAGTTCATTAATTATGTCAAATGTTAACAGGGGGGAATTTGGGATATTTCACAAGTCTGTATCGAGGTGTCTTAGGTCAAGATCATAAGATTTGATACAAGAGGCATGTTCGAGATAAAACCTTGTTTCCTAAACAATCCTTAATTGGTACAACACAATTTTTGATGTATTGGCCCCCCTTGATAGATTTAGTCCTTGTATAAATCTAGGGTCAGTTTGTAAATAACTTAAAAAGTTTGATATTGAGGCAGACAAGTGTTCAAACGTCCTACTAAGTGTAGTAGCTCTCCTAGTGCTAGCAGTATTATCACTAACGTTTGTTGAGGTTTTAGAAAAACTTCACCTGGCTGAGTCTGGCAGACAAATGCTTGTGTTGAACTTGCAAACAAAATGTCCATCAGAACAATGCATTGCCCCAGTCTTGTTCCTGCCTTGTGGTCTCTGACAACGCTGCTCGTCAGATCCGTCGGAACACTCTTCCACATTGTTGCAGCGCAACATCTTGTCGATACAATGTCCGTTCTTGCATTGGAAGTCTTTAGGGCCACATGTTGCATGACCTGACAAACATCAACATCGAATAATTGTACAACCAATTTGCTTCAAAACGGAATTCTATTAAATTTGACAAACTAATCAAAGATTAGTGTAGTTACTTGTCCAACAGCATACCCCAATCAAGTTCGTGTGGAAGAGAATTACAATCTCAAAACTGGAAAGTTTATTTCCTATCCACCTGGGTCCAAATCTTTTAAACTAGTTGAGAATATTCCCAGGAGTCTTTATTTAACAGCAAAGGAACAAACATCAGCCCAACTCTAAACTTCTAATACAAACCTGCATTTAATTTCATCCTTCTCCATATTGGAACAAATTAAATTAAATAACTCGTAATTTCAGTAAGGAAGTACTCCCCTTGGCAAATATTGGAACTAGTATCAATTTGCAATAAAGTATTCACATTTAATTATGACTATTCTCTTTTTATTAGCATTTCATCATTAAACCCTGGTATTGATTAAAACTTGTGTTCAGGTTAAGTCTTGTTGTCCAGCGTACAGAACTGCACAAGTTACAAGACATTTTCTATGCCATTCTCTGAACCAAGGTGCTCAGATATTTAATAATTTTGTAAGAGCCTCAAATTATTTGGCGTCTAGAATTTTGACTTTACATCACAACAGGTAGTAGGAATCAAATATTTTAGCTAAACATTCCAACTATTGTCAATCTTGAGCTTTACTTTGCTACAAAAAAAAAAAAGACCAATATTTCAACTTATCTGACCACAAATAAACGAGTTTTACCAAATACACTATTACTACCTGGAACATCAGTGTTATCAAACACTAATTGACAGAACATTCAAACACACATTTCTTATTTGTGATAGAAGAACCTCTCAACATGTCACAACATTATAATTGATCAGTATTCAGCAACTGTTTCGTGGACATGACCAATATTTCACTACATCATTTAAAAAAGGACAATTGACATGAAGATAAAATATTCACAAAATGTGGTTTTTTAAACATAACCTCAGCATATCTTACCGCAGTCACCATGTTCATCTGAATTGTCAATGCAGTCATATGCACCATCACACACCCAGCTCGATGGAATACAAACACCATTACCACAGCGGAAATTACCCGGCAGACAAGTTT
The DNA here is from genome assembly GCA_033556935.1 of Timema podura. Taxonomy (NCBI): domain Eukaryota; kingdom Metazoa; phylum Arthropoda; class Insecta; order Phasmatodea; family Timematidae; genus Timema; species Timema podura. Next base: position 40,422,687 of record JAVRXN010000003.1, read on the forward strand.
CTGAAACATATCAAACAAACCTAAATAGTCAGATTAGTTTTGAAAACTTGATAGAGAAGAATCTTAAATTTCAACTTAGTTTGCTAAGTAAACCTTTTAGTTTCTCTAGATATATGTATATATATATATTTTACACAAGATTGATTCAAGTTACATTTTAATTCAAATCGACCCTGGTTTAAGTCTATAGTATCAAGTTTGTTTTACACTTGGATAACGTTATTCTCCCTAGCTCCGCAACCAGTCAATCTCAACCTTTCTTACCACTGGTGCAGTTCTCATCAGACTTGTCGTCGCAATCCACAATCCCATCACAGCGATAGTGGTCCCTCAGGCATTCCCCAGAACCACAGCGGAACCAGCCGTCTAAACACATAACATTTCATGACTACCAGTGCAGATATTCCAGGCTAAGAGTCAGAAAACTAAAATTAACAAATGGGGAATGGCTAACTTCTAACAGACACACAACTGTCTCCCAATTGCCAAGAAGGTACATGAAATATGGAAATTGATTCAATAGGGCTTTAGAATGAAAAGATAACACTTCACATTGCTGCCACTTAACAAAGCGGCAACCTTTGTCCAGAGGTAACAATGTATGCAATGTGTGAAAGTGAGTGTTTACCACGATCACAGGCACCATCAGCTTTAGGGCAGTCCTCATCAGACCCGTCTGAACAATCCATCACACCGTTACATTGGAAGCGCTTGTCGATACATTCTCCATTGTGACACCGGAACTGGACCATACTGCACTCCTTGGGACAATCTCTCTCATCTTCCCCAGTGGGACAGTCTTTGACACCGTTACACCTAAAACATCACAATACAACTCGTCAGTGAGTGCCATCCCACCATCTCATGCCTTGCAGAGCACCCAGGGGTCAACACTCACCTCAGTTTAACAGGCACACACATGTTGTCCAGGTAACACTGGAACTCGTCTCCGTGACAATTCACATGAACAGAACACGTCCGGTCAGACTCCAGAACCAGACCAGATGGACATGCACATACCTGCCAAACAGAACCATCCGGTTAGATATGTTTCTACACAAGCACAAACCTGACAGTGCTCTGGGCGACCATGTACCACTTACCATGCCATTGGGTGCCACAAGACAGATATGACTGCAACCACCATTGTTATGTTGGCAGGCATGAGAACTCCCAGGATGAACCCCTTGGACTGCTACAAGGGACATCCGCTCAATTCCTTCCGGGATATCTGAAACATGTTCCGACATCTCAACTCTGATAGTCATGTTAAACATTCTTTTCACATCACAGATGCAAGTAAGACTTCCAGATAAACTTAATTTAATCCTAGAATTTGTAAAATCAGCTCAACTTTAAGATACACCACAATGAAATTACAAAAGACTACTCACCCCAAAAGAGAAAAAAAAAAGCTGTTTTTTTTTTAAAGCAACGTGACCATTTAAAATACAACTACTTATCCTTTGTGTAATTAACATAAAACATTTCTAATATGAAAAATGGGTAAAGTGCACATAAAACAGACTTTAACATATTAGAATTTCTATGAGCTATAGCAAAAGGGCCTACCAATTTTGCCAAGAGATGTTATATACTCCTGGGTCCTTGCACACCACACTACTGGGGCTGACAGCTTTAGTTCCCACCCAAGGAAGTTTCACTAGCCATTTTAACCAATAGAGTTAAACCCAGTCCAGAAGTGAGCACTTTACCTTAAGACCACTGAAGCAGACATTTTAAACAAAATAGAATCTGCTACATCTTTGGCTATCATTTCTATGAGGTTTTTATAAGCCATTAAATCAACCTGCGCTTATTTCAACACATTAAGTTCCAGCACTGATATTGTGATGAACCAGACTACACACCAAGTGCTATCCTGGATATCTTGGAGCTGTCGTACTTGTTGGCCCAATACAAGCGAGGAGTGTTCCAATTGGACCAGAACAGATCCTTACCCAAGACTGCCAAGTGGTTGGGTGCATATTGGCCAGCAACGTAACCGTGTCTGTCCTTGCCTGAGAACAGATCACACCGTTACTAACAGCAACCTCAGTCTATTCATAAATCTTAGATATAGCCTAACAAGGCTATTGAATGTCCCAGTCACATCCAACTTGGCTAAGATCTTGTTATCCAGCAGACAGTTCATATTTAAACCTCATTTTATATTATGGAAATAAATGACGTAGGTTATTTTAATGTAGAAAGCCTTATCAGTTCATTAACCACTAAAAACACTCTTTAGTGAAACTTTTAAGCCCAAAAACAAAACATTTGGTAAGGTTTCAAAGCAAAGCTCTAAAACACCTCAATTCATCTAGAAACTCTAGAAAAAAATTTTGTTATTCAAAAGGCCCTAAATGTTTCAATTTTATAAAACCTTACATTTTATTGTACAGACAACACGAGTTTGAACCCTTGACCCAGGTCTGCATTCATCTTCAGCAATCAATTTTATCATGCAAATTTTACTCACAATTTCTCTATGAATTATGTTCAAGGAAACACTTATCATTACTCTTTATAAAACAAACCAAGAGCAGAGAAAATAGTTCAAAGTTTCAATCCTAACAGACAAAGCTGCAAAGAGTTAACCAAAGTATCTGAAAAGATAATTCACAATAATAACTAACCTTTAGTAGAAGATAAATGTTTAGAATGTTGTAATCTGCTTAGAGTTGAAAAACAAGCTTTGCTCAACCTCAAACTAATACAATATAGTAGATTTAGTCAAATCTCATTCCTAATATTTCGTTGATTAATGCTTAAAATTTAATTCCCATCTGATAAATATAAAAAGACTCAAATTACTTCAGATAATATCTGATTATACATTTTTACAAGGATACCAGAATTACAATAATTTAAGAAATCTTATGCAGTGACCTAAACATACCATCAGATGAGGTGCTTTCAATGACCCCTCTTCCTGAATCTGCCCAGAAGACTCGGTCAAGGTCGTAATCATATGTGAGAGCGATGCGAGGACCAGTTAGGTCCGAATCAATCACATGTGTTCTTTCGCCTTTCCCGTCCATGTGCATCTTGTCGATAATGACCCCGTGGTCCGACCTCATCGCCACAAACATCACACTAGAAACATCACACGTTCAGTACAACCAGCTGCTAACTTTGATCTCTGCCAACCATTCAGGCTAAATACCTTGTTAAATTGGTTATAATACCTAAAACATTTAAGACACTGATGAGAAATGTCACATTAAATTATAAACAGATCCTAAATCTGATGTGCTAACTACAGGTCTTAGCAGTGACACAAAGTAGACCAGGATACAACTCGACAAGGTCTGCAGACCCTAGTTCTAGAACACAGCAGACCCTCCTTACCCTAGTTCTGGAATTAGGGCCACATCAGTCGGAATCACGTCTCCAGAGGGTTTGAGCAGGACTGTTCTGTGTCCGGTGTTCAAACTCAGGACCTCCACAGTCTTCATCTTGGTATCACACCAGTACAGATTGTTACCCAGGTAATCTGCAAGTTGCAAGACAGAAATTACACAGGAGGAAAAGTCTTACTGAAGTTAAAATAAGATGTCTTAACCCTCAGGAAATCTTTTGAACATCTAACTACAGACAAATCATTGAAGGGAACTTCTGAAAGAACTACTAGGTCGACTATTTTAATTACATGTCAAGGATATGAACCTGTCACTTTAGATTTATATCTTTCATTAAAGCTTCTATATTCATAACTAAAATATAGGAAATTCCATGGATTTAATAATTTAGCTCAGATTATAGAAAGTAAGAAACTAAGAAGTTTACACTCATTTAATGTTACAAAGATCTGGTTCAATATAAACAATCAATCTATTATACACCAGAAATATTTGAATATAAATTTGTTACAGTCACGCTTTCATTTCAAACATCAAATCAAATGTGACCAACATTTGACATAAAACATCGCGCCAATTGTTACCTAATTCAATTCCTCGTTTAACTTTGCAGCATGGATTAAGGCACTCACCAAAAGCCAGACTTTCAACGTTGCCAAGGTTTTCGGTGACCAACGGCGTGATGATGCGGTTCTTAAGATTCATGAAGAACAGTTTGTTATTTCCGACGTCACTTATTATGACACGATCTGGAACATTAGATAAATATTTTACCTCCATCACAATTAACTTTTCAAGAATATTTTCTGGTTGTGAGCAACACCATGAGACGTTACCTTTCAAAGAGTCGTACACCAGACCTCCGATTCTGTAGACTGCATGAATATTCAATTCCTCCACATGTTGTTTGCCCAGGATATTGTGGTCCAACTTGTAGATCATGTGACCAGCTCCAACCAACACCATTTCCTTCTTAAGGACATCTACAAATAGAACAGCGTATTCCAAAAAACATGTCAGTTTTAACTCACTATTTCACAAGATGGACTTGTTAAAGATTGCAAGAGGAATTGCTAGAACTAAAACATCTGAGAACACATAGATCTTTACAAGTTCAAGTTATAAATAACAATCTCAATAAGAAACATCACCTCTACACGTGTGCTTGTCGTTGGTCATCTCCTTATCCTGGGGACAGGCGCAGGTGTAGCTCAATCCAGGCCCCAGCAGACACATGTCACTACAGAACCCTCCAATGCACGGATTACTCACCTGGGGGAAGGGGGGTACAGTCCGATTAAACCTTCAGTTAAAATCGTTAACACAAAATCTATTACATTTAAGAAAACTAATGTAATAAAATGTGAAATTCTAATCCCAATTTTATTCTAATTAATGAAAAAGGACATTAAGCTATCGATTGTACTAAACAGTGTAGAAGCTCAAAAATTAAATTCCTGAGGATCACTAATATTTATCTAGGATTAAATTAAATTTAATTCTAATTTATATAAAGCCACCTATGGTACTCATGTCTGGCCACTTGTGTTTACAATTATCACCTTTGGGTGCATGGAGGGGTGGAAAATATGAATGCTGTAAATTGGATTCTTCTTTATCTTGAGCACCACAGTGTGGTTCTTGCCCGTGAACTTGTTGCAAGATTCTATCTCCTTGTCCTGCCAGTCAGACCAGTAGACTCGGTCTTCAAACACCGCAATGGCGTACGGATGATCCACAACTCCCTTCAAGATTACCTGAAGTGACATTCATCAATATGGATCAACTCGGGTCATTTAAGAGATGTCACTTTGTAAGTGGTTTAGATGTAGACATTCCTTAAGGCTGAACAGCCTGCCTAACGTTGTGTCCAGACAGCGAAAAAACTTACCCTTCTATCAGAACCGTCAAGCTTTATCGACTCAATCTTTGAGAACTTTGCTTCAACCCAGTAGAGCCTGTCGTTAGGATAGTCCAGCGAGAGGCCATTGGGCCAGTATAAGCCTTCAGACACGAAGGCCACAGGTTTAGATCCATCCATTCCAGCTCTTCCTATGAGCGGTCTCTCCCCCCAGTCAGTCCAGAACATTAACCTGAACAACAACAACACAGCCATGACACCAACATCTCACCAGTGTTGTGGGGAACCAACTTTTCTCCTCGTCTCCCAACAACCTGAGCTCATCACTAACATGGCTTTAGGAAGGTTGGGACGGACGCCATTGAACAGTATCTACAAACTTGTTAGAAGCCGTTGATCAGCCAGAAGAGAAACTGACCCAACACATTTCAGATATACAATTAGCAAGGACTATCAGGACTCACCCCTCTGACAGCAACAGGACTATGCTCCTCACTTTGTCAATGTCTTCATTCACTAGAACTGCACACTTAAGACCTGTGTTAGTGCACACACCAATATGTTTATTTTCAGCATCAGTGAAGTAGATGTTGTCTGTTATCCAATCAATAGCTAAGTCTTCAGGCAACCCCAGACCTGTAACATCGACCAATCATAGGGCTAGAAGTACTTCCGACCCTCTCGCATTACAATTCAATATTCTAGTTTCATATTAAATCAACTCTTTCAGAGCCAGTAATCCCAGTGAAGTTGAGAGTATTTATCAGCTCTTACCTGAGGAAACTATCAGCTCAACATTAGAGCCATCCTCCAGGCTCCTGTAGATTGCTTCTTCCTGGTCCTTCAGATTAGTCCAATATACGTGTTTACCATCGTAGGCCACTCCCACCGCATGGTCCAAGTTCTCAGCAACTTTGTAGTAGACCCGGGACTGCAGGTGGAACACTCTCAGGTCCTTCTTTGAGGCAAAGAGCAGCAGAGCTTCTCCACCTGAAAAATATAGATCAAGTGTAAGCTCACTAATATGTCACATAGGGAACACTGCCATTGTGATTATTCAAACGTCAAATAATTACTATCTTCACAACTTTGAAACCCCAAAATGCCAACATTTTATAAATAAACGTTCTGTATCCCAAATTAATAGGTTTTAAGAATCACATGATTCAAAGTAGTTCAGGTTTAGGGAATCAAGTTTAGAACAATCTGCCATCAGCGCATGAAGTGCCAACAAAATACCTCATTAAATATAGAAAATCTTTCTAACCAATAAATGGGGTGCAGGGATTGAAGCAGGGCTGATGTTGCTTACCTCAAGTCAAAATATTAACAAAGTCAAAATGAGTCTTATACAGATAGGACAGAACCTTTCTATATCTGGAGGGGAGGTTAGCATGAAAACAGCTATTTAGAGGACCCCCTAGAAGTTTTACATAAGTCCACAATGAGTACTGCCGTCACAGCGGCAGGTTGTGAGGAACGTCTAACCTTCAGCTTCACACTTGTTGAGTTGCTTGTTAAACTTGTAGCCATCAACACAGTCACACCTGTAACTACCGGGAAGATTCTTGCAGCGTTGATCACAGATACCATATTGTTGACATTCATCAATGTCTGCAACAAATCAGAAGGTTCAATTTGGAGGAAAATTATCAATCACAAGACCAGGGGGAACCCATGTTTTAACCATTTGAGGTGCAGCTATAGGTGGTTAGACCTCTTTATCAAAGAATTAGTTTATTCTTTCAAAATAATTGCACAACTTTGACTAAAAGTTTACTTTTTGGCTAGTCGATCATATTGATCAAGTACCCACCACTATGTACAGGATTTGTTGACACCCTAAAGTAGGTGACATCCTCGTTTAGTGCAGGGCGGGCAACAAGTGCACATGCAGCAACAGACAACTTACACCATATATAGGCTTAAACATTTGTTGCATACTTTGTCAGCAAGTTTTAATGTCACATTAACAAATGATCACTTCCTTTGACACAATGAAAATAGTTCAAATGGAAATTTGGGTAAGACTTGTTCCAAAAGCTCGCTGAAGATCTGAACTATGCACCTATGTAGCCAGTCTTACCTGCACATTTGAATTTGCCACTGAGAACAAACCCTGGGAGGCAGAGGCATGTCGGACCACTTGGCAGAGCATAACATTCTCCGTCACAGCCATATGTGGCGCACATCAGGTGGCCTGGGAAGCACAAGCTCATGTGAACAAGAAAACAGGAATGGGCGGAGTTCAATGCCCACAATAGACCTTAGGGATCATTATGGCTTTATAATATCAGTGAATGAACTGTACCATATCTGAGAATGTTAAACCACAGTAAAATGGTGCATTCAAGGTTAAGGTGTAAGATTGGATGACCATTACCTTGTATTTACATGACTAGTCTCAGCTGTTAAATGTCTTGTAGCTTGTAACTTGAAACAAGCTGTCACAAGCTCCATATTATATTGACCTATCATGGTTACAACTATAGCTAAATATGGCAAAAATATTATAAACTTTTAGCCTTTAAAAAGGCCTACCTCCTTATTAAACGTTTTGAAGTGGAGTCTTCCAAAGATACAGACGGAGAATTAATATTCCACAAAGAAATTCATTCATTTAACAATCCTCTAACATTCTAAATGTAATCATGATACAATTAGTATAATCTTGGAAAAATGATTAAAAAATTAAATCAACACAGTAATAGATTTTTAAATGCAAGAATATTAAATATAATTTTTTATAAATTCTAGGAGTTTTTTTAAGTAGGAATTATTCATGCTCATATTGTTTACAGTATGTATGATCAATGTTTGGGAGGAGATTGTTTGCATGTGCTCTACATTAACATAATTGCATGTTCCCTTCCTTTTTGTAAACCAGTGTCGGACTACCGGCCACTCGGGTCCAAAACCCGGGGGACAACTTACTTTGGTTGCACAAAGGACCCTCATCAGAAGCATCCAGACAGTCGGGTGTTCCATCACACACATTCTCCAGAGGAACACATGACAGGAAGTCCGTGCATTGAAAGTGTTTCTTCTCCAGAGTACAGTCTTTTCCAGACTGAATCTTGACAGCTGAACAAACAATAACACCAGATAAACACAACATAGCCTCGGTCCATTTAGACACTTACTCGAGATCCAATATAATGGTCGAAACATTAACACACGTTCTTTCAAAGGAATTTGCACAAACAATGGTGCGAACATGACAGTGTGACAAGGTACGTACCTTCACGGAAAGGCACATTAGGTTAGGTTTTAAATTACCATCAATCATTTAGTAAAATATGACTCTGCATTTTCTATAAAACAAATTTGTCATTCATCTTTATACTTTAAGATGATTTCCAACTAATTAACAAAATGAACAAATTAGCTTTAGTTTAAATAGTCTAATAGGTTCTTTAAGTCAAGTCAAGATATTAAGTCCTGTTCTCTTAGTATTTCAATTGTTCTAAAGTTCTTACCAAGAATTCAACATATTTTGCAAGTTTTTTTTAAACTAATAAAATTAAATTCTAAGGCCAATAAATCAATTTTAATGGACCCTACGATTATGACTAACTTATCTAGACCTGAATCCATTGCTTTTGGATGTCCTAATTGAATAAAACATCCAAAAATTTGTTCTAAGTTTTACACCAGTTTCATTTTAGAATTGACTTAAAACTCGCCAATATCTACACATTTCTTATTCCTGCTACAGATACAAAACTGACCCCCATCATCATAGAATTTTGCTTAGTCAAGTGATGCAAAAAGCTTTGTGACATTTCAGACGACTAGATGACCCATGACTGGATTTTACCTCAAAGATTACAATATATCCCCCATCAACTACTCACTGTACAGTTTACAATGGTACACATGTTCTCTAACAATCCCAAGAGACGCGAGTGGTACAAGACCCGTAACAATTTTATAGTTGGATATTACTCACTGCAATTCTCCTCATCCGAGTTGTCTCCACAGTCGTCAATACCATCACATTGGAACTTCCGGTGGATGCAGTGATGGTTACGACACAACAACTTGTCCTCATCACATTTCAGCTAAACAATCACAAACATTAAAGGGTACTCATTACAAGGAACAGAGAAACCAAGATATTTTCTTCTTTATAACTATTTTAAAACAAACAATGTTGGTCATTTCAACTGCCTGGGGAGAGGAATATAAAACCCAGGAAGAGATTTTGACAGCTAAATTGCAACCATATCCAGGAGTAACCAGGGAACATTCAGTGGTTTTGAACCATCGAGTTCAAGGGTAATAACACTTCATCAAAGTTGCAGGATCCAGTTGAACTGGAGCGACACAAATTTGAGTCAAATCGCACATTTTAAGTCCTAGCGACCGAAACTTAAAAAAGTAAACCAAACTGGCTTTGTGTAAACGGTGTAAGTTTATGAACTAGTCTTTTAACAACCACTAAGTTTACCTTGCGAAGGCAGCCAAGAAGTTCATCACTGCCGTCTTCACAGTCCTTGTTTCCGTCACATTGCCAGGTCCCAGGGATACAGGCCTGCCCGTCAGTACAAGCCCATTCATCGGTGACACACTCCAAGGGAGAGGAGTCCTGGAGAAATCACGCATAACTTACTAGCCGTCAAGACAAACACTGTATGACCAGCAGTACTACAACCTAATTCATATAACTGTGCAATTGTAGGTACAATAGAACATATGAAGGTAGAGAGTGGATCAAAAAGGGGTAGGCCATGCAAGACGTGGCTAAATGTTATAGATAAATGTGTGAAAAAGAAACAGAAGAGCATGCATGTAACTTGAGAAAGTAAAGTATGAGCTATATTCAGTTTATTTTTAAACCAAACTATATAGTTTGGAAGGAGAGATTTTGAATTTACAGGAAGTGCACCCTCATGTGTGTGGAGGGAGAGTAGAAAACTACTGGAAAAAGTCAACCCTTATTACACCAGCCAAAGCTCGAGCCCTTGTCTTCCCAGTGTTTTAATAAAAACTTCATTGGCCAATAGACATTCTAGGGTTATATGAGAAGTTGGATTTTAACCAGACAGGTGTGAGGAAATCAGAAACATCAGTGCAACAACTTTACACAGGCTACGATATCAATCAGGATTTGAACCCAATGTAAGAGTGAAATTGGAGTTAACTCCTGGCACTCACGAGTAGCTGTCAATGCAGAGTAACATCCACCAGAGGCTGTGAGCAAACTCGCATTACACGCCTAGCACCTACAAATAAACTCACATTCAGTCAATTCCACACAAACTGAACCAGACAAAGACGTGGCCAACCAAAACTAACACCAGGTCCCAACACAAAAATGAATTTTTAAGATATTAAAAAATTAATAAAGTTAGCTTCTAATCATTGTCTAATCATTGTCGGGAGAAGGTATTCCCCAACATCCTAAAATATTTTTTTAGCGAAGAGAGTATTACCTCACAGTCTAGTTCGTCAGATCCATCCAAGCAATCTGGTTGTCCATCACACTGCAACGTATCTGAGATGCACTGTCCGTCAGAACAGGAGATCATCATGCGTGGACATTCCTCTGCGATCACTGGAACACAAGACAATCACTCGACACCGCGGGACACTCTAGGCCCCAGCTAAAACATACTCTGGAACACAATTCAACCCTCAACAAATACCGTCCCATCGAGTCTGAGCTTCGCAATACTGCCGTAGGGAGAAGATAAAGACAAAAATTCACCCGCATTTGCTTCAAAGGAGTTAAATTACAATTTTGTAAAACACTGCACCCGCCCGGGATTCGAACTTGCGCCTGCATCACCGGTCAGACGGGCCTTACACAAACCACGTGAAGTTGCCTCATGAAAGGTTTTATTCCGGTGGTAGCTTTCAGAGGGGCAAGCAGTCCCGCGCAGAAAAGATACAAGGCACCTTTCATTGTCAATCTTTCAGAAAAAAAGGGGAAAATTGGTTTTAAAAAACCCTATGAATGAGGTTTAATTTTTTCTTAATCCTAAGATTTCGAAATTATATTAATCAGCAGAAACCCGCCCATGACGCACGTCAGTCTGAATATAGTTGGACAAGTTCAGAGTCCGACCACTGGCCAGGATTGGTCTTACCGAGCTAGCAAAACAAAAACTGATTTATTTAGAAACATTTACATTTCCTAATTGAAATAACCCTCATAGCAACGAAGAGCACGCAAGCTCCTTGAAGCAAGGCAACCCGCCACGGACCCGTGCATAGCGGGCTGCCCAGACCCTTAAAACAACACTTATCAGACGGAATCAGGGAGGACACGTATAACAGAGGAATGAAATTCAATATATAAATTATTTAATTTCAATAATAAAACTTGGCTGTGACAATATTAAACTGACCGGCAGCTTAATATTAACTGGAACTTATACATGCCTTCCCATTAAAGTTTATAGTTACTACAGTCACTAGTTATGTCAAGAGCTCCAAACAAATAGCATAAATTGTCGTTATTAATGGTATTTATCCGCCATCCACCCTAGCGAGCGATAACCGGCAGGTAACTAGGCCCAGGTAGAGACAAGTGTCTTGTAAAGTTGGAACGGGGCGTTTAAAAGAACAAAGCTGGTTAGAAATTAGACGTCCACAACACAAAGGTCGGGGTTGAAAGTAATGTTACTAGCCACCCATCGCTACTGTTGCACGGGTTTCTAACGTGCTTGGGACTACATTAAGTGTAGCCACATTTGTTGAAGGAAAATACACCTCCAGTTAAGCCGACCTGAATTAAAACCTCCATTCTAGTCATCATAAGCTCAGTCCATTGCGAGAGTCACGCCACAGACCATTCAACCACCAGGACCAAGGACCAGTAGGTACAAATGAAGGTCGAGCCTTTTAATCAAATAAGCTATAACACGAATTGCTACGACCCAACATCAGGTTAAACAGCTAAGACTTTATCCCCAAGACAGATCAAATAGCCCCAGCACTTAGTCTTCACGCTCGACAAACTAACGGCAGTTCATCTTTAGAAGAGCAAAGGTCCAGAGACAAGAAATTCACATCAAGGGAATGTTCCTGGAGAGAGAGTGGGGAGCAATCTTACAACAATGGACTCATCTGGTCTAGAGTTGTATCCTGGACGAGTGACCACATTTCTATACAATACTATCTCTCAACTCTAGGCGCGTGGGTTAGTCATTTAATTATATAACAAACCTCCAGGACATATATTTCTTGACTTATCTAGATTGATAAATACCAACTCCTTGTTATCACAAATTAACATCTTAGACATGAAAAATTTAGTATAACGTCGCAAAAAAGAAAATAAAGTTTTCTAAAAGTTGTTTCAAATATCCACTTAAGAGACAAGTGTGACCCAACAATAGGAAGTTTGAAAGAACAGTTTTTCCAAAGCTCTGTTAATGTTTTCCTCGTAACGATTGATCCAAGAGAAATATACGTACCTTGATGTGACAGGAAGATCAGTAGCCAGGCAGCGGCCCAATTAGACCGGCTTTTCATCGCGACGGTTGTAATGGCCCTGAAAACAAACATCCCGTAGTAAACAATCATTTGGGCTAACTCCCACTTTCTGGAGCTTAACTGGAATAGAACAAGGGACACTTGCGTCACGATAAATGCCCAGACTTATCTAGCAATTAAATATTGATAGAACGGAATCTAACTCCCACTACACCAAACAGGATAAGTAAGGAAACTTGCTAAGTTCACCAGCATTTGCATGGAGCAAATATATTTAACCCTCATTTCTTTATTTATATATTTATTTAACAGCTCATGTTTATAGCGTTGGAATATTTTATAATTTAAATTAAAACTTATCAAAAACTTTAAATAGAGCTTTATATTACGAAAATCGTAGTTACTTTCAGCTTGAATCTCCCTAAAAACCAACCCAAATAGCAACTTATTGACAGCAAATCTCATCCGTAGTAACCCACATTATCCCACTTAAAGTTATATTATTACTTGTTCAAGTCCAGTCTTATTGAACAGAACTCTAGTACAAATATTAGTTGAGAAGATTTGAAATGGCCACTCGCTGTGCATTTAAATAACTTGCTCTTATTAAAATAATTAAGATTTTAGCTTTATAATTAAATAGGCATTTTTTTACATTGTAAATTAAGATTCCATTCAAGGATCTAGATTATAAGTGAGAATTAAAGCAAAGACCAATTATTTACATAGTTTTGAACTTTTTACGATTTTACCTATCAATATAAATATTTTGCCTAAAGAATGTAAATAAGTCACACAGATGACAATGAAGGATTTGACAGCTATATGGAAGTCCAGCATTATCACCGACTTGTTAAACGAAAATCTTGATGATGTGATATCCCAAATGCACACACAACCTACCAGTAAAGTTTTCCGTTGGCACCTTAGGATATGTATCTGCCACACACCTCGCTTTGTGCCTGGATCCACAATACTGAAATGATCAACAGTGGTTCGTTCTTTATACACTTGCTCGAACGCATCAATCAAAACAATAAAGATATTCTACTTGAATACGTCAATAAACCTATGATTTTTAAATGTATTTTTATTTATAAAAAACATATTTAAATATAAGTTAACTTGTTACTATTTAATTCAAATAATTGTTTAAGTCCTCTTTACATATTTTCAATTTACGAATTCATTTATATTACTGAAATAAAACTGCAGTGTGTTGTGAGATATAGGCATGTTTTGTTTTATGAAAGTCTTTGGCTAACATGTGTCTTTAACAGCCAATAAGATCGCTCTAAACTCCTCCCTTCTCACCAGCCAGAAAAAAAAAATTTCCTCGGCAACACAACCAAGTCAATTGCTCATGGTTCAACAGTGCACGCCCGCAGATATGAAGGTATGACTAATAATCTTCCCTTGAATTACACGGGTCCTCGAGTAGGGCGTTAGCAGTTTGTTTGTCGGGGACAATATTCACTCGATTTAAGACTAATTTTATCAAAGAGGAATATTTATATGAAAAAATTAGATTTGCGTTGGAGGAATGAAACAAAATTATTATTTTTAATAACGTTTTATATAAACGTGAAAGTTCCGTGTCATGGATTTCCCCCGGATTATGGCACGCTCGGTGAGGATAAGGGATGAATGGCCTAAAACTGTATGTAAGATTCTACAGATATGTTAGCTCGGTATTAATTTCGTTGTATAATATTTTGACTTGGATATCTCCATTGTGTTGTGAAATGTAGTCAGTTTGTTTGAACATATCAAGATTGATAAGTGTTGATAATATTATTGACTTTAGTTCGAACCCACGGCCTATCATGTACGTCTCAAACTCTTGCTTGTAGGGATCAAATGGGCCCTGCATTTTTTCAACTTGTTCTGATGTTCAATAAATGGGAGAACTTGTTGATAGAACATTGCTTATAAAGTTAGATATATTGCTTCAATACTTTGTAAGACATCAAGAATGTGTTGATCTACCTAAATGTTGTTTGAAGGTCTAGCTAAAGTTTCAGTCCTGTAAACTTGTATTTTCACAACTATCTAAATGTTGTTCAAAGTGTGAATCCCCACGACTCGTTTGTAGGGATGCGTTCGTTTCTAATGGAACAGGAATAGATGGATATATAATATAGCTAATTGCTTGGCTTTGGGATCGATTCCTTGTTAAATGCACTTAGAGTTTTTCCAAACTACTCCTATATTCACCCTACGCAAATGTAAGTACGTTCCCTCTAAAATAAAATCCTCTTCATATTGATCTAATTAGAGAGCTCACTGTATTCGGACCCAAACGCGTACCAAGGCGCGGTGATATGTCTATCACCATGGACTGGACTAGGACAGGGAGGTCGGGGTTGAGAACCAGGTCGGGTGTAGTGTGGTTTTCCTTAAATTGATTCTATTATTAATCACCAAAACACACGTGCTAAATAAGAGCACATATGCGCATTAGACGAACGGGTGGTAGAGCTACGTGCTAGAATAAAAAATTTACAAATATAAAATACCTCTGTTCTTCCCTGCCCAGTTACCACTAAACAACCTTAGTTTTCCCTGTCCAGTTACCACTAAACAACCATAGTTTTCCCTGTCCAGTTACCACTAAACAACCTTAGTTTTCCCTGTCCAGTTACCACTAAACAACCTTAGTTTTCCCTGTCCAGTTACCACTAAACAACCTTAGTTTTCCCTGTCCAGTTACCACTAAACAACCTTAGTTTTCCCTGTCCAGTTACCACTAAACAACCTTAGTTTTCCCTGTCCAGTTACCACTAAACAACCTTAGTTTTTGCCTGCCCAGTTACCACTATACAACATACGTTCTTGCCTGCCCAACTACCACTATACAACCTCCGTTCTTACCTGCCCAGTTACCACCAAACAACCTCCGTTCTTACCTGCCCAGTTACCACCAAACAACCTCCGTTCTTACTTGGCCAGTTACCACCAAACAACCTCCGTTCTTACCTGGCCAGTTATCACCAAACGACCTCCGTTCATACCTACCCAGTTACCACTAAACGACCTCCGTTTATACCTGCCCAGTTACCACTAAACGACCTCCGTTCTTACCTGTCCATTTATCACTAAACGACCTCCGTTCATACCTGTCCATTTATCACTAAACGACCTCCGTTTATACCTACCCAGTTACCACTAAACGACCTCCGTTTATACCTACCCAGCTAACATTAAACGACCTCCGTTTATACCTACCCAGCTAAAACTAAACGACCTCCGTTTATACCTACCCAGCTAACAATAAACGACCTCCGTTTATACCTACCCAGTTACCACTAAACGACCTCCGTTTATACCTGCCCAGTTACCACTAAACGACCTCCGTTTATACCTGCCCAGTTACCACTAAACGACCTCCGTTTATACCTGCCCAGTTACCACTAAACGACCTCCGTTTATACCTGCATTACCTAAACGACCTCCTTATACTGCCCAGTTACCACTAAACGACCTCCGTTTATACCTGCCCAGTTACCACTAAACGACCTCCGTTTATACCTGCCCAGTTACCACTAAACGACCTCCGTTCTTACCTGCCCAGTTACCGGTTAATTGTCTCCCATCACTTGTTGACTCTAGCCAATCACCGCTACAGTTTGCAAACACTTTGTTAAAGCTTTATTAAGCCTGTATTGACAAGTATTATATCAAAGTTCCAACAACTCGAGTCTAATAACTTACCAATACGTCAGGTAGATTCACAAATGAACAATCTCTAACATTCTAGTTAATATTTAACTAACCCCTTCAGGGGCAGAATGGTCTAACGTTTCACTCGTTTTAGCCTGGCCTGCTGAAGGCAAAGAGATCGGGTTTCGAATGCCAGTCAGGTGGTTGTTTCTAAATGATATCCCCCTCTCGTTCTGGACAAATACGGGTACATTTCCTCCAAATAAAGCTTACTAATACCGTAGTGCAGAGATGCTCTCAGTGGAGTCCCCCAGATTCGTCCAGAGGTCCGTGACACCTCCATATTTTAGATCACTGGTTTGTACTAAACACAACGGAGATGGCTTCCCATATTAGATCGTGGCGAGAGCGTGAAACCAAAATTGAGGGTCGGGATCACGCCCCTTGCACCCATATCCTTGAGAGGAGCACTTGGAAAACCACTTCTCGTCAGAAAGCACAAAGAACTTTCTGAAAAAGCACTGAAATATTTGAAACCTATTCCAACAACTTATTTGAGCGAGCGATCCTTTTCTGATTTGTGGTGTGAAACGAGACTTGAGAAGATGGTCAATAGAATTGCTACAGATTTCATTGTCTAAAGACACAAGCAGCTCAATTTTTATCATAAATCATCAGTGATTATTAAATGTACAAATATAATACCTATTTATTTTAATTTATATTATTATAGTTACACAAATATTATCACTAATTTAGCCCTATAAAATACACTTCAATTATCATTATTTTAATTTCTCCTACCTAAATCAGCTTTTCTGTGGTTAGAAGTTTAGGAATCTCCCCCTGTAATTAGTTGCTGGGCGAATACTCCCAATGCAAAGTGAGACAGTAAAATATAAATTGTTTGTTTATTTTATTACTCAAGCTTCGCAAGTTGTCAGTTTAGTTGGGTGGACATATGGACAGTTAAGGGTCGCTTCGATGGAAGCAGTCTTGCTTCAACCCCCTCCCCCAATATGATGGACGCAGCCTTGCTTCAAACCCCCCCTTTGATGGAAGCAGAATTGCTTCAAACCCCCCTTTGATGGAAGCAGAATTGCTTCAAACCCCCCTTTGATGGAAGCAGAATTGCTTCAAACCCCCCTTTGATGGAAGCAGAATTGCTTCAAACCCCCCTTTGATGGAAGCAGAATTGCTTCAACACCGTCTGATGGAAGCAGACTTGCTTCAACACCCCCTCCCCCATCTGATGGACGCAGCCTTGCTCAACCCCCCCCCCCCCCCCTCCATTTGATGGATGCAGTCTTGCTTCAATCCCCCACCCCCCACTGATGGCCACAGTCTTGCTTCAATCTCCCTCACCCATCTGATGGACGCAGCCTTGCTCAACCCCCCCCCCCCCCATCCATTTGATGGATGCAGTCTTGCTTCAATCCCCCACCCCCACTGATGGCCGCAGTCTTGCTTCAATCTCCCTCACCCATCTGATGGACGCAGCCTTGCTTCAAACCCCAATCTTTTTTGCCACAACATTGACAATACAAACCATGTGAACCTGACATATTGTCTTCATGACCACTGATAAAATAACTTATTAGCTAAAGTAGAAAATAGATTAATATATATAACCACAATTTAATAATGAATGGAGTTATCTTACGGTTATAGCTTCTGCTAGACCTGTTCTCATGTATTCGTAATCAAGTAATGTTATCTGTAGTCTCTAGTGGTAATATCTACATACACTTCTTGTAGTCTCTAGTGGTAATATCTACATACACACTTCTTGTAGTCTCTAGTGGTAATATCTACATACACACTTCTTGTAGTCTCTAGTGGTAATATCTACATACACTTCTTGTAGTCTCTAGTGGTAATATCTACATACACTTCTTGTAGTCTCTGGTGGTAATATCTACATACACACTTCTTGTAGTCTCTAGTGGTAATATCTACATACACACTTCTTGTAGTCTCTAGTGGTAATATTTACATACACACTTCTTGTAGTCTTTAGTGGTAATATTTACATACACACTTCTTGTAGTCTTTAGTGGTAATATCTACATACTTCTTGTAGTCTCTAGTGGTAATATCTACATACACACTTCTTGTAGTCTCTAGTGGTAATATCTACATACACACTTCTTGTAGTCTCTAGTGGTAATATTTACATACACACTTCTTGTAGTCTTTAGTGGTAATATCTACATACTTCTTGTAGTCTTTAGTGATAATATCTACATACACACTTCTTGTAGTCTCTAGTGGTAATATTTACATACACACTTCTTGTAGTCTTTAGTGGTAATATCTACATACTTCTTGTAGTCTCTAGTGGTAATATTTACATACTCACTTCTTGTAGTCTCTAGTGGTAATATCTACATACACACTTCTTGTAGCCTCTAGTGGTAATATTTACATACTCACTTCTTGTAGTCCTAGTGGTAATATCTACATACACACTTCTTGTAGCCTCTAGTGGTAATATCTACTTACTCACTTCTTTTAGTCTTTAGTGGTAATATCTACATACACTTATTGTAGCTTCTAGTGGTAATATCTACATACACACTTCTTGTAGCCTCTAGTGGTAATATCTACATACACACTTCTTGTAAGCCTCTAGTGGTAATATCTACATACACTTCTTGTAGCCTCTAGTGGTAATATCTACATACACACTTCTTGAAGCCTCTAGTGGTAATATCTACATACACACTTCTTGTAGCCTCTAGTGGTAATATCTACATACACACTTCTTGAAGCCTCTAGTGGTAATATCTACATACACACTTCTTGTAGCCTCTAGTGGTAATATTTACATACTCACTTCTTGTAGTCTCTAGTGGTAATATCTACATACACACTTGTAGTCTCTAGTGGTAATATCTACATACACACTTCTTGTAGTCTCTAGTGGTAATATCTACATACACACTTTCTTGTAGTCTCTAGTGGTAATATCTACATACACACTTCTTGTAGCCTCTAGTGGTAATATCTACTTACTCACTTCTTTTAGTCTTTAGTGGTAATATCTACATACACTTATTGTAGCTTCTTAGTGGTAATATCTACATACACACTTCTTGTAGCCTCTAGTGGTAATATCTACATACACACTTCTTGAAGCCTCTAGTGGTAATATCTACATACACTTCTTGTAGCCTCTAGTGGTAATATCTACATACACACTTCTTGAAGCCTCTAGTGGTAATATCTACATACACACTTCTTGTAGTCTCTAGTGGTAATATTTACATACACACTTCTTGTAGTCTTTAGTGGTAATATCTACATACACACTTCTTGTAGCCTCTAGTGGTAATATCTACATACACACTTCTTGTAGCCTCTAGTGGTAATATCTACATACACACTTCTTGTAGCCTCTAGTGGTAATATCTACATACACACTTATTGTAGCCTCTAGTGGTAATATCTACATACACACTTCTTGTAGCCTCTAGTGGTAATATCTACATACACACTTCTTGTAGCCTCTTAGTGGTAATATCTACATACACACTTCTTGTAGCCTCTAGTGGTAATATCTACATACACACTTCTTGTAGCCTCTAGTGGTAATATCTACATACACACTTCTTGTAGCCTCTAGTGGTAATATCTACATACACACTTCTTGTAGCCTCTAGTGGTAATATCTACATACACACTTCTTGTAGCCTCTATTGGTAAACCCGCCTCGGTGGCGTTAGTTGGCTAACGCGCTTGTCGTGTTGAGCTCGACCGCCGAGGACGGGGAGATCGAGGTTCGAATCTCGGTCGGGTGAACTGGGGGTGGTTTTTCCTAAATGGTTTTCCACTCTCCCTCCACGCAAATTCGGGTTCACTTCCTCTAAATTCAACCTCCAAATTCCTAATCCATTAGTGTAATTAGTACTTAAGCGTATAACCCGAACGGGTAGTAAGACGCGGTGCTACATATTATTATTATTATTATCTATTGGTAATATCTACATACACACTTCTTGTAGCCTCTAGTGGTAATATCTACATACACACTTCTTGAAGCCTCTAGTGGTAATATCTACATACACACTTCTTGAAGCCTCTAGTGGTAATATCTACATACACACTTCTTGAAGCCTCTAGTGGTAATATCTACATACACACTTCTTGTAGCCTCTAGTGGTAATATCTAAATACACACTTCTTGTAGTCTCTAGTGGTAATATCTACATACACACTTCTTGTAGTCTCTAGTGGTAATATCTACATACACACTTCTTGTAGTCTCTAGTGATAATATCTACATACACACTTCTTGTAGCTCTAGTGGTAATATCTACATACACACTTCTTGTAGCCTCTAGTGGTAATATCTACATACACACTTCTTGTAGCCTCTAGTGGTAATATCTACATACACACTTTTTGTAGCCTCTAGTGGTAATATCTACATACACACTTCTTGTAGCCTCTAGTGGTAATATCTACATACACACTTCTTGTAGCCTCTAGTGGTAATATCTACATACACACTTCTTGTAGCCTCTAGTGGTAATATCTACATACACACTTCTTGTAGCCTCTAGTGGTAATATCTACATACACACTTCTTGTAGCCTCTAGTGGTAATATCTACATACACACTTCTTGTAGCCTCTAGTGGTAATATCTACATACACACTTCTTGTAGCCTCTAGTGGTAATATCTACATACACACTTCTTGTAGCCTCTAGTGGTAATATCTACATACACACTTCTTGTAGCCTCTAGTGGTAATATCTACATACACACTTCTTGTAGCCTCTAGTGGTAATATCTACATACACACTTCTTGTAGCCTCTAGTGGTAATATCTACATACACACTTCTTGTAGCCTCTAGTGGTAATATCTACATACACACTTCTTGTAGCCTCTAGTGGTAATATCTACATACACACTTCTTGTAGCCTCTATTGGTAAACCCGCCTCGGTGGCGTAGTTGGCTAACGCGCTTGTCGTGTTGAGCTCGACCGCCGAGGACGGGGAGATCGAGGTTCGAATCTCGGTCGGGTGAACTGGGGGTGGTTTTTCCTAAATGGTTTTCCACTCTCCCTCCACCTTGAAGCAATTGTGGTTCACTTCCCCTAAACAACCTCAAATTCTAATCCTTAGTGTAATTAGTACTTAAGCTATAACCGAACGGTTGTGAAGACGCGGGTAATATTATATTATTATTTTATTATCTTATGGTAATATCTACATACACACTTCTTGTAGCTCTAGTGGTAATATCTACATACACACTTCTTGTAGCCTCTAGTGGTAATTCTACATACACACTTCTTGTAGCCTCTAGTGGTAATATCTACATACACACTTCTTGTAGCCTCTAGTGGTAATATCTACATACACACTTTTGTAGCCTCTAGTGGTAATATCTACATACACACTTTTTGTAGCCTCTAGTGGTAATATCTACATACACACTTCTTGTAGCCTCTAGTGTAATATCTACATACACACTTCTTGTAGCCTCTAGTGGTAATATCTACATACACACTTCTTGTAGCCTCTAGTGGTAATATCTACATACACACTTCTTGTAGCCTCTAGTGGTAATATCTACATACACACTTCTTGTAGCCTCTAGTGGTAATATCTACATACACACTTCTTGTAGCCTCTAGTGGTAATATCTACATACACACTTCTTGTAGCCTCTAGTGGTAATATCTACATACACACTTCTTGTAGCCTCTAGTGGTAATATCTACATACACACTTCTTGTAGCCTCTAGTGGTAATATCTACATACACACTTCTTGTAGCCTCTAGTGGTAATATCTACATACACACTTCTTGTAGCCTCTAGTGGTAATATCTACATACACACTTCTTGTAGCCTCTAGTGGTAATATCTACATACACACTTCTTGTAGCCTCTAGTGGTAATATCTACATACACACTTCTTGTAGCCTCTAGTGGTAATATCTACATACACACTTCTTGTAGCCTCTAGTGGTAATATCTACATACACACTTCTTGTAGCCTCTAGTGGTAATATCTACATACACACTTCTTGTAGCCTCTAGTGGTAATATCTACATACACACTTCTTGTAGCCTCTAGTGGTAATATCTACATACACACTTCTTGTAGCCTCTAGTGGTAATATCTACATACACACTTCTTGTAGCCTCTAGTGGTAATATCTACATACACACTTCTTGTAGCCTCTAGTGGTAATATCTACATACACACTTTTTGTAGCCTCTAGTAGTAATATCTACATACACACTTCTTGTAGCCTCTAGTGGTAATATCTACATACACACTTCTTGTAGCCTCTAGTGGTAATATCTACATACACACTTCTTGTAGCCTCTTGTGGATGTCTTGACATAGCAATTCCAAACGCGATGTTATGTTCTGCTTCAAGGACGGTAAATGGTTCCATTGTTTCTTGTTGAAGAAGAGCCAACTTTATAAAGGATGTCTTGTCTTGACAGTTTGTCCCTGGTAGTGTGAGAGATAGTCTAACCGCAGTGCACACCAGGCATCTGATGGTTGTACATGTCTGGAGATTGCAAATGTGTTTTTTGCAAGTTAATATACTTCTAAAAATAGATACAAGTCCATAATGAGGGCACTTACTGCCTCACTTGATATACTATATCTCGGTGTTGACAGGCACTTAGGCTGCTATTGCTGATCGAGTTTGATGAGTGCATTTTTTATTTCACAAATTATTCAGTTAGTGACTCAGGCTGTTAAAATATTAATTGGTTTGGATGTACAAATACTCATTGAATCAAAAATTGTGATAGTTTGATGTTCAATAATTAACTTTGCTTATTTTGTTTGTGCATGAGGTCTTGCTACCTCCAATTTATTTATCTAGAAGTAAAGGTTTTTTTCATAGTAAATTAACTTTATCTAAACTGAGCACTTTAGTCAATTAAATTCTTTTAATATGCACTAGAAATAAAATGATTATGTTGGAGTAAAGAGTCAAAATGAGGCTCTAACCCAAATTGATACAAGGAATTTAGAGATACTTGTATATATTTTGTTAATTTATATAAAAAAAATTGTTAGCTAAAAAAGTCAACTTATGTGTTTCACTTTATTTAAAATGTTTTGACAAAATTCCAGGACACCCTTGGCAGATATTCAAGATCTATTGATATCAGCATGTGCAGAAAATTAAACTCTTATGTTGCTACTGGAGAAATATTTGATTTATTTTGGCCAAAACTTTTAATTCTGTAAAAACTGTAAAAAATACTCACTCTCCCTTCGACCGCACCTTAAAAATGAGTGCTAGGTGGGGACAGAATGTGATAGTTTGACAGCAGCCAGATTAGACGTTAACTTACTCATGATCAGTTCAAAATGTTATGAGAGATCTTACTCAGGAGATGAGCTGCAAACTTTTGGAAGGAATGTACCTGCATTTGTGTAGAGGAGTGGGTAAATATCTACATAAACCTGGCTGGGATTCGAACCCCAACCTCCATCTAACAACTTGTTGTATCAAACAATCTTTTTGTTTTATTAATTTGAGGTATTTAATGTACACACTTACTGAACATACCGACAATATCAGCACATGAGAGAATTTCTATGAGCGAGAGCAAAAGGCCCTACCAATTTTGATGGTAAAGGTATTCTCACATACCTTCCAGGGTTATTTTACATGCCATAATCGACATGGACCGAAGGCTTTACTTCCCCTCCGAAGAAAGTTGTGCTACCGATTAAATGTTTTATTGTTGTGGTGCTCGCTACCTTGGGTGCTGATAAATATTTTCACCTCACCTGGGTCTCTTCTCTAGTGGTGTCATTGACACATTCAGACTGTAAGTGTTTCTGTATGGCCTCACGTGTAGTTTCGACCAAGTCCTGCGTTTATTTATGGTTTCGCGTGTAGTTTTGACCAAGTCCTGCGTTTATTTATGACTTCGCGTGTAGTTTTGACCAAGTCCTGCGTTTATTTATGGCTTCGCGTGTAGTTTTGACCAAGTCCTGCGTTTATTTATGGCTTTGCGTGTAGTTTTGACCAAGTCCTGCGTTTATTTATGGCTTTGCGTGTAGTTTTGACCAAGTCCTGCGTTTATTTATGGCTTTGCGTGTAGTTTTGACCAAGTCCTGCGTTTATTTATGGCTTTGCGTGTAGTTTTGACCAAGTCCTGCGTTTATTTATGGTTTCGCGTGTAGTTTCGACCAAGTCCTGCGTTTATTTATGGCTTCGCGTGTCTTTTTGACCAAGTCCTGCGTTTATTTATGGCTTTGCGTGTAGTTTTGACCAAGTCCTGCGTTTATTTGTGGCTTCGCGTGTAGTTTTGACCAAGTCCTGCGTTTCTGTATGGCTTCGCGTGTAGTTTCGACCAAGTCCTGCATTTCTGTATGGCCTCACGTGTAGTTTCGACCAAGTCCTACGTTTCTGTATGGCCTCACGTGTAGTTTCGACCAAGTCCTGCGTTTCTGTATGGCCTCACGTGTAGTTTCAACCAAGTCCTGCATTTCTGTATGGCCTCACGTGTAGTTTCAACCAAGTCCTGCGTTTCTGTATGGCCTCACGTGTAGTTTTAACCAAGTCCTGCGTTTCTGTATGGCCTCACGTGTAGTTTTAACCAAGTCCTGCGTTTCTCTATGGCCTCACGTGTAGTTTCAACCAATTCCTGCATTTCTGTATGGCCTCACGTGTAGTTTCAACCAAGTCCTGCGTTTCTGTATGGCCTCACGTGTAGTTTCAACCAAGTCCAGCGTTTATGTATGGCCTCACGTGTAGTTTCAACCAAGTCCAGAATTTCTGTATGGCCTCACGTGTAGTTTCAATATAGTCCCGTGTTCAAATCAGCTGGCCGGTTTAATAAGCCTCGATACTTTGTAAATTAGCGGTCAGAGCTAAATTATGTCGCTTTAGTAGTTTTCACAGGAAGAGCCTTATCTAACAGCTAGAAAAGTTACTAAATTTAATGTTCATGTATTCATACATCAAGTCATGTTATGTGCAGCTGTTGCCTTTGATAGGTCATACCATACTTATAAAATAACAATAACAATAATAATATAGTAAAGTGTTATTGTTGACTGCAATAAAACATTTGTATTTATAATAGGTGCTTCATAGGATAATTGGACTATACACGGCCTACAAACGTAATTGCATGATTTTGCTACTTTTATAATAAATATAACTTTGATTAGTTTAGGTTGATTCATTGAAACACCTAATTATTGTCTGTGGGTGATAAAAACTGAGTTGAAGTGATTATTTCCCCTCCATAACTTGGAACTTTGGGGGCTAGCGGTTGGCAACTGTGCGGAGGTTACACTTACCCTGAAACATTGCGTCCTTGTTGCTTTCGAGCAAGGATGGAGTAATGTTTGGAGGTTGCTTGGAGTTCTATCGTGTATATGAGCATTTACAAGATTGAGTCTTAACTGCGATCATTAGAACATTGGAGGAAAGTGACTAATTTCACATACAGATGTTTGTTTCAGATCCTTGCAAGAGAAAATATTGTAGTCTTGAACCTTCGGGTTATATTCGCCCCAGAATGGAAATGATTTATTTTCGCTCTATAATGAAGGGTAGTTTGTTTAATAAGTGCACTTTAATGGGCTGTTTATCATAAATATGTTTTTCACTGCATCTCACAATCAGTTCAGGTTAAAATAGGATGATTAAGGTAGAATTTAAAAAATGTACCTAGATTTGAACAGAGGGAGTGGAAAACCATTTATTAAAAACTACCCTGAGTAGAGCCAAGCAGGATTCCAACCCTGACCTCTTTATCAGCAGTCCGGACCATTCTGAGAAAATGGGGATAATACCAACACAAATATTACCTTATTGCCAATAAAACCTTAAAACGAAGTGCGTGCCTTTAGGAGAGAAGGAAAAAAACTCACAGAAGTTATATGGCAATGTATACAATTTACAAAAGATATTATATTACATAAAAGGTACATCATATAAATTTATATTTACAAAAAAATAATATAAATTAATAAAAATCAAAACATTGGTTTTAGTTACAAAACAATACTAACTTAGAAACTATCGCCAATGGCCTTGAACATGTCACTAAGAGCAGAGTTGTTAATATTGAAAATATTATTTCTCACGCTAACAGTTCAAATATCTGCTGTCTTTAGATTAAAATTGAAGGCATTAAATGATAGATTGTTAAGAAAATGTCTAGCTTATAAAATGATGGCTGCTTGCTTACCCTTATATAAGTTGAGAGAATTTTCTTTAAATTAGTAAATTTTGATCAGTGATTTATGCTGATACAGTATGTTGGTGACAAATTACTTATGACAGTGTCAGATTATAACACAATGCTTCATTGATACGGGAGGAGAGCTAACGGTGCTTCGTTGATACCGGAGGGGAGCTAACGGTGCTTCGTTGATACCGGAGGGGAGCTAACGGTGATTCGTTGATACCGGAGGGGAGCTAACGGTGCTTCGTTGATACCGGAGGGAGCTAACGGTGCTTCGTTGATACAGGAGGGAGCTAACGGTGCTTCGTTGATACCGGAGGGGAGCTAACGGTGCTTCGTTGATACCGGAGGGGAGCTAACGGTGCTTCGTTGATATCGGAGGGGAGCTAACGGTGCTTCGTTGATACCGGAGGGGAGCTAACGGTGATTCGTTGATACCGGAGGGGAGCTAACGGCGCTTCGTTGATACCGGAGGGAGCTAACGGCGATTCGTTGATACCGGAGGGGAGCTAACGGCGATTCGTTGATACCGGAGGGGAGCTAACGGCGCTTCGTTGATACCGGAGGGGAGCTAACGGCGCTTCGTTATACGGGGGAGCTAACGCGCTTCGTTGTACGGAGGGAGCTAACGGCGCTTTGTTGATACCGGAGGGGGTCTCTTGCCTTGTTAGAGTTGTTGAGCCTCAGCTGTGCTCAAAATGAAACATTGGAGGTGCAGCTATAATAGTGTTCTTTGCAGGGTGAAAACTAGAACTAAAGGATCATATTAGTATGGTAAAATATTATAAAAACATTCACAGAAAGTCCAGACCTTGATTACGAGAGTAAAGCTACAATTCCAGACCAGGTTGGATAATATCATTTATATATTAGTGTATTGAAAATAAGCAATAGATGTGTGTAGATATGATGTTACTAGTGACAAAGCTTAATTTACAGATGCATTCAGATACTTGATTAGTAGATTAGTAATAGATAGGCGCTACTTGAACAGTGGTTAGACTCACTGCTAAATTATATACTTTCTCTGCAGAACTCAAAATTGGTTGATTAAAGAACACCAAATATAGGGAAACCTCATATTTATTTTATCTCTTTGAATTTTTCTCAATTAATAACTTGTTTTGCTAGTCCTACCATTTTGTCTTTAATCCTTCATGAACACAGTATCGGGCAATTAAAAAACTACTTTTATATATTTATTTATATATTCATGTGATTGCAGTCACATGTGATAACTATATGACATAATATCAACATTAATTAAAATATTAATGTATTTGTTTTTTCTAAAATGGTTTCCCTAACATGTTTTTACTAAAATTAGTAGTAATTTAATGCAATTTAATGTAACTATAGCTATTACTATTTATTTTGAGTTGAATAATGTTCATCTAAGAAGAAATGTTTGGTGTAGAGCACCCAAGAGTTTGATGAAATGATGAAAAAGTAACTATTTTATATTACAAAACAAAATGTCCATCAAGTCTTAAATATAATTTATAATTGCGTACCCCTACCCCATGAGGATGTAGTTCAGAGAACGTCATTACATGAGGTAATGTGGATACAAATATTAAATTATATAAGGTGGAAATTCTGTTGTAAAACTTATTCTATTTTTTAACATTTTGTGTAAATTAAGAATGAATTTGATGTACACTTATCAGGATGTCATTGTCTACAAGTTAACATCTTCCTGCATTTTTTTAAATTTCAATAAAGATGATGTAGTTTTGTTAGTTCTATTTTGTCTCTTTTTGCGTTTGATAAGGGCCAAAATATTAATTTGTGCGATTACTAAAGTTAACTTTCTTCTGTTAAGTTTGTCAGCCTTGCTGCTCTCTCCTGCTTCCATGTGTTTGTTGAATCCAAACATATGGAGCCCCTTTTTCATTCATTTTCCGTTTGAGATAGACATAATGGTTCCAAAAGAAATTTTATTATTTAAATACTTGCTTTCCAAACGCCATGGATAGCTAAAATGGGCCCTTTGAGGGTTGCATGTTCAAGGCAGGGGTATTTGAGCTGGGGTACACAAACATATCTTAGGGGGTACGTTGAGTATTATTTCATGGTAAACAGAACGAGGGCCAGAGCTAGTCACAAGAGACCTGGGAATGACAGTCTTATATAGATGTACAACCTACATTCTGCGCTAACAACTTTGGGGGTACACCAGCAACAAAGCTCGATTACCACTGGTATGAAGTGACACTATTGCAATAGACTGAACTGTCGATATCTAGGTTTTTATCTGAGGGCTGGTTTTCCACACAAATGAGGGTACATTTCCTATAAATTCAGCCTTCCTCATACATAGCACACCCTTACCACCCTGTAATGGTTCTTACTCAAGTTAATATTATAATAATAATTAGTACTAGCCAAGAGAAGCAAAGTAATATTTTTGGTAAATAATATTTGATAAACTATTATTTAGATAAGACCGGGTTGAAGATCAGTTCATGTCAACCCCCCCTCCGCCCCCCATATATATAGACAATGCTAGTTTGAGTTTGATTTCTAAATCAAGCTTTGTTATGAGAGCTATTACAGTAGGCTCGCGACTATCCAGATCTTGAGGTGAACCAAACATCCACAGTGTGATCACTGTAATCAGTAGCGTTTCATAGCATATTTAAATTTGTGTCTATAGAGTTTGCATACTTTTCAAACAAAGATTTAAATAGTTCATAAGACAGTCAATAAAAGATTATGAAAAAACAAATGCATAAACTTACATAACTAACTCTTAAAAAAAGTCTTTGATTGTCATCTGCATTTCTTGCTGTGTTCTTTCCTTGGCGACATAAAGACAAATGATGTCTGCTAACTAATATGCTGCAGCGCTGCCTCAATCACCTTGAAACCTTCAGAGTGTGGTATGCGATTGGTGCTTTCGTCAACGAGTTCCTCTTCATTCAGAACCATCGTCACAATATTGTCAGTTATTTCATCAACACCCGACCAGACCGTTCTGTAATGTCCTCTAAATCAGCATTCTCGCATCTGGGAAGCTCATTATCTTCGCTCGCCACTTCACTACTCTTCAAACTCCTACCACTCAATCACTGGCTTTATGATCCAATAAAATGTCCCATGATCGTGCATGCTAAATGGACGATATTCCTTCCAATCCATCAGACAGCCATCTTTTAACATCTAGCATGTCAACTTTCTTTAAGGTGGTTAGGCAATCTTCATTGTCATCAATCGCCGATATCTGACAGCTAAGAAGCTGGCATCAAAACTTTTTATTCAAAGCTTCGAGTATGCCTCAGTCCAATGGCTGACAGACCGACATTAAATTTGCTGGTAGAAAATTTGCTTTTATACCTCCATCTTTTAATTTGTAGTTGGCCGGGTGTGAAGGGGTGTTGTCGAGAGTAAGAATTGCTTTCATCGACAAATTATTGGCAGCCAAATGCTTTTCAACAGCCGATAAAAATTCTTTTTGAAACCACATTTTAAAAAATTGTCCCCATTCATCTATGTTTTTTCTGAGGTGTGTACGATGGCAGACTATGTTTTTCAGATTTTTGAATGCCTTGGGTTTTTGTGATTTTCCTATTAGTGTTAGTCAATTTTTGGTTTCCAGTGGTGTTACTACGCTAAAACTGTAACACTTTCTTTGATTTTTTTAAATTCAGGCCCCACAGCTTCATTTCCATCGAAAATGTAATAAAATTAACTATTTTATTAATTGTATTCTTTGATATTAATTCAAAATTTAATATTAATTCAAAATTTAGATTTTTGATTTGATAAAAAATGCAATTAGCACACACTTTTATTTATTTTATTATGTTATTTTATATTTTTAGCCCTGGGTCTTATTACTCGTTCCGGTTATACTCCTATGCACTAATTACTCTAGTGTGTTAGGAATGAGGAAGATTGAATTTAGAGGTGTGCCTGCATTTGTGTGGATAGTGGGAAACCATTTAGGAATAACCACCCTTAGTACACCTGGCCAGGATCAAACTAAATATCCTAGTCATCGGCAGTCTAGTCTATGCAGCCATCGAAGCTGGTTTTAAAATTATAGCTTTAAAAAATCTTACCATATTAGTTTAGAAGTCCATATATTTTACATCTAAGATTATTCTAAAGAGTAATTTTAAATTTTCTCGTTCCCGTCCCAAATCCCTATATTTTGACTAATTTCCCGTCCCGAAATGTCATTCCCGTCCATCCCTATTATGATGTGTAATATAGTGCATACATCAATATCTTTTATTACAGGCATTGTATTTACTTGTCTTTTTTTCATATATAATTTATTTTGATTATTTTATCGTATTTTGAAATGTTTAACTGAATAAAATATTTTTATCCACTGCGTGGGTGCATCATTGTAAAGAACTTGTTTCCACCATGTTCAATCACATGGTTTAAATTCGTTGGTCGCCATTTTGAAGCTATTTTTGTTAAACCTTTTGTGAAAGTGATGTGAATAATAATTTTTTTAAGTGGAATAAAATGACAAAGAAGCTTTGTGTTTGACCTCAAATAAATATATAAATAATATTGGCCTAAATTACTGTGGTTAACTATCACATTCATACATTACCATAACAGCTATCCAAGGTGACAGATGTCAGTTTTTGGCGTAGGGATATATTAGAGACTATTTCTAGTAACTTTTTGAGCTGTCATCCAAGTAAACATAAGTCGTGAATGAATTATATGTACATTTATATCACCAGTCATATAAATTAATTTAAATACACAGCAGAGTGTTGATAATCCGGATTACTAAGTAAAAGTATTATTTATAAAACTAAACCACTGGTATCAATATCAGAGACATGGCTGCCAAAAAAGCACCTCAACCCTTGTTCAAAAAAAAATGGAAACTTTTTTCTTTGTTAGATTTCAGTCTTATTATATTCCTTTAGAATTTGTGATATTTAGCAACAACAAAAAAATGTGTAAGTTCATTGTTTAAATAAAATGAAAACGTTTCTACCTTAACGTCGAGTTTAAAATATCTGGAATGGGTAGATCCCCAATTATTCTGTAGTTTCTTTAATTTTAAACATTTATTGTTGCAAATTAATGTCCATCCACAACCTACCGGTGGTACTAGCCAGGGCTCTGGTGAACAGGATCTAATATATCCCCCCAAAAAAAACTGGAGATGGCAAGGAATGTTGTCCACATTAATTCTTATTGAAATAATTCGGTGTTTTTAAACATGTTGAAACTTTACATGACCCTGCCAAGATATTCAATAAGTGTGAAATGGATTGTGAATGTTGTGTTAATAATAGTCTACCTTAAAACAGAAAGAAGTGAAGTATTTAACAAACTATTATCGTATATTTCCTGTCCGAGGCACTTAACATCACTAGAATAAAGTGTTTATCACAGCTTTGTCTCATGAAGATCTCTCCGCACATATCCTCTGTATGGCCGCAACCTCACCGCTCGTGGTTGGTCGTGGTGAGGCGTCTCGTCCCCCGAATCAACGTCCCCTGGTAAACATTCCATTCACAATCAACTCCATGTTTTATACAACAAATGCTTCCTGAACTTGATAGATTGGGGGGGGGGGGGAAGGTTTTTATCTACTTTGACTGTAGATCTTCTTTCTTTACATTATTAAAATGCCAGTAAAGCTTAAAATTTTGAGTGTATCTCTCTACTTTTGACTCAACTCTAAAAACTTTAACCCAAAATAAATTTAAAAAGCTTATCCCTCAATCAAATTATGGCAATTATTTCTTCAACGGTCCCAAATGTCTAATAATAAATGGATTCTTGATTATAAAGGCAGGTTGTTTTCAATTTAGACCAATAGAATTTTTAACCAATCAAAGAATAAAAGTTTGTATTTTTTCCTAACATTGAGATCATTGGATTCAAAAGATTATCTGTATCTAGGGGTGTGTAAGGTGTGATTTTTCTAGTCCAATATCCACTGCCGACTACTGTTAGAAGCGTTTCACACAAGATTGATGGAATACGTGCCGGACACCCAACTACATGCAAATACTTGATATTTCTTTGAGGAAAACCTCTTTTCCCTTTTTGAGGTATTTTGTAATATTTGGAAGAAGGTTCAGGAGAGGTGGAAAAGAACAAACACAAAATGGCTGTTACAGTGAAGAGAACAACACAGTTCACACTATACACTGCTGACAATGGACAAAAAGTTGATGGTTGTTCTTGAAAAAATTTGATAGTTACTGTCCAATCTCTGATCTAGGTTTTATTCAATCCATTTTTACTATTTTTTTCCTTTGTTATTCATAACTTTTACATGTTTTTATCAAGGTAAACTATTATTATTCACCAATTTACTTTTTTTTTCCCTTTTGTGTTTTTTAGTCTCCTTTTTTACAAAGTTGAGTTGCTAGTTTCATTCCCTCCTGATGAGTTCTGATAGAATGAAACCTAGGTCCAGGGATTGGGCAGTAACTATATATTATCTTAGAGAGTAAGCCATATTGTGTTTGTTCCTTTTAAATGTTTATATCCACCTTTCCTGTAGCTTCTTACAAATGTAATAAAAGTTGACAAATAAAGGGGTGAAGCACGAGAGGGAGAGATTGATAGGCAGTGTGGAGGGAGTGGGATCTACATGGGTGTATGAATGTTTTTCAAGGGAGAGAAATAGCAATGATTCTCGCTATCTGTCACTGTTTAATATCCCAAATTGTGCTTGGGGTCATGTCCCGCCACAAGTGTTGTAGTATCGTAGTTGAGCTCACCATCACTAGAGTTAGTGGAGGCCACAAAGTGCTCCGAGCGGATGGCTTTTCTTGATTTAGGTCTCCTGTAGTACTTGAACTCGCGTGGCAGTGTGTACGAGCGTGGTAGAGAGATCTGAGAGTCCATGTCTGAAGGTATTCTGTACGACTTGTACATGATGAGGCCTTGCTGATGAGTGTTGGCCTGGTCCACTTCTTTCACCATGCCAGTGTCGGAGAAGTTTGACGCTCTTTCGCTGCTGCAATCCCTGAATAAACAGTTGTCAATCTAAGATGTTTCCTCTATTATTAAACTTACAGTGAATTTATATAATCCTGTTTTTCAGGTTTACAATATATGAGTCCATATAAAGTTCTGGCGCTTATATTTTTATATTATATCAACTTTGTAGTTGGAATTCATTAATGTATGATTGTAAAAACCATGATGCAGTTTCTGCTAAGTGATGCAATGTAATCGTACACACATCACCTCTAAACCAAGTGTAGGTGTACCCCTCCGGGCAATATTACCTCTCTATGTGCTCATCGTCTGACAGCCTGTAGACCGGAGCTCTGTCGTGATCCCAGTCGTAGTAGAGCCCGTTGTTCTCGAGGTAGTGTGGAGCGAGGAGTATCTCTGGGGTGTTGGCCCTGTGTTTAGCCCTCGAACTGGGCGGAGGGAGGAGATGGTACGAGTACGGGGGTGGCAGTGCTCTTGATGTGGGAGGGGAGGGTGGAGACCAACCCCCTGAGAATGTCGCTTGGCCCTTGGGATGGGTTGGCGAGGGAGAGATCCAAAGTCTTCTCCTACACCTGAGGGGGCCCCAGAGCCCCCTGGTCGAGGAATCTTGCCCTGTTTGATCTCCTCCTCAATGACTCGCAGCTCTGCGAGCTGTTTTTGTTTCTTCTCTTGAAGCTTCTGTTGTATATTAACCCTGGATCCAACGCTGCTGGCTTCATTCTCACTGGACCCCCCCTGGAAACAATGTCATAGTGCACTTATGAACTGACTGATTATATTAGCACACAAGAATTTCTATGAGCAAGAGAAAGAGCCTAACCAATTTGCTGGGAAAGGTATTCTCACAAACCTTCCAGGTTTTTTTTACATGCCACAATAGACTTGGGACTGACGGCTTTACTTCCCCTCCGAAGGAAGGTATGCTACGAATTTGTATCACTCAAGAAACATGAGTCAACCCCAGCTGGGTTTGAACCCACAAGCATCTGGTCTTGAGGCGAGCACTTTACCTCAAGACCATTGAGGTTGACAATATTTAGTCAACTCTAAAGAAACCAATAAGATGCAGACCTGGTGATTGTGCGGCAAATGTCTTCTCCAGAACGGCACAGCAACGCTCGGCTGTCCGACCAACATGCCGACAGAGCTGCCGTTACTGAGTGGCCCTTCAGTGAACTCGCAATCCTTTTGTTGGGCAGGGAGCCCTACAGAAGGCATGGTTACTATCGGTGGAGGTATGAAGCTGGTGGGTTTCTTCTTCTTGCGCTTGGTTGCGGCTGCTGATACCACCGGATTGTTGAACCGACAGTTGAATACTCCTGGTATTCCTCCGTGGTTGTAAGGCAGGTAACCGTTGCTGTACCGTTGGTAGCCATTGGATACACTCTTACCATTCTGCTGGGAGCCCTGTGGAGAAACATTGTCAACCGTTTTAATCTTATTCATACCTGGCTAGTAGGTGCAGGAATAGAACAGTCGGCTATTTTTATATTGCATTATATTACTACTTTCTCTTTTATTTTCCCTAAGATTTGGATTTTAATTTGAGATTTGAAGATTAATATGAGCCATCTCTAGCTTAAACTATCATTTTATTCAAGTATCAAACATTTAACACATTCAGTACCAGTACCTGTAGATTTAATATATTTTAAATTGCCGGCGGTAGCTTTAAAACTGGTTTTTTCTCTCCAACAATAAATATATTTAGAATAATTTTAATTGCTGCATCTCATCTTGTTGTCAAACTACCAGAGTTGTTTAACGTGTGAAACGATATTTCACCATAAACACAAGTGTGTGAAGTTTTGCATCGTGTACCTACCTGTGTCTTGTTGCAGAGGCTGCTACGATCTTCTTTGCAAACAACTCCTTCTGTGTTAGACAGTCTTTGTGTTGAGTCACAGTTGTTATTGCTCGGACTGCCGCCCGTCTCGTAACGCAACCTACAATACACACATGGAACATCACTTCTCACTACTAGTCATCAGAACATGGCCGAGTGATGGAACATCACGAACTTACAAGTGGCAAGTGGCAAGCGACAATGACCATTATCCACAGAAACTGTCCAAACAGCTGTATTAAGTTCAATTGAGTGAGAAATAACAATGAAA
Source organism: Timema podura (assembly GCA_033556935.1). Lineage (NCBI taxonomy): Eukaryota > Metazoa > Arthropoda > Insecta > Phasmatodea > Timematidae > Timema > Timema podura. The sequence continues at coordinate 40,458,288 of JAVRXN010000003.1, forward strand.
GCTGGTACCTTTGCTCTACCACTGAACCACCCAGGTTGTCATCTTTCAATTAATTTGATAGATATACTACGGGTTGTAGTTGGTGAAACATGGCTAATCATCGTTTAAACATTAACTGGAATTTGTAAGTCATCACAAACTAAACAATACATGCATAATTCCAAAAGTTAACATGAAAAGTATTCTTAAAAAATGTATAATGTTCTAGTTGTTTGCTTTGTTCATAAAATACTAAAAAAAAAAGTATTAATTAATTTTTGAGTTATATAATTAACTTTAGGTAGACTTTCACAAACTCAAGAATGATTATAAATGAAAGTGAATTGGGTAATTTGAATGTTCATAAATCATAAAATTTGAATGTTCATAAATCATAAAATTTAAATGTGTGTGGAGGGGTAAGGGGTGTAGTATTAATGTTGAATTAAAAATGAATAGGTTAAAAACATTTGTTAGTGTGACTCATTTTAATATTTAAAAGGTAGAATGTTGATAGATTATTTTAATGAGAGGTTAAACAAGGTTTTGACTGTGTGTACCGAGTGCTGTTTTGTCCAAACTTCTGAGAATGAAATGTATTACACAAGATTAAAATTGTTTGCCAAATACTTATCAAAATAATTTAGACCTATCTAACAATAGTATTACTGTTGGCCAAGACATTTAAAGATAATAATATATTTATAAGTCTTTTCAAAATAAAGGTTCTAAAATGTATACAAAGTTAAGAATAAGTACAGTATCCTGTATTTTAAAATGTGTAAGGCCTACATTTCTTTTGGGTCTAAGAGGAGAATGGAGAAGGTTACATAAAGAAGGCCCTCATGGCTTGGATGCATCCCCAAACATATCAGTTATAGTAAAGACTGAGCTGGTGTGGTCATGTGGTGTGTACACAACATTTTAGTCGGGAAACCTAAAGATACAAGACGTCGCTGGGAGGATAGTGCGAGAAGGTATTTGAAGGAGGTTGCATGTCAAGCTAGGGTTGAATGGAGAGCTTAGTTCTGGTGGCCTTGAACTCTGAAAGTCTGTACCTTCTGACATGGAAGTATCTGTAGTACAGCATCATGAACGCCATGCCTGTAGCAAAGGAGACCAGCACAAAGAAAGGTACTGTATCTCTGTACCAAGGTGCCTCATCCCACACGCCGACGAGCCAGGCGATCACCAACAACGAGTTTTCCAGGAACATTACCACATAGAAGGTTATCATCTTCTGGCGAGGATTCACTTCCTGAAACATTCAGTTAGAAAAGTTTGAAGATATGCCAACAGGTGTCACTACTCACCAATAACTTGCTTTTAGTCTCTTATTTCTATTGTCACTTCTTATAACTCAATATTCTTACAACAGATCATGTGCACGGAGTTCTCCCCTAACAAATGTTATTACTGCACAATTTGGCTGTAATGTGATGAGTGAAATAAGGGTTGTTTTCCAAAAACGCAGTCCTGAGATGGCTATTATGCAATTTCCCATAGTGGGCCACTATGATTCCTCGTATCTACTGCAGTGCCCTCCCACCACTGTGCTGCCGGGTAGCACACATGCTCTAGTTCTGTAATAGCGCAGACTAGTCCACCCAGTATATTTCCAGCGCTCTTGTAACAAACACTACCGTTTATTTACCTCGTTACAGCTTATTTCGATTTAAGTAATAAGTACCGGTATTTTGGTAAATTTTGATTCCAATTATTTGATTTTTGTGATTTATTTTTTATAAACTTGATGCTAATATACAAATTAACTATGAAACCTGAAAATATATGAACGGAAATTAATTCTTTCATGACTGGCCACTAGATCTATATCATAGCCTAAGCTAAATTTTACCATTTAACTTGGCTAATGTTTTCCGTAATGCGATATTTTTCCTAAACATAACTTACTGTACTGTTAACCGATTGGTCTTTGTAAATTTGCTAGACAGTCAAAATACGCCATTGAAGTAATTTTAACAAAAACTTAATATAATTATGGAAAGATGAACGAACATATCTTAAGCTTACTTGCAAGTTTATGTATGAAAATATATAAACAATGGCTATAAGTGCAGAAAAGGCTGCTTTCCGCTGTCGAGACATATGTTCCCCGTGAAACACGTTCTTCGGTGAAATGAGCCACAGGAACATGGAGATCCAATGCAGACCAATAACGAGGAACACCCAATATCCATAAAGTGTAGCATAGACGGTGAGGACAGTAACTCTTGAGGAAACGGTTCCGAGTCTCCAAAGGAATTGTGATATTACTCCGAGCCAAGTGAGGACTAGACGATGAACATTCTGCAGACGGACATTCTTACTAAATGAAGCAAGAGCCCAGCACACGCTGAACAGAGACAAAACAGTCGACACGATGTTCAAGTCACTCAACTCTCTAGGAGAAGTCTCTTGCCAGAGCAAATATAACTGAATGAGCAGCATCGGAGCAGCTTCACAGAATGCGTGAAACAGTCTCAACATACACAAATCTCTCACTTCATGTTTCACGTAACGAAGATCCACAGGAATAAATAGTTTAAAATATCGCCAGAGTATACCACACTGTATAAAATGTACAAATACCACAAGCCACCGAACAATGTGATGTCGGTTAGCTAATACTTTCTCATTGCCGTTTAGTTCTGCTTCGTTTTTTGAGTTTTCTTTGATAAATCTTTTAGTTTCACATGTTCTTAGGTACCAATTTAACGATATTACTTGACTGAGTATTAAAGATGTCGAGACAAACGTTAGAGATACCGCAAACCAGATGTGTCGACCACGTTCAAACAAGGCATATGCCATAACAACATCAAAAACTACATCACAGAAATAAGAAGCTAAAGATATTATGTTAAAAAGAACATCACATAAAGGCAAAAATTCGTGGTGAGCCATATTATAAATTTCACTTGACCGAGGTGTCTTGATTTGACATGTTCACCATGATTTGATTTATTTTATAACATATCACTTGGGGAATGTGCTTTGAATTGGTAGAAAATATATCAAATTAGGTTTGAATGATTTGTTTTTTAATTCCATAATTTCTGTACTATTTAGCAACCTATGTGTTACGTTTTCATACATATTTGAACATGTGAAAGGCCTATCCTTTGGAATGTCAGGAATGTGGGGCCAATACAAAAAAATATGTATCTATAACAACCCTCACATAGCATTGCAAAATAAATCATCACCACAATCGTTGGTTAATATGTATACGTTTAAAATATAGTCTACATTTCCATGTACTTATTAATATATTAACAATTTTTACGAATAAACAATTATATACAATACAAAATTTACGCCATTTTTAATAATTCTGTCAAATTATGTTGTGCCGTGTGCGCTCTCTGCCAGAAAAAACTTAAAGTAGGAAAGTAGAAATTTTTATTTCGATGATAGATAAGTTCACAGTCTCATATTTATGGGCTTAGGTCCAGGTACCAGAATACCGATGATGATAGAAGCTGTATACAGATAGAATGCAAAATTGCACAAAGAAAAGTGGCACCTGGTAAAAGAAACTGTAATCATCACCGTACGAATTTAAAAGTAAGGAAAAAATATGTAAATGTTTTGCTTAGAGCGTGGCTCATGAAGACTCAGAGACCTGGATGATAGGGGAACCAGAAAAGAAAAGGTTGGAAGCATTTGAAGCATGGTCCTGGAAAAGAGTCCTAAAATTCCCATTGACAGAAAAAAAATTACAAATGAACACGTCTTTAATAGGATCGAAGCAAATATAATCTTGTGGAGAGCCATCAAAGAACGAAGAGATTGATGGATTTATCAGTTTTATTGATTTTCATTTTATACGTTTTTATGAAGATTTTTTTAATGTCTTAAAAGAATTTTAGCAGACTTTCATATTAATCTAAAACCACTATCATCTACAATTCTTCGCATCCGTATCCTTTCTCCATCCAATTTTATTCCAAAAATATATATATTTTTAAAATTTATAGCATATTCAATTTGTATAATATTGAATAGTAGTGGAGACAAGGGTTGCATCCTTGTCGTACTCCCTTTTTCCCTTGTGCTAATTTTTCTTCACTGTCTTTGGGCCAAATTGATCTTTTTTAAGGTTCCGTTTAATTTTGTTTGAAATTCTATTGCTTATGATTTTGATTAAAAATTTGGAAGCATTAAAAAAAAAGCTCAGTGTATGATAGTCTTTGCATTTTTCGGAATAATATTTTAGTAACATTTATTTTCGTAAGTTGGCTTAAAATTATTATGCTATACCGTTATAGTGGATGTGAAGCTCTTCTGTCTGCAGTAACGCAGATGGAACACTAAATAAACAAATAGGTGTATTATTAATGTGATTTTAACTAAAAGCGTATTGTGAAATATACGTGTTTGGTAATGTTACTTGTTTGTATTTTATTCCACTAGGACGTGAGTGCATAACTACAACACTAAGAGCAATAAGAGGGTAAAAGAACACTAATAGTCTTTGTATAACAGAATTAATCTTAATCTAGGGAACATTATTTAAGGTATTTACAGCCCGAAGCACACCGACATGTGCATGAAACTTTGTTTTAAACACGATACCGCACTTTCTTTTATACACACCTAATACATTCCTGTAAACTTTTTTCACTCTCCTAAATGTTAGAACCAATTGGTTTCGATCCACGCCAATACTAGGATGTTTAGATATGTACGAGCCACTTGGCTCTTTTTATAAACCAAATAAAGAATCAATCATTCAATATATTATTTGCTATTTTTATTCCAAAATTATTATCACAATAGGCTACTAGGGTATATAGACTAAAACAATATCAAAAACTCGTTACAATTTTAATATAAAGATAAGGTTAAAGTATTATTAACTTTTTTCTGCTAACTTAAAGAATCACTAGTTTGCCCTTTTTTTTTGTGCACAAATTATTTCTGCTGGCAATAGAAACATTTATTATCCAAAAAATATTTCTGCCGGCAATAAAAACGCTCAAAGTAGGGCCTACTCCCAGACTAGACTTGACAGACATTGCACATAAACAATCTAATTTTTCAACACGTAGAATTTTACAAATGTTGGCATTTTTACTCCAAACAAAATTAAAGTATATACTTATTGGGTATTTTGAAAAATAAAAAAATGATTGTAGTTAGCCTATTATGTAAATATTGTCTTAGGAATCTCCACACCTGGAAAACCAAGGAATTTTAGTTGTGCCAGGAATTTTTTTTTACATCTGGAATTTTTCTTTTTTGTGTCTGAAAAAAAGGCAGAGAAAGTACAATATGTAATTTTCTGCAAGCTTTTAGTAAAGGTTGGTTTTTAAGCAAAATCAAGCTGAAGAACAAAGCCATCGTCTAATACTCCGTTCCTGAAACACTCGGTTGCATAATAATTTAATGACCTTACAACAGTCACTTTAAATTAAAACGGAAACTTAAATTGTATATAATACACACTGTATAGCTGGAAAACCTGGGGAATTTTGACCTAATAAAATAGTGGCAGCCCTAGGATCTTAGAGATCAGCCATTTTTATTATAATGTTATATATTAGGTCCACATAAATGTTCGGACAGCGTTCGCCATAAGTTAGGAGCTAGTAAAGTAGGCAAGATGTAACATGGAAACGAATCACTATATGAGACCATTGGTCTGGTTTCTGCGGGGGCAGGTATTGGTTCTAAGCCAAACTTGATGGTTTGCAGAGTCATGTTCGGCCAGAGTGGACTAGGTTCAACTGCGTCGTTCGGAGCTGCTACTACTACACCACCAACAGCAAACCCCATGAAGGATTTTGAAGTGACCTCACCACCCGACGACTCTATCTCATCATTGGCATTCAGTCCCGCAACGATTCCCCAGAACTTCCTGATTGCGGGGAGTTGGGATAACAATGTAAGAGCTCCACTCGCCGGCTGAGGACATTAACCCTAAAATTCACTTTACTCCTGTTTTCTAGGATTGGACAATATGTATAATAGCCAACACACTGGCTCTAAAGCGTACTTAAAATATTGTGAGTAGGTTTACTTACTAAAATGTACAAACCTTCTTGATTGCTCAATCTTTAAATTTTTAGCAGCTATTTGTGAAGCTTATGAGAATTTTAGAAATCTTGTAACAAGATGGTTGCTGGTAAAACAGAAATATATCACAATGAAGTTAACAATCTGTTTAAAATATGAGACGATGGTATGGATGTTTCACCCTCTTCATCCTTCCCATTATTTTATTCCAATCATGCGTCAGATTCCATTGCACCACTTTTATCTGACACCACTGAACTTTCCTCCTCTGTATAAAATGTTTGTTGTCGCAGGTGCGTTGCTGGGAAGTGGAACAGACGGGGAAAACTATCCCAAAGTCTATGCAGACCATGCAAGGGCCAGTGTTGGATGTCTGTTGGAGCGACGTGAGTGGGACACTTACACACTTAACCTTGGCTTTTACCACACTATGGAGGATATAAACTTAGCCTGGATTGCATTGGGAGGAGAAAGTTGCGGATATCATTTACAGCTGTGAGACAGACGTCATGACTAAACTAAGCTCTTTGTTAACAGACGTCGTGACTAACCTAAGCTCTTTGCCGACAGACGTCGTGACTAACCTAAGCTCTTTGTCGACAGACGTCGTGACTAACCTAACCTAAGCTCTTTGCCGACAGACGTCGTGACTAACCTAAGCTCTTTGCCGACAGACGTGACTAACCTAAGCTCTTTGCCGACGGACGTCGCGCGACTAAACTAAGCTCTTTGCCGACGGACGTCGCGCGACTAAACTAATCTCTTTGCCGACGGACGTCGCGCGACTAAACTAATCTCTTTGCCGACGGACGTCGCGCGACTAAACTAAGCTCTTTGCCGACGGACGTCGCGCGACTAAACTAAGCTCTTTGCCGACGGACGTCGCGCGACTAAACTAAGCTCTTTGCCGACGGACGTCGCGCGACTAAACTAAGCTCTTTGCCGACGGACGTCGCGCGACTAAACTAAGCTCTTTGCCGACGGACGTCGCGCGACTAAACTAAGCTCTTTGCCGACGGACGTCGCGCGACTAAACTAAGCTCTTTGCCGACGGACGTCGCGCGACTAAACTAAGCTCTTTGCCGACGGACGTCGCGCGACTAAACTAAGCTCTTTGCCGACGGACGTCGCGCGACTAAACTAAGCTCTTTGCCGACGGACGTCGCGCGACTAAACTAAGCTCTTTGCCGACGGACGTCGCGCGACTAAACTAAGCTCTTTGCCGACGGACGTCGCGCGACTAAACTAAGCTCTTTGCCGACGGACGACGCGCGACTAAACTAAGCTCTTTGCCGACGGACGACGCGCGACTAAACTAAGCTCTTTGCCGACGGACGACGCGCGACTAAACTAAGCTCTTTGCCGACGGACGACGCGCGACTAAACTAAGCTCTTTGCCGACGGACGACGCGCGACTAGCCTAAGCTCTTTGTGGACGGACGTCGCGACTAGCCTAAGCTCTTTGTTAAATAATGTCTCAACTTGCTTCTGAGATACTATTATTAGTACTTATAACCAATCTATTACACTTTGTTACCAGGACGGCACCAAAGTGTTTATGGCGTCTTGTGACAAGATGGTGAAGTGCTGGGACCTTGGCAGTAATCAGACCTTGCAGGTCGCTCAGCATGATGCACCCGTCAAGACATGTCATTGGGTGAAAGGACCGGCATACTCATGTCTCATGACTGGCTCGTGGGACAAGACACTCAAGGTATGTACAATACTCATGATTGGCTCGTGGGACACTCTAGGTGAGTACAATACTCATGACTGGCTCGTGGGACACTCTAGGTGTGTATAATACTCATGTCTCATGACTGGCTCGTGGGACACTCTAGGTGTGTATAATACTCATGTCTCATGACTGGCTCGTGGGACAAGACACTCAAGGTATGTACAATACTCATGATTGGCTCGTGGGACACTCTAGGTGAGTACAATACTCATGACTGGCTCGTGGGACACTCTAGGTGTGTATAATACTCATGTCTCATGACTGGCTCGTGGGACACTCTAGGTGTGTATAATACTCATGTCTCATGACTGGCTCGTGGGACAAGACACTCAAGGTATGTACAATATTCATGATTGGCTCGTGGGACACTCTAGGTGAGTACAATACTCATGACTGGCTCGTGGGACACTCTAGGTGTGTATAATACTCATGTCTCATGACTGGCTCGTGGGACAAGACACTCAAGGTATGTACAATACTCATGATTGGCTCGTGGGACACTCTAGGTGAGTACAATACTCATGACTGGCTCGTGGGACACTCTAGGTGTGTACAATACTCATGTCTCATGACTGGCTCGTGGGACACTCTAGGTGTGTACAATACTCATGTCTCATGACTGGCTCGTGGGACATTCAAGGTGTGTACAATACTCATGTCTCATGAACCACTCACTATTTTACAAAAAAATAGTTCTTAAAAAATATTTGTAATGATGGCTTATGCATGGATATTTTATAAACATTAAACCTGAAATATTTCTGGTTCCAATAACAAAACTGCACTCGTATTCAAACTCACAAAAACTGTTTTCATTCAAACTCAGGTTGAATTCGACTCAACGTGAGATATGTCTAACTCGCAACGCACACCCTAAACATTGTGGCATGTTCTTCGGGATGTTGTAGATTATATTAATAACCTGACATTGAAATATTGAAGTGTTTTGTGTTTTAAATTTTATTTTCTACAACTTTATTATATTCATTTAATAATATTTTGAAACATGGTTAATATACTTTATTGAAAAATGTGTGTTTGTGTGTTCCAGTTTTGGGACACGCGCAGTGCTGCGCCAATGATGACTATCAACCTACCAGAGAGGGTGTACTGCGCTGACGTGGTAACTGAACAAACAGCTTAATAGGACACAGGATTATGATAGATCAATTGTTTAACTAACTCTTTCCCTCCTCTTTTATTAAGTTGTGTTGCTAGTTTCACTTCCTCCTGATGAGTTCTGATAGAATGAAACCTAGGTCCAGAGATTCAGCCATTAACTCATGTCCAGTGGCAGCAGTGTAGACACCATATTGTGTTTCTTCCCTCTTCCTTCTGCTGAGTACCATACTGATTGTTTGATTAGATTTGATTAGATTTAATCTATTTTTATAGCGAATAAGGAACAAAATTTATCAAAAAATGAGTTCTATTTAATTAGAAAATGTAGTTGATTATTTTCAACAATAACTGAAACAACAAAATAACTCTCGATAATAAATCTAAATTAGCGGATTTAAATTTTGAAGTATTGGTAAAACTTTTTACTCTTTTTGCGTCTCAGGAATTATTCTATATTGTAGGAAATAAAGTTAAGGAAATAATTATTTAAAGAAATATAAGGGCAAACATAATGTGACTCTCTTGACGAAAAGAACATGGTTCACACTGGACAAAGAGGTAAGGTGGTCATTGCTGTCACATCCCTTGTCCTGGGTTTTGTCCTCTTGGAACTTCATAAGGTGGTGTTAAATGGCTAAACAAAACACAAATAATAGGAAGTTATCAAAGAACAACAGGATGTAATGATGATAACATATAAATAGAGGTGTGACTGTCACCCTCTTGTGTCACAATATGATCCTTCACTCTGTGAAGCCCCAAGTAGATTGGACAGATGAAAAGAAGAGAGGGAGGTACAAGTATCCTATTAGACCTTCTGGTCTCCTGGTCATTCGACCCAACTGAATCGCACTCTAGTCTACACAACTCTGCTTTCATTACAGTGGTCTTTCATCTAATCAGGGAATTGAACCCTCACCCAAGAGGTGTTGAATTGAGTCTTTGAGCTCCTTCCCCAGTTCTCTGCCGCTGGGTTGTGGTAATATGGTATTTAATCCACGCGTCTGTATCTTGTTGCACTTCCCGTCTTGTAATACTAAAGTAGTAGATATTGCGTAAGTTTAGAGACTACTCTACAAGACTAAGTGGAACCTTACATAGGTAATATTAAAGATAGGAGAATCATACTTCTAACTAAAAGAGAAATCTCTTAAATTTTTGTTTGAGGAACTGGGACATAATTATGACAACACTTAGTTGTTTCTAAAGGCCCAGAAAGAACCAGCGTACTTTTCTGGGTAGTACACAAGTCTCAATAAATAACAAAACAATTTAATAAAATTTTAAAAATGTAAATTTTCAATATTTTAAGTGAAAAAACTGCCCTACAAAAAATGTCACTAGATAATGGTGTTTAATTTCCACATTTTGAGTTAGAAATAGTTTCACTTTATACAACAACGAGCACATTAGACAAAGGTTAGAATTTGAGGGTGGGACCAAATGTTTTGTTGGTGACAAGAGAAGGAGCATAGTAAAATATACACCCCCACCCCGACATAACAAATGCTAGATAATATTCAGCACCAAGATTGGATCCGTTCATTGCTGATCTGGGTATTTATTTGTAGAATAAATCTGGAAACAACGGTTTCTTCAGGAGTGCCGTTGATAAATTTGCTATTGTAACCATCTAGACTGATATATATATAAGAAGTTTGAAAAGATATTGTTTGATTCTTGTTTCAATAAATGAAATAACACCTACTGTTAGTTACTCTGTGAACGTGTTGCCAGGACTATCCGATGGCTGTGGTTGGTACGGCTGGTAGTGTACAAACTGTTAGTTACTCTGTGAACATGTTGCCAGGACTATCCGATGGCTGTGGTTGGCACGGCTGGTAGTATATCAACTGTTAGTTACTGTGAACATGTTGCCAGGACTATCCGATGGCTATGGTTGGCACGGCTGGTAGTGTACCAACTGTTAGTTACTCTGTGAACGTGTTGTCAGGACTATCCGATGGCTGTGGTCGGCACGGCTGGTAGAGGGTTGATAGTGTACCAACTGGAAGGTAAGCCCCAGGAGTACAAGAGGATAGAGTCCCCACTCAAGTATCAGCATCGCTGCCTCTCAATCTTCAGAGACAAGAAAAAATCACCCACAGGTAAACTTACATCAAGGGAGCAAATGTTGGTGCAATATAGTGAGATATTCAGGTTAGGGATGTAGCTGTATCAATAGATTACACTTGGACACTGGAGATGAACCTGGGACTCTTGGTTGTTCAGCACACCATTGCTCTACCACTGACATACCCTGCTCAGTCATTGTTGATTCTTAACAACGGCAACTTAAGGTCATTGCTAGCTGATGTGTTCCACATGTCCATCACAGACTGCCTCAAATCAGGAATGAAGAGCGACCCTGTTTAGACACTCTTTTAACAAACTATATTTATCTCTAGAGTAGATTGCAAAAATAATTTGTTACAAATGGTGTAGGCCTATTTTGAGTTTTAATTAAAATGGGTTTTAATCAGATTTTTTACTTTGGATCAGAAAAACATAAGAACAATTTTTATCTTTGGCTTTGGGGCTACTTTTATAATTCAAACTTGATAAAACAAATTATCTTTTATCTTGAATATTTCTCAACCAATTAAAACATTTTTAACAATTATTAAGTCATGCTAACAGAAGACGACCTTTGAAATACATATGTGGTATATTTATCACCCAATAGTTTCCCAGACTTGTTTAGTATTCTTCACCACTGACGCAGCCAGGATTCTTTAGTGGGGAGGAATAGTTTCACTGACCAACTAAGCAGGGTCCATTGGTTTTCCCCACGGGAAAATTTGAAAATTTAAGTACTGCAAAATGCAAATGCATCAAAAGAAATACAATAGTATCAAAAATAATTTAAAATTTATAAAAATTGTCATAATTCTGTAATTATTATGACTTAAGTTTTTATGAACACATTTTTATCCATGCATACTGCTATAATATACAAACATGCAAGTTTCAATAAATTGTATTTTGGAAATTTGATTTATAAAATTATTTTATGAGCTAAAATCTGAAAATTCAAATCAGCAACTTGCACAGTCCTATATCACAAAATCACTATAGTCTTATGTTAATTTTCCTTGGCTTCATAGAAAGGTCATTGAGAACTTCATCCTCTGTAATTGACACCTCTGGATGTATGTATATGAGAGCAAGCCCATTAAGTCTGTCTTCATTTGTAGAGTTCCTCAGGTATGATTCAACAGCTTTAGGGATGATAGAGGTAGGTGGGTAGCGAGGTCTGAGGGGGTTTCAACCCTGACCCCACCCCCCTTGGCTGCGCCAGTGTTCTCCACACACGAGTAACTTGTACTGACGTATGTTTATTCCAGGATACGCACTGGGGAGCGTGGAAGGCCGAGTAGCGATACAATACGTCAACCCTCAGAACCCCAAGGACAACTTCACCTTCAAATGCCATCGGTCGAATGGAGCTCCAAACGGATACCAGGATATATATCCAGTAGGAATTATAGTGATATTTACTAGGGGTCTGTGAGCTTGGGTCTTTTCATTCGAGTAGAGTATATCTAAAAGTGTCAGTTTGAGTATATTCATAATTTTAAAATAATAAGCGTAAGTTATATATTTGTTTATTTTAAATGTAAATATCACATCTTTAAAATTTGAGATTTAAATAATATACTAAAACACATGTTCTTAAAATATGAATGACTCATTTTCATAAATATAGGCCTCATTTTCATAAATACTTTTAGAGAAAAAGTCAAGAAATGGAAATATAAGTGTTTTAAATTAGAAATAACGTTTAAAAACACAATTAAAAATAAGAATAGCGCTCAAATAAAACGGTAGGGCCTAATAGAATAAATAATTAAAATGGTTTCAACACTAATGTCTTTAAGGACATTAAAATTTCACTAACAATTATAAATAAAAGTTAATAAAATGAATAATTGCATGATGGCTTGGAAATGTATAACAAGACAGTGTAGAAACACTGTACAATGATATAAAGTAAGTGATAGTAAAGGAAGCCAATCTGAAAGGGTAGTTAGGTTAGGATTATATATAAAAACACACTTCTTTCTTAATTTATTCATTGGATTTTTGGAAATATTTATATTTCATTAATGTCTCTTCATATGAAAAATAAATATTTCCGAAAAATCAAAACAATGTGCAACTGTGGAAATGTAGAAGTTTGAAGAAGTGTGAAGTGTAAAAGTGTAGAAAGAAAATAAAGGTGTTTGTTAGTATGTATTGCAATAAGTATGATCAATATTGATTTAACCCGCCTCGGTGGCGTAGTTGGCTAACGCGCTAGTCGTGTTGAGCTCGACCACCGAGGACGGGGAGATCGAGGTTCGAATCTCGGTCGGGTGAACTGGGGGTGGTTTTTCCTAAATGGTTTTCCACTCTCCCTCCACGCAAATGCGGGTTCACTTCCTCTAAATTCAACCCTCCCAATTCCTAATCCATTAGCGTAATTATTACTTAAGCGTATAACCCGAACGGGTAGTAAGACGCGGTGCTTAATATTATTATTATTATTATTAATATTGATTTAAGACCAACAAAATTCTAAAACTAACTAAATAGTAACTAAACTAGTGCTAGTTTTGTAGTTAATAATGTTAATAATGAGTTTTAAAGATCTTGAGTTTGAAAACATTCACTATAATAATATATTATTGATATTACTTTTTTAATTTAACATAAATGATTATTTTAGAAAGGGACCAGGTAAAATTAGTAAAAAGAATCAATTATTTAATAATCTATTTAGCTATTTTTATTTTCATTGCTTTGTCATGGCAATACAAGTAAACAACTTCAATCAATGGTCGACAATATTGAATAAATTTACCAGTCAAAAGTCATTTTAAAGCTCTATTACATAATTAATGTGAAAATTGATATTAATTTTAACAATTTGAAGTGGAAATTCTGATTTTTTATCTCAATTAAATAGACTAGGTTTATTATTGTTTTAAAAATGTATTATTAAGTACATCAAGTGAAAGCTTGAAAATGATAAGCCTTCAAAACTTTCGATCTCGAGCTTAAAGCATGAGCTCGGTTCAGAGTACTCGCAGAGCCTTAATATTTACATTTAGACCCGCCTCGGTGGCTGAATGGTCCAAACTCTCACGATAGACTGGACTGCCAGTGGGTGGGGGGTGGGGGTTCTAATCAGTCGGGTGCACTGCTATAGACATAGGATTACTATACGACTGAGACTGCATTGGTTTCATTCCATCAGAACTCATCAGGAGGGAGAAAGGAAATTGGTGAATATATCGATAGAACACTTGGATAGAAACAAGTAAAAGGAACAAATGACATGAAGGACAAACACAGGAAATTGACATTGATTGTCAATATATAATGAAACTATTATTTTGTGATATTCCAGGTGAACGATATTGCATTTCATCCCATACACGGAACTCTGGCGACCGTAGGGTCTGACGGCAGTTTCAGTTTCTGGGACAAAGACGCTCGCACCAAGTTGAAACCCTCAGAGGCCATGGAGCAGCCAATCACACGTTGCTGTTTCAACAGCAATGGCCAGATATTCGCTTATGCTGTCAGCTATGACTGGTCTAAGGTAAGCTCAACATTTAGTTCCAATTATGGCCATTCACTTGATACTAGTTGAAAGGGAAAGGCACAAGGAGTAGACGAACTCACGGTGGAAATAACGGCAGGAGAAATGGATCTACAGTGGTGGTATGGAGTAGTAAGGGCAGTGTGGAGGGAGAAGAAAGGACCAGAGGAGTAACAGGTGTGAAAATTATACAGGCATAACACTGATGTGTCAATGTGTGAGAATGTACGAAAAGATTCTGGAAAGGAGATGGAGATGGGGCGTTTTACTAAACTGACCCGGCCACAGGTTGGAAACAGTTCATGATGATGACTTGGTATTTGTTTGAATATATTTCAAAAATAATTAGAAACGGATCAAATCCACTATTTTATAAATCTGAATCTTCATTTTACCTTTGAATCCTGAATAGGGAAATATTATAAACAAAAGATGAAATAGGAATGTAGCAGTTTAGCTAAATGTTACATTTGTTGCTAAAATGTATTTACTAAAACATTCATATCTGGTTAACTGTTGAATTACTGGTCTGGGGTCTGGTTTGCACCATACTCTTGCTTTTTGTGTTTCTAATAAACGTTCAGTTTGTTGTCCCCGGGATAAGGGTTGTGTGACGCAGATTTAAACATGAAAATACAAAAACTCACTGAAGCAGTTTAATGAATATTTATAGACACTCCTTTCGAAATAACTACTTGGTAGTTTGCGCCGCGCTCGAGCCTGCACGCCATTTCTCTGCATTGAAAATAACTAAAACTTTCTTATAATAATGGAAATCCTGAGGAAAGAGGAAAAATGTGTAAAGAATCCAATGCACAAAGGTGACATCTTCCTTTCTTCTGTCTTCTATAGTAGTAGTCACACACACATTTATACACATATAGAATAACATACCGGCATTGTTGCCTTTACCAAACACAGACACACTGGATTACTCCATTTTACTCATAGTAGTTTATTCTCTCTTTCTCTAGTTTTATCAATTTCCATTATTATAAAATTATTTAGCCATTAGGCCACCTCATTTTTAAACATAAAACTTTTTTTTGTGTAAACACCCCACGATTACGTGAAAGCTCCGTTGTTGCGATGGTCCAGGGCTGTGTCGGCACATAGTCTGATGTCGCCTGTATAGAGTAGATAAACTTCACTGCGCTCTCGCCCCGGTGACGAGGCTGCCTGCCACCCACCTTTTAATAAATTGTTTTATTATGATTAAGAAATAATTTATTCTATTTAACCATGCCAATGCACACCTTTTAATGATTTTATTAAAAACCCGCCTCAGTGGCGTAGTTGGCCAACGCGCCAGTAGTGTTAAGCTAGACCATTAAGGACGAGGAGATCGAGGTTCGAATCTCAATCGGGTGAACTGGGTGTGGTTTTTCCTAAATGGTTTTCCATTCTCCCTCCACGCAAATGTGGGTTCACTTCCTCTAAATTCAACCATCCCAATTCCTAATCCATTAGTGTAATTAGTAGTAAAGTGTATAACCCGAACAGGTCGTAAGACGTAGTGCTAAATAATAATAAAACTTTAATAAATATTCAGGAGCCAAGATCGGCTCACGTTGTCAAGCCTGAACCATCGATAAGCAGTATCAAAGCTATAAAACAAATTCTAAACAACATTTCAAAAAACAGTTTTAATATTTTTAGCTTCTAAAACTAGTAAAGGTTTCAATGGAGCTGAAATTCTCCTATTAAACTAATATTTATTTTACCTTTTTTTCTTTTTTCAGGGCCATGAATTTTACAATGCGCAGAAGAAGAATTACATCTTCTTAAGATCGTGCTACGATGAACTGAAGCCCCGCAGCTCTTCCTAAAATCAAGATAGTTTCTTTCTTGTGGGTGAAATCACCATTGCTTGTGTAAACATGGATGAAACCTTGCATTAGACATTAATAAGTGTCTGAACAGTCCCTCTAAATATTAAAAATCACAAATTGATCATTTTAATAGGTTTTTGTTAATTTTGTTTTTGGTGTAGTAATATTCATATTTGTAAAGTTTGATAATTCCATTTGAAAATGTCTCCATTAGAAACCATAGTTTGTGCTAGTGAGGATAATAAATGTGGGCAACCTCCCCTGTCTGAAGAACCTTAACGAGTCCTTGGATCAAGATGTATATTTATTACTGTTGGCCTTGGTTCGTTATCAGGGAGTGCAAGTTATTTTAACATTTTTTAATTCCATCATCCATTCACTTGAGTTTGTACACTATTGTTTGATCTTAACAACTTTTGATCATTAAATGTTTCAAACAGAAAATGTTTTCCTTGTTCATTTTTTAATATTAAATTTAATGCTTTGTTGTACACAGAAGAAGCTATGGGAAATATGAAGATAAACTAACAAAAAATTGTTTTTACTATGGACACACTTGACACTGCTGCTACTGGACAGAAGGTAACAGCTGCCTCTTGTTTCAACTATTATTAATATTTTTGGGAAGTTATGTTTCCCATTTAACACCCCCAATAGAATCAAACCCTGGACACATGATTTGACGGCAATGAGACATCCTGGCAGCCATCACTTTGTCCATTGGCGGTGGTGTAAAGTGTGGATTGTGTTTTTCTTTCATATTGTGTTTGTTCTTGCACTTTCTTCCATGTCTAAAGTTGTGTTCCTCTATATGAATATATTTGTGTCTTCTTGTCAAATTGTATACAGTTTAGGAACGGCGGGTAATTTAATAACCATCTGATAGCCCTGTGCGGGAATTAAATTTTGATTCAAAGAAATAACAATTTCCCACAGGAACAGGATGGGAAAGTTGATATAAATATTTATTATTCAGATTTGTAATGTTAGTCCAAACCTAGCCTTCTCGGCCATTCCAATAAACAAATTTGATGATAAAATTAGAAGCTTATGGCAATTCGATCAGAAATTAATCAAATGGTGTTTAACAATGAGGCCCAATGGCTGAGATTTTTATATAAGTTAAAAAAACATAAGGGCATGAATTTTAACTACACAATGGAAACTTCCACATTTTCAAACAAATCTGAATAATTAAGTGAGCGGCTTGTCCATAAAAATAATTTACAACCGAGTCGGTGTGTCTGGTAACCTCTTACATTTTATTTTAGTTACTAAATCTCTCACTAAGAGTGCTATTATACCAAAAATCATGAGTATATACAGAGTCTATTGGCAAAAAACTAAATCAATGCAAATATGGTGTAATAGACTTGTATTGATGCAAATAAGTGCGGTGAATTTTGCGCAAATTTAAATATTTAAAAGCCACGTTCATTATTTTGCCCGAAAACTGAGTTTTCCTAGCTTGTACTTACTGAGGAATTAGTTATCATTATTGTATGTGATGTTATACAACGGTGCTCAGTTGTGTTGACTGTAAAGCAGGTAAGAAGAGGAGTCCGAGAGCACTGATATTACAATACTTCCTCCTGATTGGTGGAGGAATAAGCCCACAGTGACATTCGACAAGAATGAACACCTTTAAAATTAGCAGAATATAAGGGGGAATCCAAAAGTTTCAAGATCTGATTTAAATTTGGCCACTATCTCCTTCAAAGTAGACTCTTCTTGCAGATCCTAGCGCTTTTCCCACTTTTGGAAAGCTCCCTGGAAGTCTTTGTCTCTAAGAGTACACAACACCACACCTGTGATTTACGCTTGATTTCATTCACGGTGTCTTAACAGGTGATCTTTGGGAAGAGGAAGAAGTCACAGGGGGTGAGGAGTGACCATGTTGTTGTACATTTTCATTACTGTGTGCAGGTGTGTTATGTTGGAGCACCCGATTGCCCCCACAACAGTTCTGGTATTTTCTGCTGAATGTCCTCCCTCAGACACCTCAGGACATGAGGATTGTTTGCACTGATCCATATGATACTGAGCCTAGTCAAAGCTCTTCACCTCCTCAGCTTCATATTTGTATAGGTCCGCTGCAGCCAGCGTATTTAGTAGGGCATCTCGGAGTTTTTATTATTTAGCACCGCGTCTTACTACCTGTTCGGGTTATACGCTTAAGTACTAATTACGCTAATGGATTAGGAATTGGGAGGGTTGAATTTTTAAAGGAAGTGAACCGCATTTGCGTGGAGGGAGAGTGGAAAACCATTTAGGAAAAACCACCCCCAGTTCACCCGACCGAGATTCGAACCTCGATCTCCCCGTCCTCGGCGGTCTGACTCAACACGACTGGCGCGTTAGCCAACTACGCCACCGAGGCGGGTCTCTGAGTTAATAAATTAATGGTGGGGGTAGAGAACATCGCCGATCAAATAAGTGGAAATTTATAGAGTAGAAGTTGAAGTTTTATTTTAAATAATCATTTTAGACATTTTGCACCATGTGTTACTTAATGTAAGGAAAACAAAATACTGAGTACATGAATATGGATAAATAGTTAATTTAGTGGTAATTTAGCCACAATTTCCTCCCACCCATCTCTAAACCCTATTTAACCAACACGAAAAGAATTTATGAATATAGGTCTTATCTGTTAGCGTGCTAACTGGCACGTCCTCTTAACTCGCGTGTTGACCTGGAAGTGTCTTGCTTCTGACACTTCCCTTCCACATAGGGTCAAACACCGACACTTAATCAGATGTGCTGATTGGCTAGCTGTTCGCGCCAAACCTACCCTTTCCACTATGAGGCTACAGGTGCATCTCACAGCTTCCGGGTACAGATAATATTAAATAGCATGATGCTTGAAAGTGAAAAGTAAAAGTAATAAATTTAGATGAAGCTAAAATTCCAACAAAGACTTTACAAACATGAAAACTTCTAGATTTAAAAGTTAAAGGCCAAAAAATGAAGTTAATGAATTGAAATTTAAAACATATATTGCTTACAACTTTGGTTAAGATTTAGACAATTTATAATTAATATTAAACCCCACACTTAAATATAATTAAAACATTTGATCCTAACATAGAGCTTAAATTAGGCCTAGACGAATGGGAAAACAATGTATTATAAATTTAGTACTTTAGTATCTTGATCATATTAACAAGTAAACAATGGTAAACTAATTTAATTATATAAAAGAAATGGTCTAGAGCTAAAGGCCTAAAACCCCGACCACTTTACAACACATTCAAGATGTCGGAAATGTCCTTAATGGTCATTTAGTGATCCTGGCACAAAAGTTGTCTAACTTTGTCCAAAATTTCTGGGTTTGTGCTCTTGGAAGGTCACCCTGACCCCTCTTCATCTTTCAGTGACGTTCTGCTGCTCCTGAAGCGCGAGTGCCACTAAAAACACATCGGACGGCTCGTAGCTTCATTGTCGTAGGCCTGCTACATCATTTGGAAGGTCTCTGTTCTAGATTTTCCGATTAAGACACAGAATTTGATGTTCACTCTCTGCTCGAGTTTGTGGTCCATAATAAAATCGCAAATACAATTTTGCACGTCGTAAAATAAACATGTGTAATACAGCTCGCCACACCAGTGCACGCATCCCCATGCTGTGTTGTGCTTTCATTTTACAGAACCAGAGTTGAAACTTTTTGATACCCCCTTGTATAAGCTCTAATACTATTATTGTAGTGATTGGACCAGATAGTTGTAGAAAAAGAGACTGGCCTTTAGGGTACCCATCAGCTGTGTAAACGAGAAGGTTAATTTAACTTTAATTTAAACTATAATTATTACTACCCATTCAGGTTTTAAGCAGTCAACTTTAATACATTGATAAAATTATTGAATGTAAATACAAACTTGATATGGGTAGACATTGCCTAGTTGGAACTTGAAGTTGGGGATCCCGTACAGGCCTAATATTGGAACCTCTCTCAAGTTACTATCTAGACTCCATAGTTGGTCTGGTGGGTTACTGTGAGGAGCACAGAGTTTGAATTCGTCACATAAACTGAGTGTATCCTAACTCTCGTTCAGGCAAATGTGGTTACATTTCCAACACTCATCCCTACCTCATTGGTGTAGTTATATTTGGCCAGTAAGGTAAAGCTAAAGACTTGCTTAGATTTTTATAAGATAAGGGGAATGAATCATTTTAGAAAAAAAAAATTAAAAAGATATATTTACTTTTTAACTTATAAATATATTTCAACAAGAAAAAAGACATTAAAGACAACAAATAAGTTTGCATGAACATGTGATAGACACAAACATGTGTGTTGAACATTGATTGCAATGAGTTGAACATTGATTGCAATGAGCTTGCCAGCCGTGACGTCTGCACCATGGGCACAATGATCTTTGTGCCAACATGGACCTAAGGAAGACCTTGATGTGTCTCAAATAGTGGGTCGACACAACCACAAACTTTCCTATGTACGCATTTAAGCCTATGTCCAAACGACCTGACACAATTTCAACTGTGCAATCAATGCCTACACATTGGTTTAGAAAGTTCTGGAAGCCATCGTATCTACTTGGTATAAGCAATGTGGTATGCTGTAGCATGTGAAGAGATGCATCTCCACTATGTTGGTGTGTCATTCAAGGCAGGGACACTGTCCCTAGGAAGAGATAGTCACTACCACTGCATGTGTGCCGTAGTCACATGTGAAAGCTCTTAGGCTAATCTCACATGTTTGCTGAACCCAAATAACACAAGCTCTATAAAACATCTGAGTTGAAATAATAATGTTCATAGCACCATCTTGCACTGAACTATATCTGATTTCTCAACCATTGCTTGAAAATTACATTTTCTGTTGGCAACCTTGAAAACATTCAATGGTCTTGTGCTATGCTACAGTTTCTAAGGAATGTACATATCTGAAAGCTAGAAAAAGTTAATGAATATATTTCAAGGGTTAAAATGAAAACTTTTGAGGGGACTGGCCGAGAAAATAAGCTCTTTATGTCAGGCTTTTGTTACAAGCTCAGATCTATTTTCAAGTACTCCAAAGATCCCTGGTGTAAAACCAATAATTTTCAATTAGAGTAAAAATAAGACTATATTTCACATGTAACTTTATAATAAAACTGTAGACGCACTGTAATGTAAAGTAAGTGATAGTAAAGGAAGACAATCTGAAAGAAGTTAGGATATTATATGGAACTACATGCTAGAAAACTTGCAGTGTTGCCAAATTGACGCAACAGAATGAAGGCTTGAATAGATAAATAACTTGTTGAAAACCTTAATTAAAAATATCTATAAGACTAACAAAGACTATAATTGAAACAATAAGACGTAAATAATAGGTTTCCCCCCCCTCTATCTCAGATTTAGACCAGCAAGTAGTCTGGACTTGGTCACCGACCGATGTGCAAGTTTCCATTGCCTAAGATGAGAGTTGTCGGGAATGCTCCAAGTACTCTGGAGTTGTAGCAGGAGTCAAAGTCCTTATCACAGGTGTTAGCATGGGAAGGAACTGGTTTATCTAAATCCTTGTGGTTGGTATCGAAACGTTGATTGTTCAAGCGTATTCTCAAGAGGTCCTGTTGTGAGTCCAATGTATTCAGCCTCACAAAAATTACAATGAAGTTGGTAGATTAAGTTGAATGTGTTTTTCCCCATCTAGTCTTAACCTAACTATCCTTTCAGTTTGGCTTCCTTGTCACATATTATACACTTCCAAGCCATTAAACAATAATTCATTTTATTATATTATATATGAAAAAAGTGCATTGAGCAAAAACATTTAGTGATAAATAAAATGATAGAATATTAGGAAAATGGTAGAGCACAAATAAAAGTAACAACACTGACACATATTTACACACACTTCAATATTTCGATGCTATTGTAGCATCTTCCTCAGGAAGTAGTAATTAGACTGGCTTTTTTTTAAAAATTTATTTTATTTTAAATATTAAAAAAAAAAATTTTAATTTTTTTTTTAAATGAAAGGATCATGCTCAATTTTTTGGTATGTGGATGAGTCCGAAAGCTGTCTGTGCGCTTCTGCGATGTAATCATCTTTGTTCATTACAACTGTTGTGGATCCTTTGTCGGCCGGTAGTATAAGGATGTTCTGATTTTGTTGGATAGAATTTATGGCTTGGCGGTGTTCACGAGTTAGGTTGTGGGTTGTGGGGAGTGTTTTGTAGAAATTTGGATCCGAAACTTGCTGAAGTATAAAGTTAATATACATTTCAATTGGGTGATCAGCTGGTAATGGAGGAGGGTCCCAGTTGGAAGGGGGTGAAAATTTGCTTAGAAGCTGGTTAGATGTAGTTGACTTGGTTGGTTTGTCGATGGTGGAAATGTGTGATGTGGTTGGTTTGTCAATGGTGGAAATGTTAGATGTGGTTGGTTTGTCGGTGGGGGAAATATCTGAGAAGAAGTGTCTAAGCCTCAGATTTCTGGCAAAGTTTAGAACATCCTTAGTCAGCTCGAAATGGTCAGGACGTTTGGTTGGACAGAAGGTTAGGCCTCTGGATAGAACTTCTTCTTCAGATTTGGACAATTGGTGGTTAGATATATTAAGAACAGGTGAAGTTTTAACTGTGGCTTGTGGTGGTGGTGGTGGTTGTATGGGCTGTCTTCTGGGTAGTTTGGGCAGGGATCCCGTAGGGGTGGCTATCCCTAGCAGGCTGGCTACACTGGGTTTCATACCCATGAGTGGGCATTTAGTGATCGGGTTGTGTTCAAGGGGGCCTATGGGTCTGGAGTTCTGTATTTCATTGAGATAAAGTTTAGATAATTTCTTCAGTTTGATGGAAGCATATTTTTCTAACAGTTTATTGAAAGGAGAAAGAGAATGGTTGATCTGATGAATGGAACCAGGATTGGACAACAGTGTAACCTTTATGAGTGAAAGAATTTGATCTTGGAGTTTAGTGGCTTCAATTAGATATAGGTTAAAAACTTGTATTGTTAACTGTTGAGATTGTTGTTTGGCCAAAAAAAGAACTGTTTCATGCATGTACTGTGGCATTCCTGTAATGGCAGGTTTTATGGTAAGACCAGTTGGAATTAAGCCTAGGTTTATACAGATTTGTAAGAAAAAAATGTGGCATTTTACAGCTGCCAATTTGGATGAAAGGTTTCTGATTTGTGAAAGCCAGTAAGTCTGTGGGTTCATGATTATAAGCTAGAAGAATATAAGACAAAATGAAAGAATAATAATAATAGAGGGAAAAAAAGGGAAACATAAAAATGGACAAAAGAGGTTAGGAAAGGAGGTAATGCTTTAAAATATTATATATGAAAAAAGTGCATTGAGCAAAAACATTTAGTGATAAATAAAATGATAGAATATTAGGAAAATGGTAGAGCACAAATAAAAGTAACAACACTGACACATATTTACACACTTCAATATTTCGATGCTATTGTAGCATCTTCCTCAGGAAGTAGTAATTAGACTGGCTACAATAGCATCGAAATATTGAAGTGTGTGTAAATATGTGTCAGTGTTGTTACTTTTATTTGTGCTCTACCATTTTCCTAATATTCTATCATTTTATTTATCACTAAATCATTTTATTATATGTAACTTTATATTATTTTCAGCTTGGACATTTGGACATTTTTAAACTAAGTGTTAATTCATTGTATATTAAAAACTTTTTTTCGCCTCTGAAAGTTATTTACACTTTTTGTGTTCTTTGGTTTGTCCTTTGTATGTTAATAGCATCAAGGCTTGTTATAAGACTAGAAAGGTATCTTGAAGGCGTGACAGGCCCAAAAAATAAATATATTTTGATAGCATTCGTATTGGGCAAATGTTATGTTTTACCTAACAACTTTATTACCTCCAAACATAAAACCACTAGAGTTATTTTCAGAAGTTTGAACATCCTAGAACCAAGGTATGGCTTATGGACAATGTGCGTTCTTATTTACATCAAAACCTGACTGTCAGTTCATCTGTAGACAAAATGTCCTCTTATCCAAGACAAACGTGTGTTTGTTAGCATCCATAGCTGACACAGTGGTTAGTATTCCCGTCAAACAGGGGTTCAATTCCCCGCTGGGGTGACTTTTTATAATGTTTGCATCCAAAACAGAGATAACGAATATGAGATGCCAGGAGAGATAGAAGATTGATAAAGATAGTACAAAGAAATGTTTTGATTCAATGTTGCTACTGACAAAACATTCCAGCCGAGTTGATGTTTGGTTTGATGTTGTGCATCTATTTACAAATCACTCGTGTCGCTATTAAAGAATAATCTCGTTCTTGAAACTCCTGGTCAGTTCTTTGTATGGAAGAACAATTGAGTTGAGAAGAATCACTTCTGATGGAACAGTCACACTGCAACCTGCAGTTAAAGCACAGATAAGTTTACAGTAGTGTGAGGTTACAACATGCGATGGTAAGTGGACATGTAACGAGGATGTTGGAGTACATGAGATAGTGGAGGAAGCAAGGGTGAGATGGTAGGTTGACATGTCACCAGGATGTTGGAGTACATGAGATAGTGGAGGAAGCAAGGGTGAGATGGGAGGTTGACATGTCACCAGGATGTTGGAGTACATGAGATAGTGGAGGAAGGACAATGAATGATTGCCTACACAATATGGAGTGTTATCATTAATACTACTATCAGGTGTAGAAATACCACTAACTTAAACAAAACAATATCTGAGGATCTAGATCCATCTCCAGTGATCGCATCTTACCTAATATAGTGATGGAGGGGTTGAGTCGGCCATCACTATTGAACAACGGGGGGTTGTCCATCTTGGCGAATGGCTTGTTGGGGTTAGGATCACATGGGGTCCCCTCCACTCTAGTCCACTGCCCCACTTGACTGTCACGCCCCACGATGCTGTGCAGGACTAGACTATGATCTGAAATATTGGCTCCAGCCAGAATTATAGACTCTCGGATACGAACGCCTGGACCAATCACACACCCTGGTCCCACGCTCACATTGGGACCAAGCTGAAACAAAACAATATGAAGTACTTGTCTTAACGAATGTGAACACAATGTGAGAGGTTGTGTAATGTTACATACAATAATTTGTAAAAATGTTCATGTTAAATAGCTGTTAGCATTTGTGAGAAATGTCATTAACTGGAAAACTATAATAATTATCATCCGGCTCACTCCCGTTGGATTGTATGTGTATCAGCTTTTCTTTGAATTCTAATTATTGTTCTATACCGGCCTATAAATGTTATAAAATATGAGCACATTAAATTGCATTGGTAATATTTTATCAATGCTAATTTAGTTTACATTAGTTATTTAGTTGCAGTACAAAGCTCAACTGTAACGTAGAAGTGTTTACATCTGTTGTTATAACAATTATATGTGAATTCACATCAGGTTAAGTAATGAAATAATGGTATGGGATCAGATTGATAGGTTTGTCAAAAATCTACCTTAGATTCAAGAACGCTAATTTACTACCAAATTGAATGTGAATTTGCGAAAGTTGGAATATACGAAAGACAATATTTAACTTACTGTGGCAGAGTTGTGCACAATCACGGTGTGGTGGATATTTAACTTACTGTGGCAGAGCGATGCACAGTTGCCGTGGGGTGGATATGAACGTCTCCTATGATTCGACACATCTCACTATCGCCTCTGTCTCCATTAAGCACCAGTCTCTCCCTGTGTCGTGTTCTGAACAGTTCCAAGAAGTGTCTGTTGGCATAGATAGTGGAGCCAGCAGTCTTCAATTGAGACCACCAGGTGTTGGTCTGCATAGCAAACACTTTTCCTGTTCCAGCGAGAGGCATCAGAATATCCTTCTCGAGGTGAATCACAGCCGCTTCCATTCCGCTACCAACACCATCACTGGACAGATGTTACAGAGATATAACAGAACAAAAGGTTCCAAAAGCCCTTGGTTCACAACCCCAGTAGGTCCAAGTGTTGAAAGGAGGGGAAGCCTATGAATTTCTACATTCATTGTGGGCATTTGAGGATTTTAAAAAAATTTGGATTTATCAAGATTTTCATAAATTTTGAAGCTATTATGATCCTTATCAGTAGTAAAGCCTAAAATAATGACGGGCTAAACCAAATAATCAGACCCTCAACCATTAATTTATCACTTAACTTAATGTGCATTCACAATACAACAAACAGTTTGAAACGAAGAAAGAATAATTTGTTTTCTAAGATAGTAAGTCTAGATTGGCCGGTAAAACTAAATCTATAAAAAGTATATTTGCACCATGTTTGTTTGACAGGAGAGAACATACTTGTAATAGTTCTGTCATGAGGTGAGAATGTACTTGTAATAGTTCCGTCGCAAGATACCAACATACTTGTAATAGTTCTGTTGCCTGGTGTTGAAGACGGCTGATATGTGATGAAACAGCTCTACAGAACAGATGTACACGCCACAGTTGATAAGTGTCGATACGAAGGTGGAAGGTTTCTCTACGTAGTGCTGCACCGCGTGAGTGTCCTTGTCTTGGACTATACAACCGTAGTGTAAAGACTGCTGACGAGTGGCTTCTGTCGCCATCATGGTCATCTGCTCGCCAACACAGTCAAGGTATTATTTCACCTCCCACCCAATAGCAGACCTGTGTTCTGTTCTATATGTTTAAATTAGGGTAATACAAACTTGTCATTTTAAACATGGAACAAAGGTGGAACAAATAATATGACATTCCCATCATGTGAACGGTAGTTCGGGATGTAGATAACGGCACAAAATTACAACAATAAAAGGAATATATTAAATGTATTTTAATTTAAAACTTTATTGGTTAATCTTGATGATTACTGAATCTGAAACTCCCCTTTATAATCCAAGTCAGCAGGAGGTCAGTAGAACTAGCCAGGAAGTCGGTAGAACTAGACAGGAGGTCATTAGAACCAGCCAGGTGGTCATCAGAACCAGCCAGGCAGCCTTCTGTCCCGACTTCCCCTTGCTCTTTCTGCTGTCCCGACTTCTCCCTCCAAACTCTTTGTAACATCGACAATAGAAACAGTGCAATGAATCACAGTATGTTGGGTGTCTTTAACAAAATGTCAGGCAGACGTAACTTGGGTAAGATCAAGGCGTAGCTTGGCTAAGATCGAGGCACAACTTACCAAACTGCTACTTCCTGTCTGTTGATGGAATTCCAACATTTCAGCCAATGGGAAGTCTGCACACACATCTCCATTAAGAACAAAGAATGCCTTTGGGTTGCCGGAGCGAATCTGGTCGCGGAAATGATAAATGCCCCCGGCGGTGCCCAGAGCAGTGAATTCTTGGAGATAACTACAAATAAAAACATTTCTTCAAACTTTCTATAGAGAATGGCTGAGCTGGAAGTGGACAACAATGAGGTTTGAATGAAAAATATAACTACTGTACGCTGACACTTTTTATTGTTTTATTCTATGACCAGAAATTGTTCCACTTCCAGGTGAATAAAAATGTGTATTTAATTTCAATCAATTACCTTTGGACTAGAAGATATTTTTTAAAACAAAATTATCATTAATTAATTGAATAGCTTTATGGTTAGTAAATATAGTAAAGTAAAAAAATGTACTTAGGAAGTTAAAATTGCACGTTTTACTTTACTGTGTATGTTTTATGGCTCATCTAAGATCAGCTTCAGTCGTTTGTTAGACACAAACTCTCAAGACATGTTGCATTTGTTTCCTGCTTAAACTAGGACTGTCTACAATTAAATGTTGGTAGAAGTAATTCTAACCAATATGATTCCACTCAAAGTTAAAGTTTATAAATAAGAATCAAATTAATAGGTATATACATAACCAATAATGTTATCAGCCTCATGACTGGATACTTGAATAAACAAGTAGTGGCTCCAATCTAGAAAACTGAGAGTGAATGCTGAAGGTGCATTGTGCTGACTACATGACACCCTCTATCCACAAATATAGGCACTATCTTGTTCAGTTTGAATACATTAGTTCACTAATACTTGTTTCTGATTGGCTAACTACATAAACAAAGGACATGGTGTCTACTCAACTTGACCAATGAAATTTCTAACTTTTCCCTGATTTCTCCTCCTAAAATTATGTCAACCCTCCCCCCGCACATGTTTTAACTTTTTTTATGAATAATAATAAGTTTTAAGATTTAAATAAATTTTTTTATTTGTATAAACATACCGGTATCCCACCGGGAATTATAAAATGATAACATACAGACCTTAAACAGCTTTAAATTTACATCCATTCCTGTTTTGAGCCAGTTTTTTATTCAAGCCACTATCTGACTAGGCCTGTTGTAGCTTCATATGTCTTATAATATAGCCTAAGACTAGGACAGGCACAACATCCAGTCCCCAACTATTAAGTTATCAATGTGAAAGTGTAAAACAACATTTCACCAAGGATTTTTCAGACATGCTTGGAATCGAAATCGGGACCCTTAGCTAAATCTAGGCAGAGACGCAACTGATCGAGCTAAGGTGTTGGATTGTATTACACAGCTACAAAAAGAAAAAAGCCGTTTGGATCACATTGTAATTTACAAATTGCAAATTGTGATGTTCATTTGTGTTTCCCTGACTGTGATCAGACATCCGACCATCTGACTGTCAGCATGGTGCGCATGTTCTTTAAAAGAACACCTGATTTGGTTGGGCCGACAAGTTAGATCATCTGTAGCCTGCTCTTTCACTACAGCGCCTGACCTAACTGCAAGATGGTTGTTACGTTGGATAACTGACACAGAGTATTTAAAATAAGTCAGCGCTCTCAGACATTTTTATTTTGATGTGGATAGATTTCATCCTGCTTTTATTGTTTTATGATTCTTATATTTCATACTGTGGGTAAAACAATATTTTCCTGGATATTTTGATGTAATTTATGAAACTCCCGACTTATTCCCATTTTCCCCCGACCACTTCAAATTCCTGTATTTTCCAGGATGGTAGACATCCTGGAAGGAGATGGACAATTTTTTTTTCCTTTCGACATAAAACTACGCTTACGCGTTCAACTAGCGACAGACAATATTTACCGTGCAAGTTTGACGAGTATGACTGGTTGTGGTGGAACCGGGTATGGTGCCCTGCGTCTTACGTCCTATCCAGGGTTTTCGTGTGTACACCCAGTGTAGGGAATCTTTGTATCAGATATTTAAAAAACTAATTTGGATATTTTGTCTCATATATTATTTGTCAAATAATGTAGACAAATGGTGAGAAATGGCCTCATTTACTACGTGAAAGAGTTAATAAAATAAGAATTAGCAAATCACAAACCGAACGTTCACTTTGTATTCTTGCATCATCTCGGCCACAAACTGAGATAGTTCTGAAGATGGATAATATCCCAAGATAAGAATTTCTTTCAAATTTGGAACATCTGCACATGCTTCGATATGGTGTTGTATCATCGGTAATCCAGCAACTGGGAAAAGAGGTTTGGGTATGTCCAAAGAAAGTGGTCGGAATCTGGTTCCTGAAATTAAATGTCAATATATTAAAATAAATAAAACATATGAAAATATTAACGCAATGACCGTTATTAAAAAAAACTATAATACAGTACCTTTCAAAGGTCCTCCAATTAAAATAACAGCTTTCAACATATTGATAGAAACAATGTGTTTATTTTTACTGTCTAATAAATATTTCACTGTTCAATATGTCTAAGCAGAGATAAGTGTCATCCCATAGCCACGTAAACAATTATTTACCAACAAAATACGTGTTTAAACATTACCATAGAACAAAACACCAACCAAAGAAGCATTTGGAAACTATATTACACAGATCAAGACGTATAGTAAGATTCCCCCCCCCCCCACACCCCCTCAAAACACAACGCAACCAATAATGCCGGGATCACGATCAACTTAGCGTTAACTTAACGTAACTTAACGTAACGTTAACTTAAAGTTAACTTAACGTATGTGTGATCACGATTCACGTAACTTAACGTAACAACTCGAGCCAAACATTTTCATTCTCGAGTATGATCTGTGATTTGTACTAGTTTTACAGTGATGATCTGTGAATGTTTATAGTTTTCAATCGATATAATAAATATCTAATACAAATTTTTTTTTTATAAATTTAGCTTTTCTATTTTAGTTTAATTATTTTGTTTCAATGTCTGATCACTAGAACTAAAGCCCGTATCACACGACACTAGCTCGTACTTGAAATCCAGTGTGCTAGCTAGCGCTAGCTAGCACGTCATCATCTAGCGTCGTGTGAATCAGAAAAAGTATACTGGTTCTGCCACTTGATACTGGCTACCATACTAGTTTTGAGGATAGAACAGGCGCTATTTTCGTACTAGTTCTGACACAAGTCTGTGTAATTCGACCAATCAAAGCGCGCTGAGACTTTGTGAATTTGTGTGGAGAAATAATAGAAATGGCGCCGACATGGTCATCGGATGTTATTTTGTTGTTGGCAGAAAATTATTCTAAATATCCTTGTTTATATAATACCAAATTTCCACAATATGACAATATATTACATATATATTTAATTAAAAACATGTCATCTAAAAATGACAAACTGTGTTCCAGACTCAAATTTAATCTAAATAAACTTGATAGCATGCCAACTTGGGTGGTTGCTTTTTTAGAATATAAAGTGTGCGTAGGCCTAAAAAAAGAACATGTGTGTGTTAAGGATACTGTACTTGGACACCCATAGTCTTAGGTGCCTCTGACCACATCGTAAATAAATGAATACAAATTTGGGGAGATACTAAACGTTAGAGTCACCCTGAATGTATCCTACCTAACCTCCGAATGTATCATTTTCAGTATCCCGCGATCATTATTTCGTCTTTCCAGCCAGTTCCATGTCCATATTATTTTCCTACGCTCCCTCTCATAATTTTCAATATCATTATTAATAATTAATTCAGCTGCTTCACCCAAAATTAATAGTTGATGTTCCATAAATATTCGCACTAGAACCTAGTACCAAACTAGCAGCGTGTGAATACTCTAGTCCCGTTTCTATTGTACTAGCTAGTATACAGATATCTAGGCGCTAGCTAGCACACTTGATTTCTAGTACAAGCAAGTGTCGTGTGATAGTAGCTTTACGCTAAAGAGTATACATTAGTCATAATACCAACAAATGAGTTACTAAATATCCCTGATGACGTCACTCGCATAATGATTGGCTGGCTAAATCACGTGATAACCTTCAAGTAACGTAAAGTAAAGTAAAAGACCTCCCAGGACATCTCTTACGTTAAGTTAACTGCAAGTCAACGTCAAGTTAAGTGCAACGTGATCGCTTCCATTTAAACACGCAAGGAGGTTCTTTACGTTAAGTTACGTTAAGTTACGTTAAGTTAAGTTTAAGTTGATCGTGATCCCGGCATAAGATGCTGCAACGGCTAAAGCGAGAAACCTTTCAACACTGGTCTAGGTGGCTTAGTAGATCTAAACGTATCGATCAAATAATTACCTTCAACTGTTTCCAGCCTGTGGCCGGGGGGAGGTGGGGGTGGGGGGGGGGGTCAGTTTGGTAAAATACCTTTATCTTCCTCTATCGTTCCACAATTCATCCTTTAGTTGCTTCAATTACTCTCCTCTCACTTTAACATATTTTGCTATCTGCTCCTCCCATCTCTTTTTTGGTCTCTCTTGTGGTCTTTTTTCTATATTCCATCACTCTCTTTGGTGTTCTCTCCTTGGTTAGCAACGCGGATGAAGCGATGAAATCGATTTATTCTTACCTAAGCGAAAATTCTGATGAATGTCAATTCTCTCTCAACTCTTTAATCAATAAAATTGAAGGGGATGGTCGCCAGAATATCCGAACAATCAAAGTCCACTTGTTACAGAAGTGCGGCGATGATTCTTTTTGTTCTGATAATCAATAAACAACCATTTGTTTGCTTGCGGATTAATAGATATAAAATAATGAATAACGGTGGGTGGGAGGGGAAAAAAATCAGACCAACTTTAAGAAAGACTACGACTCGTTCGAACCGCAGCTGCCATCATCTTCAAAGACATACGATCGCAATTTTAGAACACAGAAAAATATATGCAAGATGTCACTACCATAGTTGAGAGTCTACTTTATTTTTGCTGATGTAATTTTAAAAAACAAACTTGGCCTTCTGTACAATTGGTGGAAAAAATTCACCGCTATGTAGCATGCCACCATTAATTTATTCAGTGAGGCTTTGTTCAATTTTATTGCTATTACAAATGGGAACTTGTGCATCCTTAAACAAAAATTTCGATCGAGAAATATAATTAACGTTTTGATAGCATTTAGGTATTCATCATCATACAATGATGCAGTGCTGTTCGAAATATCCTGTATTTTGAAATCGATCCAGATACATTCTCTCAGTTCAAATGTGACAATCTGATTTTAATACCAACACTCTCGATAGTTCTAATACTTTCCATACAATGGGTGGTATGTTTTCCATTGTGTGACTCCCTACACTGATATTTTTACAGATCAGAATATTTCACATATTTCTAGATTCCCGCCAGCAAAAGTATGGCAAGTATGGATTCCTTCCAATAAAATGTTTTCAAAAAACAAAAAATTTGGCCTTAAAAACTTTTACTATTGCAAATATCTAGAGTGTCCCTACTCTTCCTAATGAAGTATTGCTATGAGCTTCTGACTTTTTTGACTATTTGGAAAGTGGTCAAAAACCCCCGTCGATACCTGGGCGTAATGGCTTTATGGAGGAGGCAACATTTGACAAAACTTAGGTAAAATCCAAGCTATTATGTGTTCCAATCATAAACGCTCCACCCAGTCACTATGGCACTGTCTATACTTCTCTTCTTTCCGCTGCTGATACATATAAGGCCTTGAATTAGCGAACTTTTTTTTAAACTTTCGTTCAGTCATTTTTTTATGAAAGCTCGTGACAGCATTGCGAGTAGTGACATTCACAAAATTGTACAGGAGTGGGACTGGCAAAGAAGCAAGAATGGACTTACTTCAAGGGTTTGCTCCAGTTTATCGCTTATAAATGTGAGATTAAATGCGGTGTATTTTGTGGTTGTATTACAGCGGGTCTAAAGGGATATATTATCGGCGGCTATTGCAATTGAAGAACATGCTAAAACATGCCACATATATTAAACAGCTTTAAAGAAGACGAAGAAGAAAAATCAGAGAGCATCGGTGAGAGATTACTCTGGCGTGAAGACGACAAAAAATTACGGATCGAACGACAATCACAGAAGCAACGAAGAAATATATGTTAGTCAACCTAGACTATCAAAACAGAGCAGATTGCAATGATCATAAGTGTTAAGGTTTAGGATGATAAACCGTACGTACTAACTTAAATGTGTTAATATTTAATTATGCATGGTATAACATTGTTAAATGGTATAGAATAAAGTAGGCTACGTTGTAACCTCACTGACGCCATGTACAAGAGTAAAGATGAAGGCGGAAATTACGTACTACTAGATGAACAAAGCAATTGGACTACTTGAGTCATAAATTCAACAATAAGATGTATTGCAGCGATGAATTAGGCCTATTAGGGATACCACAAAAAAAAAGTGCAGGTACCTAAATATAGCTATATCTCGTGGTAGCGTGAAAATGAGTTGGTTGACAGTTTATTTATGTTGTAAAGAGTTGATATGCTATGATTATTAATTGATAATCTAAAAATAATCGGGTGGAAACAAGCGTTTTCGAGAGTTCGTGGAGTGTTCTTTTTAAGCCACTAGAGACTGTAAACTATTCAACCAACAAAAAATGTTTTTGACCAAGGTTGTAGGAAATGGTCTCTTTTATAGGTGAGTTTTCACGATTGACTTGGTTACGTCTTGGTATCGAGTGTAATCGACCAAGTGGATCTAACCAAGGCAGAGTGCGAAAAAGTCTTTAAATTGTTTTTCGTAAACAAAAATTGTGGTTTGGGTAGAGTAGATCTAACAGCTGGTAGGTTAATTTATGTAAGCCTACACGTACTGCAAATCGATGGAGAATGAACTATTTAATTTTATTTTGGAGTTAGATTGGTGCTTATTTTGACTGGTCCTAATATTTAGACAACATTATAAAGATAGACATATCTTCCCAAAAATAACCTACAGAAAACATGAAGTACGCATGGCAGAGTAAATAGGGCTAGGTCATATAGTAATACTTACTTTCTTTTATCTATAACTAAACGGATTTTAAGTGGGTACTTACACACTGTCATGTATTTCTAGATATTAGCTACTGTCCATTTTAATTGACATGCTATACAACTTAAAATCCATTGATTACGAAGTTATATTCGTTTAAATCTAACATTAGGAATGAAGCTGTTTTGAAATTGGCGCACAAATTATCAGCTCATTTGTAGCATCTTTTCCTCCTTCAGGACTAAAACAGGCATACAATAGACATACATAGAATAATAAGGATAAGATATTTACAGAGGAGCCGAAAGGACGTCCAAAAAACATATATTACGAGATAATATATGCAATCATGGTATCTCCAACCCACTCAGCCAAAACGGAACTGAAAATAAGGTACTCTCCAGGAGACATGAAATTTGGGTAGAACCTTATGATAGTAAACAAAAACATTGCATGATAACGGGATATAAATAGATTTATTCATCAATAACAAGTAGATATACATGTAAATTTTGGTAGAACATATTTTGGGCCTTTCTTTACCCAACCTAAATTCAGTCTCGACAATCTCCAGGGGTTTCTTTTAAAAAAACAACAACAATATTTTACTTGTCTAATCGACTTACAAAAATAAACCCCTTATTTTGTATCATATCAAGACGATAGAAAATTTGTTCAACTTACAAAATTTTATAAATTACAACAATTTGAATGTGCCAAAAATATTAAATGTTAAATCTCTTAAATGTTTGTTAAATCTAAAAAATTGTAATGACAACAAGTAAATATTCTCCTTTAAATATTTTAAATATATGTTAAAATTCATAATTACAACACTTTTTATACGCCAAGAATATTAAATGTCAAATCACTTAAATGTTTGTTAAATCTCAAAAACTCCATAATGACAACAATTAAAGATTCTCCTTTGAATATTTTAAATCTGTTAAATTTTTCTTAAATATTTCCCCAAAATAAACGAGTGAATCTTTAATTTAAAAAAATGTATAGCAAAGTGTTAAAGTTCAATCCATGATAAAGCCGAAAAGGAAATTTGTAGTATAAAGGCCGAATAATAATTTTGAATCTTACATTTTAATATGTGGCACCTAGATGCGCCTCGGATGATTATTCCGCCAAGAGTGGCTTGATCGCCAATATACCAGCTGTATTTATTTGCTAAACTAAGCTCAAAAAGGTAGGGGGAGGGGTAGGTGTCACACGTAAAGCTACTATCACACGATACTTGCTTGTACTAGAAATCAAGTGTGCTAGCTAGCGCCTAGATATCTGTATACTAGCTAGTACAATAGAAACGGGACTAGAGTATTCACACGCTGCTAGTTTGGTACTAGGTTCTAGTGCAAATATTTATGGAACATCAACTATTAATTTTGGTTGAAGCAGCTGAATTAATTATTAATAATGATATTGAAAATTATGAGAGGGAGCGTAGGAAAAGAATATGGACACGGAACTGGCTGGAAAGACGAAATAATGATCGCGGGATACTAAAAATGATACATTCGGAGGTTAGGTAGGATACATTCAGGGTGACTCTAACGTTTAGTATCTCCCCAAATTTGTATTCATTTATTTACGATGTGGTCAGAGGCACCTAAGACTATGGGTGTCCAAGTACAGTATCCTTAACACACACATGTTCTTTTTTTAGGCCTACGCACACTTTATATTCTAAAAAAGCAACCACCCAAGTTGGCATGCTATCAAGTTTATTTAGATTAAATTTGGGTCTGGAACACAGTTTGTCATTTTTAGATGACATGTTTTTAATTAAATATATATTTAATATATTGTCATATTGTGGAAATTTGGTATTATATAAACAAGGATATTTAGAATAATTTTCTGTCAACAACAAAATAACATCCGATGACCATGTCGGCGCCATTTCTATTATTTCGCCACACAAACTCACAAAGTCTCAGCGCGCTTTGATTGGTCGAATTACACAGACTAGTGTCAGAACTAGTACGAAAATAGCACCTGTTCTATCCTCAAAACTAGTATGGTAGCCAGTACCAAGTGGCAGAACCAGTATACTTTTTCTGATTCACACGACGCTAGATGATGACGTGCTAGCTAGCGCTAGCTAGCACACTGGATTTCAAGTACGAGCTAGTGTCGTGTGATACGGGCTTAAGGGATGGAAAGACAACAAACAAGAGGGAAGGGGTAACAGAACGCGGAATACATGTGGCCAGCAACACCTAGAATGTTCCAGAAGCTATGGCGCGCGCAACACTTTAGCACTAATGACGTCACACTTCATTATTCCCAACATCCTTTGCACAAGTCCAATCAGTGTGCCGTTTGCTCTAGCGCCTTTAGTTTGACCAGCAAGTGCGTGATCGTCAGTCGTTGCTCAGAGAGAGAGAGAGAGATATCGCGGTGTACACAACAGAGAATGGGGCACCGGTGGGTTTCTTTAGTCACTTCAATGGTTGCGGTGGGATATTGCTTGGATCAATGTTGCGTTTAGCGTTATTTTCTTGTTTTTAAACGTTGTAGCCTTTTTAAACACTACACATTGGTCGTAACCATTCTAGGAGTGTTTTCGTGGTTGACCTGGTATCGATGTTCACGACCACATCGTATTCACGTTTGACCTGGTATCGATGTTAACGAAATGTTTATGACCAAGACGATACCAGAGCTCGGTTTGAAAAAGGTGGAGAGATAACGTGAGTCTTCAGTATTGCAGGTACAATACTACGTTTAAATAGACTCAATACTGATACACTTGACCAGGTTGTTCCCTCG
Source organism: Timema podura (assembly GCA_033556935.1). Taxonomy (NCBI): domain Eukaryota; kingdom Metazoa; phylum Arthropoda; class Insecta; order Phasmatodea; family Timematidae; genus Timema; species Timema podura. The sequence goes on from JAVRXN010000003.1 coordinate 40,495,440, forward strand.
GTCAAAGTGGCAGTCACTTTCATGTAGCGAAGAGCTACCGTCCTCTGTTGTGATGTGTTTTTCTAGGGTCGAGATAAAGCCTTATGTCAGTATACCCAGTGACTCATTGTCACCAATTGTTTACGTTTTGCTCATCTCGCTGTCAATTGTCGTAGTGGGGGGGCATGGGTGCGCAAAGTGAGGAGGTGTTAAATGAGAATTTCTTCAAGGAACTCCAAAATGTGTGCATTGAGGGGGCTAAGGGGAGGGACCTCATTTGGCCCCCGACCGAACGTGTCCTTAAAGGATGTGACAAAGTCAAATTAAATCGACAATTGTTCTTCGCAATATATATTATCGGGAGTTCGGTTAGGCTGTGGACAACTCTCCCTACAAGTCGTAATATGCAGCCAGGGGGGTCCAGTTTGTCATGGACAATACTTAATTCACAAATATTCCAGTACTCCCACGCAATGAAAAATTTTACGTGGCAAGTCTTTCGATTACCCCGGCACAAATTGTTGAGGAAATGGATGTGGATTCATCAGGAAGCTCTATCGAAGGAACATTTGATGAAGTAATTACTTAGGTCTGAAAATTTTTATTTAATCAAAATTGTCAAAGTGGTTACAGCTTGTGTAAGCAGCCTAAAAATAAATAAATATTTAAAGGTAATTTATAACCTCTAGTCTACTGAGCCATCGAAGCTGCATGGTAAAAGCTACCGGGAAACCAGGCAGCAGCACCTTCGCGAGGAAAAAGATCATACAAAATATTTAAAACATAGGCTGTATCCGAATAGTCCAAGGCTCCCTAGTCGGACCCTTGAATTTTAGACTTGATGCAGTCTTGATGATTTTACACTTCTCGCGCTGTTCATAGCGAAGACTGCATCAAACTATTCGAACGGCAACAACCGTATTTAAAATGGTGGAAAAAGGAAGTCAGTGCTCTAGCAGATGAAACTATAATACTAGTGGTTAGTTATTTAAATATGATACAGTGGCATTTTAGAAACATCGGGAACAAAAAGGTAAACCTTGAGAATTTAATTATTACTCGTGATATCCGTATTGTAGTGTTGAGTGAAACTTGGCTCAAGTATCAAGATAATGTTGTTATAAATAATTTTAGAATTTGTAGGTCTGATAAACCTGCCCGAATGGGAGGTGTTGCACTGTTAATTAGGTCAGACATTCGAACTGTTAAAATATCATCAGACTATTTTCAATATTTTTTTATGGAAGTTTGTAGGGCTAAAAATATTTTCCTCCTGTAGGACTTTTCAATTGTAGCTTTGTATAACACTATACCAAATTACTTCGATACTAATTTATGAGAACCATTTGTCGGTGGACTACCTTTACCGGCTATCATTTGCGTGGACATGAATGCGCACTATGCTGTGAAGCTCCCTTTACATAGATATTCTCTTCGAACTCAACAAAGAGACCTGCCGCAAGGATCGGTGCTCAGTCCTCAGTATATGCAGCTAATTCGAACGATAGGACCTATTGAGAATACCTCACTTTTCGTACTCAGTCTAATCGAGGAAAGCTCACCAGAAAGTAAGAATTCAACAGAAACTTGGATAGTTAAAATCTAGACAGTGAAGTGAATGATGGTCATTAGGTTGTTCAACTTAGTAAACCAAATTAGAAATAACATCCCGATTAAATATTGAATAAGCCAAAGGAACTTATAGTGAAAACTACAATAGTCCATAGTCTGTTTCTTTATTTAATTCAACATTCAAAGGTGTACAAGTTATTTCAAAACACATGATCAACATCCAAACCAACTCATTTTCTAACCCAATATACCTTCACCTTAAAACACCACTATATTTTGGGTCTGACATCACAACCGCCAGCAAAAAAACAGAGGAAAAATTTCATCAGTTATAACTTCAGAAAGCTGGAAAAAGTGTCATGTAAAGAAAAAGGATGAAAAAAGAGTAAGCTTGAGAAAAAAGAAGAACAAGAAATGGCCTGGTTAGAAAACAGCAAAACCCAGTGATTTAGATAGCTCAGAAGAGGAATGTATAGAAAGTGGGGAGAGTTTTGACGATGTGAACATGTTTGAAGAGTCTGAAAAAGAAACTTGTGAAATCACGCGATGCAGTGTTGGGGACTACGTATTAGTAAAGTTTAGTGGAGGCAAAAAATGTTTCCTATCCTTATGTGTGTGTTGTTAAAGTATATCTCCAAATAATGAAGTTGAAGTAATGTAACTGAAATGAGCACGTGACAACTCAATTTTTAAAACAAATGAACCAGATGTATTTGTAGTGACTACAACTGTAATCCGAGGGAGAGTTACCACCTCCTTTACTTTCTAGGGCTGGGAATATGATCACGTAGCCTATGTGTTTGTAAAACCTGTGGTCATTTTTGAAATCAATTAAATATTAGCTTTGTATTAGCTTTGTATTAGCTTCATATTAGTCTGTGAGAATTTCGCCATTTGTGTTACTATAGGCTTCAATAACACTTACTTAAATACCCCGTTTCTTAATGTAATTAATTTTTTTTTAAATAATTTAAAGTTCGATAGTGTATTAATACCCTTTGATATTAAATGCATTTATTATAGTATTGTTTACATATGAATATTATGTACGTGAAGGGGAACAATGTTTTTTTACAAAATGTTTCAGATATTAGTGTCAATGAATGGAACTTCAATTGTCAATAAAAGGCACATTCAAATTTTTTACGTGTCAATAACTGATACAGACAACAGAGATACTTTAAAATAAGTAATATAAATTTAGTTTTAATAATCAATGTTATATGAAGCTTAAGCTATCTTTTGCTCCTAAGTTTAATTATTCAATGACACGTTATCCTCATTTGTTTTAGTATTTATAGCCCTATTCAAGAGCACTTTTCCACATTTGTTCTAGTATTTTTAGCTCTATTCATTAACACGTTTTCCACATTTATCTAGTATTTTTAGGTCTATTCAAGGACACTTTTCCACATTTATTCTAGTATTTATAGCTCTATTTAAAGCACAAACAAATTTTCTATTAAAGGACATTACAAACAATCCTATACACTGAAAGTAATTTATAAAAGGTAAATGGAGAGCTATCTAACTGAAATAAGGGCAATAAATAGAATTTTGCAATGCCAAGAATAAACGGAACAAGATGACTAGTTAATTTGGGCAACCATAATAATATGCACAGAGCAGTAATTTCACTGGAAATTAACATGTTATTATTTCCGAGTCTCTTTATGCTTGCTTATGTCACGTTTAATTTTTTGGTGTCTTCTGTCCGAGTGTTTTTTTCCCCTTCCCGACCGTAAACTCTGAGAAGTGACTTTGAAAGTTCACCTGAGAACTCCCCTTACATTGTTTCCATTTACATCCAAACACTTGCTGGTTCGAACCTGATAGGTTGTCTTTCTTCGTACTAGTTGTACCCTCCTGATGGATACGATGAGGAGAAAACATGAACTTCAGGTTTTTAGATGAATCTGGTTTTACTTTATCTACTGAAGGTGATATCAAGAAAGGTTTATGATGTTCGTCCCTTTTCACTGAAAATGATTTATTCAACAAGAAAGATTCGACACGGTTTATTTGTCTTAATTGAAGGTCATCGTGGGAAGTGGCTTTATCCATGTCTCTTTGTCTGTCTTGATTTATAATTTCATCTCGTTCTTTACATTGCTTGTGAATTGTGTCGTAAAGAGAATTAATCAAATTTTCCTTTTCTCGATAGTTAACTTTCATTTCTTCAACATTTTTTAGCAACTCTGTGTTTTGTGTACGCAATATCCGTACAGTTCTGTCAAGTCTTTCAATGTCATCAACGTAAAGCATACTCTTCATTTTCAGTTCTGTTTCCATAGCTTGGAGCTTACACAAGTCGCCACTTGTCTGCTCGGCTCGACCCAGCTTTTGACTTTGTAGTTCTCTGTCGATGGTTGCGGTGTAATTCTTTATTTCTTTGTAGTAGTCTTCAAATTTCTCCCCCCATGCTTGATTTATCTGGAATTTCATTTCTTCTTCGTTTATCAATCTTTCCTGCAGTTTTTCTTTCAAGATTGATACCTCAGTTTCATGTTCTATTTTCCTTTTATCTTCTTGCTCCTTAAGTTCATCTTCTCTTTGCCTCAGTAAATTATTCAATCCATCCTGTTCCCTTAGAAGTGCAGCTTTCTCAAATTTATATCTATTCAACATTTCATTTTCTCGTTTGCTTGATTCTTCCAAATGTTTGTTGAAGTTTTTTTCTTGTTCTTCAAATTTCTTTATGTCCCCTGAAAGGATGTCGATTTTAAGCTCTAATTGCTTGCATTGAAATAAAGATTTACCTAATTCCCTTTGAGTGTTTTGATAGTTTTCCAAAAAAAATATATTCTGCTCCTGTAAAACGCTTATTTCTCCTTCTTTCGCTTCGAGTTGAGCTTTCAGGCTACAAGTATTTATTCCAGACGATGGATAAGGGCATCTTGAAGCTTTTTACTGCACTCTTCATTTTGAACTTTATTTCTCACAGCTTCAAACTGGTTTGATTCTAATTTTAAAGTTGAATCACTAAATGGTTTGTTGAACTTGCTTCCCACAACCTTCATTTCACCATCCTCACTCGATACACACGGGAGTTGCCCTTTGGATGGTTTTAGAAATGGATTCCCCCTTTCTAACATTTCTGTTCTGTTTGTGATAGGTATTATTTTGTTGACATTCTTGTCGTTTTTAAATGCAAAAATGAAATCGTCTTTAACACACAATTCATCTTTAAGCTTAGAGTAAGTTATGGCTAATTGATCGTTGATTTCTTGAAGTTTCTTAATATCTTCAGCATGTTTAAGGGCCATTTTAGCATTGGCTGTCCTGAGAGTTTCCAGTTTCTCTGGCATTTGGCTGTAGTCTTTTAACTGACTTTGTAGCAATTTTATCTCCTTTTCTAACCTCTGAACTTCATGATGGACCAAATAGGAGACACCGCAATAGTGACAAACTGTGGCATCACGTGGACAATCCACCAAGTCTTGTGGTAATGGATATCGTGGACTGTGTTTCTCCATCAGAGACAGTCAGGCAATTAGTCACTAACAGAACAATAATCACTCAGAGTTTCTTGGCAGAGAAAATATAAATAGCCACAATAGGCTCCCATACGTGCATGTTCAAATGAATAATATTACTGCAGGGTATACCATGTAGAGTTCATTTCTACATTAATCCAATAGCTCTAATAATTTTGTATCTTCTATAATGAATATTATTTGATTACTTTCCAAGGAGAACAACTTTTAGGTGGATTAGTTTCATGCCAATAGTTTCTCTGAGTATTTTAATGGACCTGTGCTCATACAACGAAATTTGAAGAACCCTTGAGCAAATTATAGTGCAGATGCACAGTGTGAATTATAAGGAAAAAGCACGTTGTTATTTAAGCTATTTGCCTTGCATTTATGAATGCTAGTTAAATTCAGTGGCGACTCTTGAGTAAAGCTCAAGAAAAGTTGCTTTCTTAAAAATTGTCAAATTAGGTAGACAACAGCTTACCTTATACCAACCTTATACCATCCAATATTTAACTTACAAATTACACTTTTAAAAAGTATGAAAAGCATAAAGTTAATAGAAGTAAATAAAAGCTATAAAGTTATACTAAAAGTATAACGATTCACTTGGTTTGAAGTCGAAGACTGTCCATTGTGAAACACCAACACCAATACACACACACCAGTGGCGTTTATTCAATGGAAGCAAGGAAAGCAACGCTTCCCTAAAATTAAAAAGAGAACAAAGAAAATAAGAGGAAAATTAAATTAAAACAAATTACTATAACTAGAAACCTATCCAACAAGTATACTGTTAATTATAGTTGAGGTGACAGATATTCTTTCCTAGAGCAAACAGTTCTTTCTTAGACTGACCGGCCGGGCAGCTGGTCTCGCTTTTTATTCCGTCCTTCGTTTGTTTCCGGGTCTGTCCGGCCCTCATCATTTAAGGGAAGCAGCTTTTCCTAGGCAAGTATTAGCTCAGTTTATGTCTAAGATCGCCAATTATTTTGTTTTATTCCATTCATATTTTGTGTCACCCCCTTCCTTTCTTCCCCATAATACTTTAAACTCCACCCAAGGACCAGTCTAACCTTCCAATTAAACTATGGTGCAACAGACCACCTTTATTGTGCTAACCTTTGTCCATAATTGACTACACGCCCCTGACACACACACACACACACACAACACACACACCAGTAAACAAAAACATATAAATAGGTTATTAACACTATCTTGAACCCAATACATACAATAGACTTAAAAAATTATTATATCAGTTATTCTATCATTAGAAAGAAAAGTATAATCTTAGGTTTTTGTCTGAAATGAATTTTCCTATTACTAGTTCGATAAAGTATAGTATTGTAGCGTCGTTCCGAGCTACAAGAATATTAAAATTAAAAGAAACATCAAATAATAGTCAATATAGTAATATTATGTTCATTCAAACTTATCATATGCCCCAATTTCACGGTGTTGTTCCGAACCGGCTATCACCCACTACCCTGCAACCCACGATGTGTGCGTCCAGCCATAACACGACTGATCTACTCAACTTCAAGACGAAATAGTTCCCACCAAGAGCGCATTGAGGCGCGTCCGGTGCTCGAACCTGCTACTACCTTCGATAAACGTCTAGGTGACTAAATCTAATCCTTTCTGTTAAAGTTCTATTGACGTTTATATGATTTAGAACCTACCATTTGGTTATCAATAATTGTATTTTGGCCAAATTTAATTCACAATTCTAAATTAAAACACATGACTGGTAGTTGTGCTAATATATAAGGTTATTCTTTCACTTAACTTTGAAAGCATTATATATTATTTATATAGGTAGATATTTATTTTAACCCTTTCTTAGAGGACGTAATTAATTTTGTTTGTTGAGCAAAATTAAATTGTAAATTTCAAGTTTTGTCCTAGATACATATTTAATATGTATTTCATATTATAAATTGTTAGGGATTTGATAATCACAGGCGTTTTTAGAAGTAAATTCAATATAATAAGTTTTAAAACTTTCTTTGTTTAAAAATCTTCCTTCGTTCTATTTGAAAATATGTTGATGAGTTGGCTACCTTTTACCCAATAGAAAGCTAGCTTTCGCAACATCGGGTTGCCAGGAGTTCTCCTATTAGTTAGTTTTAACACTGTTGACAAGGGGTCCAAGAAGCAAGGGGTAGGTCATATATAAGCAGCGTGTGAGTATAATAATCTCAATTCCAGAGACTTGTCTACGAGATCCCGAGGAGGTTGGACGCGTCTGCTGTTCCTGAAGAAGACTACGAGGACACCGGCGAGGAAGCGGACACCAGACAACGAATTTTGTTCCATCCCCCTACACAACAGTCTGAGACGGTCTGTGCCGGGCACAGATCAAGTTAAGTGCCGGGTCTCAAGCTGCGTAGATCCTAACGGTGCCAACTAATAGCTGAAATACATAAAACGCGGCCGGCTGCAAAGTAATACCTTGCAGTCGGTGACCGTCTTGGGTACACACACAACAACATACCACTCTCTTGTAAGACAATAACAATGTAATCTAGAGTTAAATATTTTATTTATTTACCAAAAAAGATAGTTGTGAATTTACAAAAGTAAGCGAAAGGACCATTAAATATTTAAGGAAAAGCGTCTCAGCTTGTAGTCACTTATCGTTGTTCGCCATTATGGAGTGGAATGAAACCAATGCTCTACATTTGATCGAACTTTATCGAGCAGTTCTACTTGGATATAACTGCATCTGCCACCATTGTCTTTGCCTACATTTTTTTATTTTTAACTAAATAGTCAATAACTATGGTAGCCGGCGAGTTTACCGAATAACAATTTTTCGAAAATCAGTTTTTCGAAATTCAATTATTTGAAGTTTAATTTTTCGAAAACCAATTTTTCGAACTAATAGTTTTTCTAAAATCAATTAGGCGAGAATAAATTTTTCGAAATGCAGTTTTTCGAAAACCAATTTTTCGATCTAAAAATTCTTCGAACGAGAGGTTTTTCGAAAATTTCTTTTTCGAAAATGAATTTACCTCAAATCTGTTTTTCAAAATAAATGTTTCAAAAAGGAGGTTTCCGAAAATAAATTTTTCGAACGATAAGTTCGAAGTATAATAAAATTCTAGCATAGGTTAGGTTAGGTTAGGTTAGGTTAGGTTAGGTTAAGTTAAGGAAAATCCTCCCTATAGGGGGTGGTGAGGTTAGGGGTAGGTGAATCCCAGTCCTCGATAAAATAGCTACTGGAAAACTAGCAGTTCGATAAATTGATTTTCCGAAAGAAAAAAATTAATTTGCAATTCACAAAATTGATTCTTCAAAAAATTGATTGTTCGAAAAATTCATTTTCGATTATTTTACTGTCGAACAATTGATTTTCGGTAAATTCACTTCGGGAAATTGATTTTCGGGCAGTTGATTTTCGAAAAATGTGGTTTCGACAAACCTATCGTTCGGAAAATTGATGGTTCGAAAAATTGATTTTCGACAAAATTACTTTCGATGGTTTTGTATTCTGTGAATTAATTTCGATAAATTAATTTTTGAATAATTTGTTTTCGAAAAATTTACCTAGACCCCTGTACGCACCTTTATAACGCTTTTCTCAAGCTGGGAGCAAGACTTCTTTACTTTTCTTTTATTTTCCTTTGATATTAACAAGATTCCTACTCGAGTTTCCTCGCTTAGCGCGTGTTACAACCAATCATACATAAATAACGTTGTTGCTTGTACTGAACCCAACTTAACCTGGACATAGAACGTTCCTGCACCCATGCCGAGGAGGAAGATGTGCTGAGCTCATTGCTAGAGAAGATGTCGAAACAAACCTTCCACAAAGTTTCAAGGTCAGTCTCGGTCTAACTCATCTCACAGTACCTATCAATTATAGCAACGAAAATGGCCGCTGGTGATTCAGTGCGCGTCAGAGATCTGACGAACAGAATATAATCACACAACAATGGCCTTGAGTGTGACTCTGTAGGGGTTAAAAGGGGCATCTTGGCACAGAATGTGTTAACTTTAAACAAGCACTAAATGCTGATTAAAGGTACGTTTCACCCTGGCTTCATTCTACCGGTCCCCTCCAGGTGCTCAAACCAGGGGCAAGGCTGGCCCCAATTAGGGCGAGATATTATTTGTGCACGGAGGAAAGTTAGCAAATGGAAAGGGATGTTTGAGGGGAGATGGTCCCTCGTCCCCTCCAAGCCAAAGGGAAACCGGGGACCTCCCCTTGCAAATGTTGGAAAGTGGACGCGATATGGAATATTATTCCATGACCGCGCATTACCCTCCTGGTTGTACACACATGTACCATCACACCAGTGTGTTAGGAAGGCTTTATTCTGAGGAAGTGCACCCGACCGGGATCCAACCCGATCTCCCCGTCTTCGGCAGTCTAGTCCATTGCGAGAGTGACGCCTTAGACCATGCAGCCACGGAAGCGGGTTATCTAGAATTTCTTTTCAATCGTATTATATTAGAGGAGAATGAAATAAATTATAGGGCGGAAGGGGGGGGGGGAGAAGGGTATTCTGAGAGGGTATAGAGGCGTGGGGGTAATTAATACCCCATCTGGTAACCCCGTTCTTTCTCTTCTCTTACAACAAACATTAATATAATAATATTGTAAATCTGAGCTACATCACTCGTAGCTTAGCCCCAATGTACTATTGTACTGTTGTCCAGGGGACACCCCAAAGTATTATTGTACTGTTGCTCAGGGGACGCCCCAGTGTACTATTGTACATCCTTTCCGTGGAGGCTCTTTCCATGTCCAGATGAGATGAAGGTATGGTGAGTATGAGGGGGATAGTGTGTATGATGGTGATGGTATGAGGGTGATAATGATTATGAGGGTGTGGACTAGTGGAAACTCATAAGCCTAACTAACCAAACCCTGGTGACCATTGTGGTAAATCCCCTTTCGGGAAAAATACCCAAGGTACCAGCCGGTAATTGAACCTGGGACACCTAGTTTTGTAACCAGCTGCGCTGACCACTTTACCACGTGGCCGGTGTCTTTTGATCAGGCCTATAGGTTGCACGGAAAATAAAAGCCAAAATAATTTTGAAAACTTTTGTTAGTATTTTTAGATGATTGAAATTTTGGGGAAGGTATTCTTCACAAAGCGGCCCACCCACGTTCGAGTGTGACTCGGTCATATCACACCACACACGTTCTACCACTACCACTCGGTCATATCACATCACACCACACACGTTCTACCACTACCACTCGGTCATATCACACCACACCACACACGTTCTACCACTACCACTCGGTCATATCCCATCACACCACACACGGTCTACCACTACCACTCGGTCATATCACATCACACCACACACGGTCTACCACTACCACTCGGTCATATCACACCACACCACACACGTTCTACCACTACACTCGGTCATATCCATCACACCACACACTTCTACACTACCACTCGGTCATATCCACACACCACACACGTTCTACCACTACCACTCGGTTATATCCCATCACACCACACACGTTCTACCACTACCACTCGGTTATATCACATCACACCACACACGGTCTACCACTACCACTCGGTCATATCCCATCACACCACACACGTTCTACCACTACCACTCGGTCATATCCCATCACACCACACACGTTCTACCACTACCACTCGGTCATATCCATCACACCACACACGTCTACCACTACCACTCGGTCATATCACATCACACCACACACGTCTACCACTACCACTCGGTCATATCACACCAACACACACGTTCTACCACTACCACTCGGTCATATCACACACACCACACACGTTCTACCACTACCACTCGGTCATATCACCACCACACACGTTCTACCACTACCACTCGGTCATATCACACCACACCACACACGTTCTACCACTACCACTCGGTCATATCACACACACCACACACGTTCTACCACTACCACTCAGTCATATCACACCACACAACCGTTCTACCACTACCACTCGGTTATATCACACCACACCACACACGTTCTACCACTACCACTCCGTCATAACACACCACACACGTTGTACCACCCTTCTCAAGCCCTCCTAGAGGTCTTGGTCACCATGGATACGAAGGCCACCAGCAAGGCGCCCGCAGGATTTTTCTCCAGGGTGGAAAACCAGGGGTCTAGGGGGTATGCAATATACCCCAATACGGTGGGGGGTCCGGGGTCCTCCCCCGGAGAATTTATTAAATTGAAGCCTCCAAACACGCTTTTTAAGGCAATTCTTGTCTCCTGAAAATAAGGTAAAATATAAGAAAAATGTTTCAAACTTCTCATTTTTATATAACCTCAGAATATCTGCGGCGCCCCTGGCCACAGCCATGCGCTGTTCTCGCGGTGTCGGTTGACTATTCGGATACAGCCCTAGTCAGCATCAGTGAATTTCCTCCCGCGTGAACTGCACGAGTGAATCCCAAGCCTCACCCCGCTTACCTCTATCAGAATAATCTGTGCTACTAATTTGCCACAGAGCCGGCAATTGACGGTACTCCTCTAAAAACTTTGTCAAAAACTCGGGGCTCATCAACGATTTGGATATGGAAGACACATAAGTCGTCAGCGTAGAATTGATTTCTGAAGGCTTTACTACAGAAAGTTATGAGATTGTAGAAAATACCTTCAAGTAATCTACGTGATGCGTATATCTCTGCACTGTCCGCAGTGTAAATACAAGAGGCTGGCTCGAGCTACAAGTAAGCCCATCGTTAGTGACACATTCAACCAACAAGTGCTGTATATATGAATGTGAGAAGAGAACTAGGGTCACTTATTGTTTTAATATAACTAATTTGAAAATGTCAAAGTCCTTGGAAAATTAAATTGAAAGTTAAATTTGAAGCTTTGGACTTTTAAATTGCATGCGTTCCATTAAATAACTGAGATTTTCTTCAAGAAAAAACCTATTTTCCAAAATCCTTCTTTTAATAATAGCACGACTCACCGCTAGAGCGCTTCGTTTCTGTGACCGAGCTTAGCCGAACCATCACGATTGCTCTGTGATGCGTACAGTCCTTACTTGTAAGTTGTAAGTAAGTTGTATTATATTTTAGTTGTGTTTGGGCTTTGATGCGTTTGGGTTATTGCTGAAATAGTAACAGATAGATTCAAGACAACGAAATTTCACGTCTCTGTGGTTTTATCATTTTACTACAGCGGTTGGAGTCATAAATATGTAAGTAATACAAACATGTTATACAACAATCGCTACAGGTAAATTGAAAGTAAACTCTTTTAAATTACTTGCAGTTATTCCCGACCGGGGGTTGGTTTACATTCTCAGGAGCTCTGCGAAAATATAACTTTCGATTAAGTAATAATGGCTTCAATCGTGAATCGGTTCGTTCTCTACCTCAAAATTAATAACAAATAAAAATACGATGTAGGTATCGCCAAAGCTCGAGGTTTCTGGCTTAGCTTGTAACAAACAGTGTAAATATTTTCAAACATAATCTACTGGCGCATTCCATTCCAGTTAAACGCATGCTCTTAGTTTGTTTACCAAGTTGTCCCACCAAAAACAATACTCATCATAAATACATTAACAACACATTCAGTCCAAGATAGACAACATTTTCCCAATTATTTTAACTCTCACATGTCTTTAAAATAACCGTGTAAAATTTTAACTTTTAGAATTGCTGGCTCTAAACATTTATGTGCCCCAAATATCTGTGTGTACACTGAGCCACAGCCGAAACGGCTTAATAAAATGTTTCGTTCAAACTGGATAGATTTAACAGGGATCCCTGGTTGTATGCTCATCCGGCCCGTTAGCGTGTACCGTCAATTTTTGGTCAACCTTTTTAATCAATGACACTTCTCGACAACAGGTGTCTGTTCTCACGAAGCTGGAGATGAAGGTCACCTCTTATCCAATCCCTCCATCGCATTCCTCTTTTACCTGTGAAGTGTTCTGAACTACCAGACGAATAGTTTAAACAGAATAATGATATATTTTAAAATGAACTTAAACACCAAAATGGTGGTGAGTAGGTGTATTGATGGTCTATATAGTTTGGTGGCTGGAGGATGAGAAGGCAGTTGACGGTCTAGTTTGGTGGCTGGATGGTGAGGAGGCAGTTGACGGTCTAGTTTGGTGGCAGGAGGGTGAGGAGGCAGTTGACGGTCTAGTTTGGTGGCTGGATGGTGAGGAGGCAGTTGACGGTCTAGTTTGGTGGCAGGAGGGTGAGGAGGCAGTGACGGTCTATATAGTTTGGTAGCTGGAGGATGAGAAGGCAGTGACGTCTAGTTTGGAGGATGAGGAGGCAGTTGACGGTCTGGTTTGGAGGCTGAAGAAGCAGTTGACGGTCTAGTTTGGAGGCTGAAGAAGCAGTTGACGGTCTAGTTTGGAGGGTGAGGAGGCAGTTGACGGTCTAGTTTGGAGGGTGAGGAGGCAGTTGACGGCCTAGTTTGGTGGCAGGAGGGTGAGGAGGCAGTTGACGGTCTAGTTTGGTGGCAGGAGGGTGAGGAGGCAGTGACGGTCTATATAGTTTGGTAGCTGGAGGATGAGAAGGCAGTGACGGTCTAGTTTGGAGGATGAGGAGGCAGTTGACGGTCTGGTTTGGAGCTGAAGAAGCAGTTGACGGTCTAGTTTGGAGGCTGAAGAAGCAGTTGACGGTCTAGTTTGGAGGGTGAGAGGCAGTTGACGGTCTAGTTTGGAGGGTGAGGAGGCAGTTGACGGCCTAGTTTGTAAGGTGAGGAGGCAGTTGGTGGTCTAGTTTGGAGGATGAGGAGGCAGTTGCGGTCTAGTTTGGAGGTTGAGGAGGCAGTTGATGGTCTAGTTTGGAAGGTGAGGAGGCAGTTGACGGTCTAGTTTTGAGGGTGAGGAGGCAGTTGGCGGTCTAGTTTGGAGGATGAGGAGGCAGTTGACGGTCTAGTTTGGAGGTGAGGAGGCAGTTGACGGTCTAGTTGGGAAGGTGAGGAGGCAGTTGACGCTCTAGTTGTGAAGGTGAGGAGGCAGTTGACGGTCTGTTGGGAAGGTGAGAAGGCAGTTGATAGTCTAGTTTGGAAGGTGAGGAGGTAGTTGATCTAGTTTGGAAGGTGAGGAGGCAGTTGACGGTCTAGTTTGGTGGCAGGAAGGTGAGGAGGCAGTTGACGGTCTAGTTTGGTGGCAGGAGGTGAGGAGGCAGTTGACGGTCTAGTTTGGTGGCAGGAAGGTGAGGAGGCAGTTGACGGTCTAGTTTGGTGGCAGGAGGGTGAGGAGGCAGTGACGGTCTAGTATTTGGTGCGGAGGATGAGAAGGCAGTGACGGTCTAGTTTTGGAGGATGAGGAGGCAGTTGACGGTCTGGTTTGGAGGCTGAGAGCAGTTGACGGTCTAGTTTGGAGGCTGAAGAAGCAGTTGACGGTCTAGTTTGGAGGGTGAGGAGGCAGTTGACGGTCTAGTTTGGAGGGTGAGGAGGCAGTTGACGGTCTAGTTTGGAGGTGAGGAGGCAGTTGACGGTCTAGTTTGGAGGATGAGGAGGCAGTTGGCGGTCTAGTTTGGAGGTTGAGGAGGCAGTTGACGGTCTAGTTTGGAAGGTGAGGAGGCAGTTGACGTCTAGTTTGAGGGTGAGGAGGCAGTTGGCGGTCTAGTTTGGAGGATGAGGAGGCAGTTGACGGTCTAGTTTGGAGGTGAGGAGGCAGTTACGGTCTAGTTTGAGGTCTATGAGGCAGTTTTGCGGTCTGTTTGGAGGATGAGGTAGGCAGATTGACGGTCTAGTTTGGAGGGTGAGGAGGCAGTTGACGGTCTAGTTGGGAAGGTGAGGAGGCAGTTGACGGTCTAGTTGTGAAGGTGAGGAGGCAGTTGACGGTCTTGTTGGGAAGGTGAGAAGGCAGTTGATAGTCTAGTTTGGAAGGTGAGGAGGCAGTTGATCTAGTTTGGAAGGTGAGGAGGCAGTTGACGGTCTAGTTTGGAGGGTGAGGAGGCAGTGACGGTCTAGTTTGGAGGGTGAGGAGGCAGTTGACGGTCTAGTTTGGAAGGTTAGGAGGCAGTTGACTGTCTAGTTTGGAGGGTGAGGAGGCAGTGACGGTCTAGTTTGGAAGGTTAGGAGGCAGTTGACGGTCTAGTTTTGTAGCTAAGGGTGAGGAGGCAGTTGACGGTCTAGTTTGGAGGTGAGGAGGCAGTTGACGGTCTAGTTGGGAAGGTGAGAAGGCAGTTGATAGTCTTGTTTGGAAGGTGAGGAGGCAGTTGATCTAGTTTGGAAGGTGAGGAGGCAGTTGACGGTCTAGTTTGGAGGGTGAGGAGGCAGTGACGGTCTAGTTTGGAGGGTGAGGAGGCAGTGACGGTCTAGTTTGGAGGGTGAGGAGGCAGTTGACGGTCTAGTTTGGAAGGTTAGGAGGCAGTTGACGGTCTAGTTTTGTAGCTGGAGGGTGAGGAGGCAGTTGACTGTCTAGTTGGGAAGCGGAAGACATAGCCGTGACATTAGAGAAACAGTTCACTCCAAACCAAAACCCAAGAAACCCAGACTTCGTCAGAGACGCACAGAGAACAGTAAGGGAATACCTATTTAGACCAATCGTGTCACGGGTGGACCTAATAACACAAGATGAATTAAAGCACACAGTGAAAATCCTGCCAAAAAACAAATCGCCAGGCCACGACAGACTAACAAACGAGACCATACAAAAATTACCACCAAGGGCAGTACTCACTCTACTAACAATATTCAATGCACTACTTACACTATGTCACTTCCCAGATGTATGGAAACAGGCGAGAGTGATAACGTTACCCAAACCAGGAAAGGACCCTATGTTTCCTCAAAACAGAAGGCAAATCAGTCTCCTCACCACTCTGAGCAAAATTTTCTGAAAAATTAATTTAAAAAAGGATAAATGAATTTAGCGAGAGACAGGGAATCATTCCGAACTTGCAATTCGGCTTCAGACAAAATCATTCAACTAACTACCCGATACTAAATTTAATCGAAGACGCCACAGAAGCTTTTGCAGAAAAAAAACCCACACAGTAGCAATATTCCTAGACGTTGAAAAAGTATTCGATAGAGTCTGGCACATAGGACTAATACAAACATTAATTAACTTAAACTACCCACAATGGATCATTCCATAATCGCCAGTTTCCTTTCTCAAAGGAAATGCCAAATAACTTTGGACGGCTCAAAATCATCAGTACACGACATAAAGGCAGGAGTGCCCCAGGGATCCACACTAGCACCACACCTCTATAGTATATACATCTCACACATTCCGGTCCATCCGCAAATAAAAGTAAGACTTTTTGCCGACGACACCATGCTTTACACCACTTGTAAAAACATAAACTACGCCAGTTTAGCAATGCAGAGATATCTAGTAAATCTACAAGACTGGCTTACAAACTGGCGGATAAAAAAGTCAACCCCACAAAATCATCAGCCCTAATAATAAGCCGTGGAAACAAACAACTTCCCGCACCTCTCACTCTATTTGACACAGAAATACCAGTAAACAGAGAAACAAAATATCTAGGCACTACAATAGAATCGAAGCTAACCTGGAGAAGCCATATTGAAAACACGAACAAAAAAGCCACAGGGAGATTTATTCAACTATACTCGCTATTTAAAAGTAGAAAACTAAATATTCACACAAAATCTCTCCTATATAAATCAATGATACAACCTATAATATTGTATAACTGCGAAGCATGGAGCTACGGAGCCAAAAATATCAAGGAAAAGCTACAAAAAACCCAAAACAGAATACTCGGAACAATCACTGGGGCACCCTAGCGCAATAGAGCTGCAGACTTAAGGTAAGCGCTCACTGGGTCGGTACCGCACGGACCGCACGGACGGAACGGAAAGTACAACTAATTCGTAGCATTATTTGTTACCAAGATGCGCCCACTACGTCGGTACCGCCGGCAACGGACTCTCCGCCGTTCCGCCATCCGACAGAAAGTCCGGGCGAGTGAATTAAAATCAAGTGCGGGCCGGAATTTTTGGCGTCATCTTCAACCAGATCAGGAAATAATGTGTAGTATTCGCCAAACATAAGTCTTTTCCTGTTGATGTGAACCCAGAATTGTCGTTTCGTACATTTTCTTCTTTCCTCTTCAATTAAAAGGCAACTAAGAGCTAAACATTCTTCATCGCTTTCCATATTTAAATATTACGGAGAAATATCTCTCACAAAAGCACAAATATAAACATGAAACAAATCCAACAATAACAGAAATGCAAACATTACTTCCTTGAGCTTTCAAACGAGAAGCTCACCTTCTGGCTCGAGAGCAGCTGAGCAAACTTAGTTTCCATCCGTGCCGTTAGTGCGGATAGTGGGCGCACCCTCCTAAAATGTGCGGTCCGTGCGGTACGTTCCGTCCGTGCGGTACCGACCCAGTGGGCGCTTACCTTTACACGTAATGACTAACTGTAGACAACTACAGGAAATCTACAAAGACCGCAATAAAAGACTGTACGAGCAGACAGACACACACACCAACGAAATAGTCAGAAACTAGGACGCTACGACCCGACAGAACGATACTACAAACGATCGAGACTGGCTTAGTATAGGATTAATTAGTCATAGCTATAAAAAATAAACAAAAAACACAAAAGAAAAAAGTAAATAATTAGAAAAGACGCTAGATGTAAATTTCCTAGTTAGAAAAAAAATTAATTAGAAAAGACGCTAGATGTAAATTCCTAGTTAGAAAAAAAAATTAAATAGAAAAGACGCTGGATGTAAATTCCTAGTTAGAAGAAAAAATAATTAGTAATAGTATTAATATTAAAATCCTACTTTTAGAGTTAGCAAACTAAACCAGTCAGGTAGCGGAGCAGTCCTACGACCTCTTTCCCACCTACCCTATCCTCGTTCCAAACCTAAACCCGACCTTCACTCTCAAATCGCTCATTTCATGCCATTACTACCTTAGTCACGGCCGGACGCAACTGGAATAACCGACTAGGTTTTCT
The DNA here is from genome assembly GCA_033556935.1 of Timema podura. NCBI lineage: Eukaryota > Metazoa > Arthropoda > Insecta > Phasmatodea > Timematidae > Timema > Timema podura. The sequence goes on from JAVRXN010000003.1 coordinate 40,513,401, forward strand.
ACGAGCCAGAGAATAATACTGGCGCCGTTGTCGGCCCCAGATGGGGAATGGAAATGTATCCACTCCAGACCAAATCCCAAGAAAAGAAAATCCTACCAACCCCGCTACAACCACCTTTGCCCCGGTCGGACTCCACTGAACACATTATTAAAAAATGTTTTGTTTTATTTTATTTTATTTTATTTACTTGTTTTATATCTTGACTGTATGCCCTATTTACGTACCCGGGGCTTAAAGAAAATAAACCTCCGGTGCACTGCCAATATAGTATATTGACGCATCCGTAAATTCAACTTCATGGGGAGGAAAGCTGCTATAATACCTATAATAATACCAATCAGTATGTAATTGAACCCAGAAGACCTAGATCATTAGAATGGGTCATGCCTAAGGTGACCAGACGATATTTTAAGTCGATTATTAAATAATCGGTTGAAAGTTAATCGATTAGCTCGATTAGTCGCAACCCCATAATCGGTAAAATAATCGAGTAATTGATTAATCGATTATAAAAGCCAATCTCTACCTACCACTTACCAGCTAAGTGAGAACCAACCTTATTGACTGGAATGCTCACAATGCTATTTCCATTTGAAATCAATGTTCCCATAGAGCTCATTCTTCAAAAAACACGTGATGGTTAAATATTTCACTTGCATTTTCAATCCAAACTACTCTCAAATGTAAAGTACACAATAAAAAATCAAGCTTACTAAGCGGATCACATTTCCGATACTTTTAAAAAGTACTCTATTCCTTTTACTCGGCGTCAGTGATCCTATCACTATAATCACAAATCATGGAATAAGTTCAAGTAAGTTGCTAAATAGAAAAAATAAAAACATACCTTAATATTTATGATGCCTTGATGATATTATAAAGTGTGTATGTAATATGTATAGGTAGTTAATTTCTAGCTTGACTTTATTTTGTGATGTTAAGAAACAAAGTACAGTCCACCATTGGCGTAGCTAGAAACTTTTTATGGAGAAAAGGGGGGAATTATGTCTTTATATTTTAACTTTATTCTGAATTTCGTGTATAAATATTTATGGTAGAATTTAACAGCCACTAGCTTAGTGTTATTACCTCTTATTTTCCAACAAAGATTTATTTAAACTCTTAAAATAAAATAAAATTTTACACATATAAATGTACAAGCCTAATACAATATGACTTTAAACAGTTCCTCAAAATTAACCATAAATGCATAATTCAGGAATCATAAATAAATACAAATAGGCAATTATAGTTGAAAAGTTCAGTTACTCAATTACTTTGGTCGAAACTTGAAAGTCCAATCGCCGTGGAGATGCAGCTAAAATATATATGACTACATCCACTGATTTCTCGGTGAATGTTTTAACATACAAACCGTTCAGTCTTTGCTCCCCTGTAGGCCCTAGTGTTTCCAACATACTTTTTAGCCGTCACATTATTATTATTATTATTATTATTATTAGCACCGCGTCTTACTACCCGTTCGGGTTAAGGCCTAGACACAGACTCCGTATCCGTAGGTCCGTGGTCCGTAGTCCTTGGTCCGTAAGAAATCGATGATACAATATCAGATTGCTCTGGCCACAGAGTCCTTATCCGTAAGTCCTTACTCCGTAGAAGTTGCCCAACTTTAACTTTCTACGGACTCGTTTATACGGACTACCAATCACAGCCGAGTAAATATGCGCATGCGCCTTGAAACAATCCGTCGCTATGGAAATATATACTTAATGAAAATATGGCTACACGAGGACCTATTTCAGAAACATTTTCCTAAAAATTCTTAACACCCCGAGAAGAGCGACTTTTAGGAAAATATTTTCTAAGAAATACCAAGTTCTCAGAAATATTGGCTTTGCTTTTGTAGGTTCAACACTCCTATTATTTGGTTTATACTAGCGTGGTTTATACTAGTTTTTACCGGCGTAATTTAATTTTTTTGTAATTGAGATATATTATGGATAAGAGTGAATTTGAAATGGATTCTCTCCTTATTGATTGTGTTTGGATGGGGCCGCTTTTGTTTAGTTAAAAACTTAAAGAATTTAAAGACGTTTTAAGAAAGGAAAATGCTTGGCTAAGTATTTCAGAAATCGTCGCGATTTTTGGCTACAAGTAGGCCTACTTTTACTTTGAAGCCAAACCTCTTTTTTACAATGTTGCATTTATTTATGAAAACTTGAAAAAAAGGATATTCATGCATAAATAGTTTCTGCTCGTACATTTTTTTACTAGCCCTACTCCTTTTTTAGGCAGTTAGAAAATCCACCAGAGTTAGAAACATATTTGTAATAAATAGTGGAACCCAATAATAATATTAAAAGATTGAGGACGGGAATATCGAGGCTCGAATCTAGGTCGGGTGAACTGGGGGTGGTTTTTCAAAATGGTTTTCCACTCTCCCCCCACGCAAATGCGGGTTGGCTTCCTCTAAATTCAACCTTCCCAATTTCTAGTCCATTAGCGTAATTAGTATTTGTAGTAAGACGCGGTGCTCAATAAAAAATATATTAAAAGTTCTCGTTTTGTTTTCATCCAAAATATTAGTAGGCATACATCTGTTTTGCATTTTCAGGCTATTGCAAACACTTATTATTTTAAGTTTGATAGTTAAAATCAAGTTACAAATATATTTCTTGCGATTGTACTTAACCTACATTTAACTATTTAAATAGTGGAAGTTTTCTCGACAAAGTTGTTTTTGGTTTCTTTGATCAGCTGACTGCTTGACGCGCGCTCTGTGTTGTAGATTATTTTCTTTCGAATTATTTGATTGGATAAAGTCTCTTACTATCTCATTGGTTGAAACGGTCACGTGATTACGGATATTGAGACTGTAATCACGAGTAGAATTTCTTACGGACCAGGAGCACGGAGTACGGACTACGGACCTACGGATACGGAGTCTGTGTCTAGGCCTTTATACGCACTTACGCTAATATGCAATGGTAGGGTGATTGTGATATGAAATGGAGGACCTACAGTTTAACGTGGAATCCGAACCACGGTGGAGGCCTGGCATTCCTCACATTCACAAGTTGTGATTAGTCACAATATTGAGAAAGACACTCATTTGTAATTGTTGAAATTGCTGAAATGGTTGAAATGTCAGCAGTTTCATCAGCAAGTACTTGGTGGAATTCACCATTGAAACAATATTCTTAAGCCACTCCATTACAAGCACTAATAACTTAATTCTGAGTTTTTGGTGACAAGTTCTGTGCATTTCACGACCCTTTCTCTAAATATTTTGCAATGTTATATCTCCTGTTCGAGCTCAAAAACAGTGAAGAACACGAAAGTTTCCATCATTTTGAAGTGGCTCCTCTTCTGGAAGAGTAAGAGAGCCACTATCCTTGTGTGCTGATAAAGTCAGTATGCGCATAAAGTGCACATTTAAAAAAGGCCAATATAAAAAATAAAACTGGTGCTCTTTTGCTTATGCCAAAAGGAGCGTTAGTAGCCTTAGGCTTATAAACAGTGGACTGAGTGGTTATTTTTTGCTATTCCATGTAAGAGTTCTGGTATTAACTAATTTAGTAAAACTACATACAATTTTTTAGATAAATAAGTTAGTACATTTCTTTATCTAGGTATTATATATTAATACTTTAGACCATAATTTGTAATAAAATATTAATTTATTAGTGTTGTTTTAGTGTGTGTATTTTCCTTATGCTTTGACACATTTCCTAAATAAACTCAAGTATGACAAAAAGCTCATTATTTTTATATTTCTGCTAGGTGAATGGGGAGAGGGGGGTTAGAGCCCCCCCCCCCAGTTACTCCCTTCAATCCCCACCATAAGTATTTTATACAATACTTATAGCTAACTATTACAAATAAGTAGAGCTAAAACTTACTATGACCATGGTACATTAAAACACAATAATGTATCATTTGTCGAATCAAAGGAGAAAGAAATGAGAAGAGTAATTAATAGGAACTGCACTGGCATTTGCTGAGTGAGAGCATAGAAAACCGCTATTCATGCCTCTCCTTTCCCCAATGCAGCAAGGGATTGATTTGAGTTTCAACACTTATTTTTATAAAACTAAATATTTAATCAAAGATAACATAATTAAAAGTATTCGCTATAAAACAGGTACAGTTATTATCAATTTATTTACCATGAATGTGAAAAAAAGAGTTTATTTTATAAAAAAAAAAGTACATACCAATTTTTTCTTTCTCAGTTTTTCCACCTCTAGAAACTTCTTAAAATGTATGATTTTGTGACTGTGCATTGGTCAGGCAACGTGAAACCTGAAGAGGGAGGTATAGGTCACTGTAAGTGCCGACTCTCGACTAGTGACGGCTAATCAATTGCCATGGGACTATTCAAGAGGATGTTTCCCTCAAAATTACTCAATTACTTACTTGTACCCAGTCTGTACCACCAATGAGGTGGCGGGCAACACTGGCCTGACCTCCTCAGACGAAACTGACCACCACGCTGGCAAGGAGCCCAGCCGGGGCAAGAGTGGCCTGATCTCCCGGTGTTTGGTCGGCAGAGCATTTTAAGTTTTGTTACAATGGGGCATAACAAGGTTTTCTAATAGCTGAATTTTTAAAATTCTATATTTTGTTAAACTGACTTGATTTTGCTCAAACTATTTATCTCGGGAGGGTTTACATGGTAAATAACCTTATGTAGTTTGTTGAAGTAGGCAGGCTGTATTTTCATGGAGAGAGGACGGGAAACCCCAGTGATAATTAACATGTATAAAACCACACAGTGTGTCATGTTGAAACTCAAACTACCTCCCAGTCACGCTGATATAGTCTGGTGAACCCGACACTTTACACCACTTGGCCACCAGTGTGAGTTGGTGAATACATCACTCTGTTATAACAACACTTGATTGAAACAATTGTGTGAAAATACCAAAAATGTATGTTTCAGAACTGTCTCACAAGTGGAGATGGAAGGATCCAAACTGGATCTTGTCGTGTTTGGAGCTACCGGTATTACAGGCAAATATACCGTGCTGCAGCTGGTGGAGCTAGCCACAGATGTAGGAGACTTGAAATGGGGAGTGGCTGGTAGGAGCCAAGACAAACTGGAGAGTGTGTTGCGACAAATCTCCAGTAAGACTGGTGAGTTATAAAACTACTCTAGGTAGGAGAAACCTAGGTTCTCTAGAGTAGATATAAGCAGTGCCTTGGAGAAGTGACTCAATGACTGTCGGTTTCAGGGAAGGACCTAAGTAAAATCAAGATAATACTGGCAGATGTGACTGATTTGCTTTCCTTGCAAAACATGACATCACAGACTCGCATTCTCATCAACACAGTGGGGCCATATAAACTGTATGGGGAGCCTGTCGTCAAGGCTTGCATTGACGGCGGCTGTCATTATGTGGACGTCTCAGCAGAGCCTCAGGTAAGTTTTCTCAAGGTGCATTATTTATCTACCTGGAAGCTTAAACATCACAATCTACTATACCTATGGCTGCACAATGTCCTCTTGCACACATTAAAATAAATAACACGATAGCCCAGAAAGTATAATTGTAAAAATATCTTGTGGCTCTGAGAATATTTCCATGCAGACCAGCTCTATTTGTTGCGTAGAAAGATGATGTCCCGTCATAAAACACGCAAAGAAATACTTGATAAGATTGTCTAAATCCTCGGACAAGATTGTCTAAATGCCTCGGACAAGATTAGTTTAGCATCAGAACTTGACATCAGTGATGGCTTCAATAACTATAATGAAGATACTGATTAAGTTTGAATACTTGAGACAGCAAGGTGAACTGACCTTGGTCAAGAGAAGATCTGAACTGACCTACCCTAGTATATACCAGAAGCTAGAGCAGTATGACGAGGCAATCATTATGTCCGGCAGTAGTGACAATAGTGATAACGTGACAAACACATTTTGCTTGTTTTCATATTTATACCTATTCCTTCCTTCTTCCATTTACAAAGTCATAACTCGTCCTCTGCTGTTGATGTCGTAGTTCATGGAGAGAATGCAACTCGAATACCACGAGGCAGCCAAACAGAAGAACGTCTACATTATCAACGCCTGTGGTTTCGATTGCATCCCGGTTGATCTTGGTACAGTATTTCTTGTCAACAACTTTAAAGGTGAGCATTCTTATGGTTTGCTGCTCTTTTTGCTGGTTGGTGTTTTAATTATAAATTGGATGCTCGAATCTCATGGTATTTGAGATTTGTAAAAATTTCAAAAAAAAGGATCCAATTACAGTTATGAAGACCTGGACTTGATATAACAATTTTAATCATTTGGTAAAAGTAATTATAAAGACTTGTCAAGTTGAGAGGGTAGCAAAATTACTAAATTTCATAAATATAACTATCTGATTACCAAACCCTTCCTTCACCTCTGACAAGATGTGTATTAATCACAACTTGTGAATGTGAGGAATGCCAGGCCTCCACCGTGGTTCGGATTCCACGTTAAACTGTAGGTCCTCCATTTCACCTCACAATCACCCTACCATCACACATTAGCGTAAGTGCGTATAACCCGAACGGGTAGTAAGACGCGGTGCTAATAATAATAATAAATATAACTAATTTACATAAAGTATTCTTTTGTTGTCTAATTTACATAAAAGGTATTATTTTGTTATCCATGACATAATATAATAGACTTGACAAACAAAGTTTGTCATTGGCACAGAGGCTTAGACTACTTTGTTTGAATTCAAGCCTAAACATTGCACTCCAAACAAAATTGTACATTTTTAAAGATTCGAGGATTTGAATTTGTATCCGAGATTTGAAATAAACTGTAAGATTTGTATTGGAGCAGCACAGGATTGGACCCTTTGTCTAGTTTAATGTCATCATTTTTTCCAAACTTCAGAGTTAAATTGGATTGAGATTCATAAAATAGTGTATTACAACCATCTATAATTTTGATTTTAATTAAAGCCATAGCTTGCTGTAATATTCCCTCTTTTATTCAGGAGCAGTTCCTGTGTAATGTACACAAGGCCATGAGCTTCTCCACATTGTAGACATTTTAAAATAAGTAGGCTACATTGTTTCCCGAACGTGTCTGTTGTCTTAATCTCACAAAATGATCTGTTTCAACTTCATAGCAGGGCTGTGTACAAGGCTGTAGTCATGGGGGTTTAAACCCCCACCCCCCTTAAATTTTATGAACAAAATTTATATATGGCTTTATACTTACTAAATCATGTTTTCTCTTGTTCCTACATACCTGCCTGCCATTCCTACGTACCTACCTGTCATTACCGAGGGGCTCACAAAAAATACAAATAATTGTACCTCTTACCTCTACTTAATCTGAGGAATATCAACTTTCCAGTTCCTTATGACCAGAGAGTTAGTTGTAAGCCATTATTCTCAACCTAAGAATCTACTCAATGTTATTCTGCCATTCTAAGTTACCCAGTTGACGGTTATGAGTCATTAAACACAAACATGTTAGAATACTTAAAAAATGCACCATCTGAAAAATGGTTTGTAAATATTTCATTTATATAATTAATTGTTCCTATCAAGTTTTATTCTTGTTTAGGCAATGTGAACTCTGTAGAGTGTTACTTGGAGGTTTGGCAGAAGACTTTTATGATGGTAAGTTGTTTCTTTGTATAAACCAAGCAGTCTAGGATGTTAGACTCACATTGCACTTAGAGGTCAACAATAGTCCCTATGGTTTTTCCTTCTTTTAAATGAGATAGCGGTGCCTATATTAAGTAGAGAATTCATGTTTCCATAGTAGATCACAATATTTAACAACTACTCTAGTCATGTGACTCAACTACTCTCTAGTCATTTATATAATTTATATATTTAACATTTTATAATATACAACAAACTCTACATTTTTTTGTGTATGTAGGGCTCAGCAATAAATTTATGGAACGTGGCATTCAGCCGTGTACCTCATGAGTGAAGTTGAAGAGTTGAAGTCAATACGCAAGAAACTGTTTCCTGACTGCGGACCAAAGATGCATCCAACTCTCAAACACAAGTCAGTATAGTTTCAATAACTAACACAATAGCGCTAGTGTATACATTCAAATAAACATTTGGTTGTACAATTCATGATAAAAGCCAGGCTTATAACGCAAGATATTTGATTCAAGTCGCATCTAAAACTAAAATACCATAAGTTTCTTGGTTTAAATGTGAACTTGGTAAATAAACACATTATTTCCACTATTACGGAGCTAGAATAGTTGGGTAGAAATTCCTAAATGCTAGAAACCAAGTTGTTTTATAACGTTCATGGGTGGAGCTGTCCGGATGTAGGAGAACAAACAGGGGAAGAGGAAAATACAGAACGAATTACATTATCTTCACAGAGATCAATTATACACTCAGTTGCCTCCTGTTTCCCAGACATTTACCTCTTAATGGTCAACCAAAATACAAATACATGGATTTTTGTATTCTTGGAGCAGAAAATTTCAACTTATAAACTGGGTTTACAAGTCTATGTATTTATAGGGTCATATAGAATAATTTTTTTTGTTCATTCCAGTAAACAACAAACTTGTGTAGGTACTATTAGAGGTTTTGTCAATATTTAACCTAAATGCAATATCTGTCTGGTACCAAGACAGCCTTAACTGGATTCTTATAGCCATAGTCTTTGCATTAAGCAATGAATGTATCCAGGTAGTGAATATTTGAAGTGAATAATTTTTGGACGTTGTCTACAATGTATAACCAACATATTGTTTTATTTGTACAAACTTAGATGGTTTGTGCACAAAAACAAGGCTGTTGGAGGTTGGAGCGTTCCGTTCCCGACTGCCGACCGCTCGGTGATAGCACGCTCTCAAAGATACTTCCTTCAACACAACAAACAACGTCCCATTCAGTTGTTCAGCTACGTCACATTCCCATACTTGCTGTTGGCCTTGGCTGTGTGGGTGTTGGGCGGACTCTTGCTACTGGCGGCCAAGTTCAAAGCAGGCAGGGAATTTATTCTCAAGGTTAATTGATATATATATATTATCTGAATGTACATTTAAGACTTCTGGACAGGTCATTGAGTAGTGCTTGTGGTCTTTATATTGTAGTATTTCATGTTTTCAGCACCCAAGATTGTTGAGTGGGGGTTTGGTCGGCTTTGACCCATCTGAGAAGGCGATGAGTAACTTATACTTCAGTTTTACCCTGTACGGGAAGGGATGGAAGGACAAGATGACTGAGCCGACAGACCAACACACTGAGAAACCTAACAAGACTCTGGTTGTCAAGGTGGGGGCTAGGAGATAGCATAGTGCAATAACTGTTATTGACACAGCTCTGTTAACAACCCTGTAATAACTGTTATTGACACAGCTCTGTTATCTCAGGTGTCAGGTAACAACCCCGCCTATGGAGCTACTTGTGTCGCTCTGGTGTTGTCCGCAGTAACTGTTGTACAACAAGCTGATAAGATGCCTGCAAGGTAACAAAACAAGAACCTTCTCCTTGTCTTGTGTGAGATTGTTTACTTTTACTCAATTCTAGGAAATTGTTTAACTTGCATAAACTCTGCTATTCTCTTTGTTTCAGTGGTGGAGTATATACTCCAGGAGTAGCATTTGGCAAGACCACACTGATAGAAGACCTGAACAAACATGGTGTTAAATTTCGAACTGGTCTCTGTGAAGGAGATATAAAGTAATTGCATTTATATTTTATAATGTATGAAACATTTATAATAATATTTTTTTATATTTAATCACTTAGATAATGGCTGGGTTCACCACCTTTTGTCAATACAAAATTTGGTGATATATTCATAGATTTAATTTGGTAATATTATATTACGATTAATATAAACTTTGAAAGAAGGCTAGAAGGGCAAGAAGGCTACACACTTACCAGAAAACTGTGGGACTCAAAGTTCACAACTAAAACACATAATTATGTATGTTCGGGGTACATCAGTCCCTTCTTCAGCAGAAGAGAGTAAAACACAGACTGGACTATGGCTAGAGGTAGGTCATGGTCACTTAGATTCTGTTGTTGCTTGTTCAAACTTGTCTTTACGCTTGGTAGATAGATTCAATGTTGTATTTATACTATATTTAATTATTAAATTAAATTATTTATTAATTTTGTAATAATACTGTTTTGTGATAATTTAATTTAATAATTTTTTGGTAATTTAATTTTGATCAATACACTTTATGTTCATGTATTTGCTTCATCACTCCATCCACACTCATCCTTTTAAAATGCCCAAACCAACGTAAGACACTTCTTTCATATTGACCTATTGGATTCCCTTTCAAACCCACTCCTTCGCCATCCACTCATTACTGACTGTAAATATGAGTTTTTCCCCATACATTTCTTATCTTATCTAATTCCAACCGAATTCCCCTTGCTCTTGTGTTTCTCCTGACAAACCCACATCCTTAAAACAATATTGGCGGCAACACACTTTTATATACTGCCATCTTTGCCTCTTTTGAAACTACTTCATTCTTTGCATTGGTACACATACATCCAACTACTTCGAAATACATTCACCTCTCTGTCGATTTGTCCATCTATCAATTTTTTACAGAACATTCTGTCCAGATACACAAAATCATTCACTTGTTCCAACAGTTTTCCATTTATACTAAGTTGACAATCATTTCCTGATCTGCTACTTATAAAAAAATATCACTTTAGTTTTAGATACATTTATATGAAGATCCATTCTGTCTATCGCCACATTCAAACAGTCTAACACATTCTACAAGTCACTTTCATTCTCAGCTATTAATACATCATCTGTACATAACAACACTCTCTCATTCACATTGTCCATTTAGTCAATTCTTATAAAATTACTGTTAAATATATTTTCTAACAGCTGCATGTGTATTTACTGGCTAGTACAAATTACTAGTTACTCCTAAAAATTTAAAGTAATTTAAATACTAAACATGTCATACTTTTAATAACCTGACTTCTTTAAAGTCAAAACTCTTTATCTTTAAGTTCCAAACATGAAATGCATAGGCCCAAATATCCAATTGGAATCAAATAGTCTTTCACAAATATATTTTGAACACAAATCAGTGCCGATAGTGAACATACAAGAGTACAGTAAATATAAAATGGTTTTTAAATCTTAATAAAATACCAAGTTGGGATATAATTTTCTTTTAATCTGCTTAAACATTTGAAAATTTGATAATAATCAACACATATTGCAACATTTTTATTTTCAAAATTCTTTTCTGAAATGTTTAGATAGCAACACAATAATCAATAAAATTGTACTGGACTAAAAGCAGGAATACCATTTTAATTTCTTATATATAAAAAAAGTAGATATTTATTTTTAAATTGGTTTGAAAATAATAAAAGTATAATATTATAAATTAATTTTTGATAGTTTTGACAAGTCATTAATTTCCTTTTACTTGCAAAATAATTAATAAATTTGTACCTGATCAAAATAGTTTATTAAATTTTCAAAGTTTATCTCTTGTAATATTTATATTAGAAGTCTTATACATATCTGAACAATCTTACAAATTTGATTGTATCAATTTTTTTTTATATATGATTATAAATATACTGTCAATGAAATGAATGTTTGCTCAGGGACCATCTTTAAACCAGAGCTTCTTTCGTGACTTGTTACCCTGACCGAAGGGGACAGGGCTGGGAGGTGGACATGCCATTAGACCCTAAACACATTTACCAGGACAACTGCTTTATCTCACCCCTTGAGGACCCCCCAGTAAAAAAATAATCTTAACTATAACAAAGAACACTTATTATCTAAGGTGCATTAGAAAGGACTCATGATTATCTAACAGATGGCCGCACTAACTCTATTTTAGGTAAAATTACACTTTTTCTCCTATTCATATTTATATCTTGGCAACATATTTTTTAGATTCTGTCTCACCATAAACATTGATTAAAAACATCTCACCTAAGATGGATTTGTAGTGTGTAGATTTGACCTTCTATCCTTCTTTCAATGTTTAATGTAGTATTTATTATGTATTATCCAGCTTACCTCAAGACAAATATAGTACAGTAGTCAGAAACTCGACCTTATGTGGACTGAGTGGTGTCGAGTTTGAAGGATGAACTTGCATAAGATGCATGTTTACTATGTAATGTTTACTAAACAAGGATGAATCACAGTACAGTATCGAATAGTATATTACGTGTTCATATAATGGTGTATTAGGGGTGTGTGAAGGCCACTTTTTAAATGCGAAGCGAAGCTTGAAACTTGCGAAGAAAAGTTTAAGTCTAAGGCCTATATTAATAATTAATGCACACAGGCTTACTAATAAGCTTAGTAAATTATCAATATAAAGGGTTAATATTTTCTTACATCATGAAGCTGATAAAATTATTTTGTAAACTTTATATATGTGTGTCTTTTAATCTGCATTTCTATGATAATAATTATAAATAAATTCTTTTTCATTTCCACTTTCCGTATCAGCCATTTTAAATAATAAAGAAAATTCGAAAAGCTATGAAAAACTCCTGATGACAAAATGCATTTGTAAATTTGTCACAGATTCCAAAGAGATAGAATATTAAGGACTAAATATTTGACTCGAGCTGGGATGATAGCACAACTAAAGCGCTTCTCTACTTCCTACCAGTGACCTTGGTGTTATTTCTTTATAGGTATTTTATACAAAATTATGTTGGCGATAGTGAATATAATATATTACATTAAGGTACTTTAAAATTACTAGTTGGTGTTAAAATTCTGTTTAGTAACGGTTTTAAAATTATCAAATATTGAAATATAAAATATTTATTAAGATAAAATCAAATCGTTTGATAATTTATCGAAAGTTTTATCCTTCCTTGAATTTTTTTTTAATATGCGAAGGTTATTGTAGATGTCGAAAATGAAGCCGAAGGAGGTTTGACGTTCGAATTCGACTTTTTGAAGCTTCACACACCATTATGGTGTACATACATGAGTGTAATATACAGAAATACAGTACAGTACTGTATTGTACTGTACATATAATATTGTATATATTCGAATAACGTTACTGAAATGGAAAAGTAACAAACACGTCACTTGTAAAAACACCACAGCACGACTGTTCCACTCGAGTTACACAAACAAACTGAAAGGCTATGCAGTTGAATGACCTTGGATTGTGATGAATGGTGTCAACAACTGTGTGCACGTGCGCGTGTCGAGTTACATGATATGTCGAGTTTCCGAGACTACTGTACTATCGTATTTACTCGAATGTAGTGAACCATCGAATCTAATGCGCACCTCAATTTTCAAAACCTTGAAACCAAAAAAAGTATTTGGTGGGGAATGTAATGTGCATCGGTAAAAACTGCACTCGTTTTTATTGCGAATTCAATGTTATGAAAAAACACTGTTCTTGTCCTTAAAAATGTGTTTGTGTGTTTTTTAGTGTTCTATCTAAACAATTTCTACTCCAGTGTCACCAAGGTAAGTGTGCTGGCAAGCTCTCTTAATTCAAACCACAATTTAGCCTAGTGCTCATTCCAAATAATCTTAACAAACTTTTACTAATACACTAACGAGAGGAAAAATTAAAACACACAACTCTTAAAGAAAGAAGTGAAAAAAAAACAAGGACAATACAGACATTAATAATAGATTTTAATCAAATATTTTGTTTATACTAAAATTTCAAATATACTGTATATTCTTTTCTTTGGGTTTTCAATTAAAATATAGCACTAGACGACAGACTGGAACTTAATCTCGAGCAATGCACTCATAATTAGAAAACTCGTCAACGTCCATGTCAGATATATTTATATCGATGTTAAGGTTCCAATATATCAGAACATTTACGGGTCACGCGTAAATCTTTTGAACAAAAAAAAAATCTCTATTTTTATTAAATAGGTTGATTTTTATTCTCTTTTTATTAAACTTGTCTTATTTTAAATTGCTAAATAAAACATTAAACAGTGAAAAGTTGAGAATATAATTACAGGAGAGCGGTCATCTTAATACCACCATTCCCATTCGCCAGGAACAATGCAATTCATGTATCGAAACAACCGATGTATTGATATAATTCGACACCATATTACAAATAATAGTGTTATCTTCTGGTCTGTAGGTCAAAATTATGATTCATCATCTTCTATTGTCACTTAAAGCCTTTATTTTATATTTTTAAAGGACTGCGAGCTTGAGAGGGGGTCAGTTGAACTGACATCGCACTGGCTACAAAGAAGCGCGAGCAAACGCTCTGGGTATGTCTTACTTGATTGTTCTATGTAAAGATGTTCCTTGTCACTGGACACTATCTCCATGCTTGTGAATTCGCTTCATATTAGTAGCTTCCATGTTGTTTCTTTTTTACATTATATTTCGCTTTCAAAAGCATGCAGCCAGCTTCTACTGGAGAGGATGCACTAGAGCATTATCAGCAGTGTTTTTTTAAGTTTGCAATCAAATCTAATGCACACACTAATCTTCACATGTGATTTGACCAAAAAAGATGCGCATTACATTCGAGTAAATATGGAATGTTTTAAACTAACTACATTATTAGAAAGTACTTATAATTTTGTCATTCCAGTAACATTTATTTTTCTGGTATTTCTGACATTTATAGTGTGTTTTATTTTGTATTATTCAGCCTACCTCAAACTAACTATAGTACTATAATAGCATGTTATATACTGGGTTATTATATGAAAATATTGTAATTGGATATTTTAAATAAAAAAAAATTGCTCAATGTAAACTTTTTAAATGAAGAGAAATATCTTAAGAATGAGTTAAGGTGGAAATTCCTAGCGGTCTAGTTCAATTTGAATTTGCTATACTACATCACCAAAGTGCTTAATATAACTTCATTTCCTCCTCGGCTTTCTAACACATATTCAGGTTGTTGACTTGGAGCCTGTCAAGGGCATCGACGCTAATCCTTCCTCTTTTATATCTCCCTCCCCTCCTGCCAGCCCCTCATACCATTTCAAGCCATGTAGCTGACCAATAAATTCCTAAGTATAAAACCAGAGGGTTGCCTCAGATTTGAGATGCAAGAAAATGTCCACCAGATTTATTATAGTGTTAATTATATTCCATTATTTGGGGGGATAATGAGGGTGGAAAAAAAGAGGATGCCGAAGAAATGTTGAAAGTGAAGTATGTATGAAAAAGAGCGGAAAGGAGGCCAACAAAGAGCTGGGCAGAGCAGATAACAGAAAGTGATCAAGTTCATACCTCGTCTATAATCAAGGTTAGTAAAGAGGAGGTCCCCTGTGTAGACAGCGAGAGATGAAGGTGTGATGTCACTGGTAGCCCCCTGCCAGCCTGAAACCATGTGGAAAACTTGTCATTTCTATCTGGTTAAAGTTTGTACATACATAATGTTATTGTATACAAGCAAGTGGTTGTTTCTATGACAAATAATGATTAAATATTGGATTAAAACATTTAAACAAGTATACAAAGTGTTACACCCCACTCTACTACCTTTTATTTATGACCACAAATAATATAAAAGGGAGTGGGAGTAAGTTACAAAACATATAAAGAGGGAAATCATATGCAAGATATAATAACAACAATATGAATGGTTTATTCAAAGCAATAACAGCAAAGCAGAAATCTTTACATGGTCTCAAAAATAAAACTGTTTATTTTTTATTTTCAAAATACCTCAATCTTTTTGCATAGTTAAACTGAGTGAATGTTATATCACACGTAACATATCCTACAATCAAATGGGTCAGTCTTGAAGAGACAGAACAACCCATAAAGTTGATTTTAGTAAAAACAATTATAGCAAATAATATCCATATAAGAGCCTTATGGGCCTTATTAAATTGTTACTAAAGTGACTGATTCACACCAATGAATGCAGACTTAAATGTTAATAATAAATATTAAATATTTATTAGATATTTTAAAAGACACGAAAGTTTGGCCTACAGACTTTAGTCAAACTCCCGCGAGGACTATCTGATCTCGGCACACAACTAGGAAACGTCCACTTACTTGTGACTATAAAGAAAATACAATATCAGAAGCAAAGCATAGCAAAAGATTTGAAAATATTCTAATGTGAATTAATCACATGATTAATTTTATCAGTCAGAACAGTTACGTTACAATAATCCATACTTAATATCATCAAAACAATTACTAGTAACCACAATTTCAAAATGAATTAGATTTAACATGTCCAACACAAAATCAACTAATAATTGTGGCTATCTAAAAATTTTAAGTAATACAACAGACTCTAGCGCCCAAGTGGCGACAGACAGAATATAGAGTCTCATTTCAAAATAAATGTTCAGGTAAAAAAAAATATTAAATAGAAAAATTACGACGCCTAACTTGGCTAACACTAAAAGTTAAATTTAAGTCAGAGTCCAAAGTATAAACTGTCATAGTATAAGTCCGTAGAATATGAAAGTTTATCCTGACATTGTCCAAGTCCAGGACAGCACTCCTCCCTCCATCAAGCGTAGAAAACGAAGTCATTTTTGAATACACGAACATCACTATATATAGGGTTTTCGCTGCTAGGGACGCAAGGTGGGGGAAAAGAACACTCGGTCGGTCACGTCTTTCTAGAAGCTTTCGACAGTCACGTAGCCCATTTGTTGTTAGAGCCACCTTCCAGAACATTTCTTCAATCACCTGATGTTGTGGATGTAGTTCACGTTTCTTCCATCAGAGGGCAGGTAAGCAATCTTCCTCTAGTCGAGGCAAATTCTAGCCACCCTATTTTAGTGTTGCGTTGATCAAATCGGTGTGGACATCAGCTGTTGGAACATCATAGCTCGTTCGGTCAACTCCCCGTACTAGGATTCTATAGGTGTTGGCCCGTCTTGGTGGTTGCTCTACCCAAAAGATACATTCGGTAAGTACATGAACAGTTTTATTTGTAGAGAGAATATTATCATATAATATTCTGTTTTCATATTGTTCAGAATTGTTTATTATATTGTACCAAACTACGAGAACTACAATAGAGAAGAGTACTACTGTAGGGATTTTATTAGTTTCGATACTATTTGGAGCGGGTAGTATGAATCAAAAAGAAGAGTTATGTGTGAAGGTTAACATGGGGGCGGGTCCTATTGTAACTCAATGTTACAAAAGTATAGTTGTAATATATTCTCGGCTAAAGAGTGCTAACATGTTTTAAAGGAAACAACTTTAGTGTTTAATTTACTTTTCTTTACTCATTTTGATTCAATTTTTTTTGCTCAAGAATAATTATATGTCTGTATACTATTAGGATTAAAAAATATTATACAAAATAATATTAGTAACAGTAAATTAATTAGTTATATATTTATTTAAGGTACTTAACATGCACTTTCTGGACTTGCTGATTGCTGATTATATCAACACGCTACTTGTAAAAAAAACTTGAAAATAGAACAGACACAACACCCAGCCCCCCGACTGTAAATTAATTGCTGTGAAAGGGGAAAACCACATTTAATCAATGATGTATATTTTGTCCATGCCGGAAATTGAACCTGGAACTTTAAACTTTGTAGACTGACACACTACCGACTGAACTAAGGTTTCTGATTATTTAATTGATGTTATTGACTTTGTAACTGATGTAATTGTCTCATTAAAACCTAATTCTAATGGCTACATGCCTCTATGAACCAAATATACAGGAAAATGAAGAAAATGAACGTGTGTGTTGGGTTGCTCTTGAGTCTGATCTCAGTACCTACTTGTTTATATTATCAATCACATTTAATGCTGTTAAAATATATTTTGCTGTTTTAAAATAAAATTTTAAAAATTATCGACAGTAGCTGAACTTATATTAAAACTCAAAATTATTTTGAGTTAAAATCTTTTTGCACTTTTTAATGTTTGTTCGAAATTCATCACTTTTATAACACCTGTTGAACGTATGTGAATAATCATTAAGAACTTTCAATATTATGAATGTTCTGTGACTAGAATTTTATTTCAAACCTTCTTGGGTAGCATACTCTTGTAAATATTCTGGAAGATCTTTTCACTAAGTTATTTTTTATCAAGGGTACTTTATTAAGTTGCGTACTACAAAGCTTTCTTAACCTTTTTCCAGCTTTAATTCTTTGGTTAATCACTCGGCAAGGCAAAGGCCACCAAAAAAAGACAAATGTCTAATCCAGAAAGGTGTTGCAAATTCAGGCTAATGTTTGTAGGTGTAGTTACCAAGATGCGGGAATTCTTTGTCGTGTTTTTTCAAAACCTATCCTGCTAAATACTGAAGTGCACTTCTTTTAAGGTCATCATTTCCCTGGTTCTGATTGTCCTTGGTGACAAACAGAAGTGCACAAACAGTAAAGTATGATCAGGAGAGGGATAGTAATTTATTGGTTTTAATCAGAGACAAGAGATTTTCCAGTATAATCTGATTAAGCCTATTAGTTAAAAGAGAATTAAAGATATGCTCTTCTTCAAATCATGAAAGAGCTGAATTGACTTAATTACACAACATTTCATCGTTTCCATGAGATGTACTGTTGTCCAATATTTTGTTTTGATTAATTGTGTGATGTCAGAAGTATTTTAGTGGTGTATCAGAAACATTAAAGGTTGTTTTTCGCAATGAAGATACCTAACTTAGCAAATCAAGATTCAGGCTATTGTTTCATGCACCACATTGGCAGAGGCATTATTAGTAGGTAACTGTGTGTGTGTGTGTGTGTATATATATATATATATAATATATACATATTAAATATATACATATATATTATATATATATATATATATAATATATACATATATAATATATATACATATATATTATATATACATAATATTATATATACATATATATTATATATACATATATATTATATATACATATATATTATATATAATCATATTATATATAATATATATAAAATATATTATATATACATATATATTATATATACATATATATTATATATATATTATATTATATATATATATATATATATATTCCTAAAAGAACTCATCCACATCACCACTAGTTTAGGTATTTGAAATTATTCTGAAACCACCATTTTGACAAACACAACTAGCTTAATTCCCAGGAACCCTTGTACAGAATAACTTTTAGAGAAAGTATATATTTATTTATTATTCTTATACCCAGAAGAGTAAGCCTGTATAAGTTCAAATCTTTAAAGACTAAACCATGGTGGTGGTTGTTTCAACTTTTGTATCTCAGGTCATAATTACATTAAAGCTATCATTTAAACTTATTTAACTGAAAGGTACTTAACATATAAACTGGTTTACGACTATACACCTAAATAGTAAGCTAACAAATTAAGGCCTTGGCACACTCCATATCTGTAGGTCCGTGGGTTAAGAAATCGATGCTACAGTATCAGATTGCTCTGGCCACAAAGTCCTTATCAGTAAGTCTGTACTCTGTAGAAGTTGCTTAACTTTAACTTTCAAAGGACTACCAATCACAGCTGAGTAAATAATGTGCATGCACATTGAAATAAAAGAACGAATGGCAGTGAAAGGATCCGTTGCTATGGAAACATATACAAAATGAAAAGATGGCTACGATTGGAGCTATTACAGAAACATTTTTCTAAAAATCTAAACACCCTGGGAAGAGCGGCTTAATACCCCGACACAGACTCCATATCCGTAGGTCCGTACTCCGTGTTTCTGGTCCCTTCTATGGAGTAAGCACTTAAAGATAAGGACTCTGTGGCCATAGCAATCTGATATTGTGGCATCGATTCCATACGGATCTGTCGGGGCCTTTAAAGGAAAAGGTTTTCTGGGAAATACCAAGTTCTCAGAAATAGTAGCGTTGATTTTGTAGGTTCAACCACTCTTTTATATTATTTGGTTTATTTTGTATTCTCCTTACTAGGCCCCTAGTGTCATTTCATTTTTTTTAAAAATAATTATATGGATATAGTTAAAATCGTGTTATAAATATATTTACTGTGATTATACTCAACCTACATTTTAAGTATGGTATACCCTATGAAAGTTTTCTCAACAAATCACAATGTAATAAATAGTAAGATTTACATTTATCCACAGAATGCAAGGTATAATAGCTACTGGAGATGACTAAAATAAAAATAAATGCTTTCTGTGGTACAAACGCCTGACTATATTATCAATATTAAAAAAAACTATGTTTAATTCTCGAGGGCTGACAACATGCCATGGTGTAGAATCTCTATAGAGGTAAGGGGAAACGGTGCTAACTTCTATGCCAAACGCACTAGTGCTACTGTCGAAGAAATATGATGTTGTTTTCTTTGATTTTTGATATTTAAAATCGTGTGAATTGAAATTTAAAATACGCCAAGTTTGAGAGCTTTTAAAATGTGTATTTATAAATTTCCATAGCCTATGTCACAATCATCAATGGAGAACGCTACAAGCATAGTAAGGCTAAGCTTTGGCTGGTGTTGAATATTCCACTATTTGCTATTTTTACTTAGAAACACTGCTCGTTGTTAGGTACTGTTTACTGCTTATTTACTCCTCTATTTACCCTTACACTCTACTCTATGTGCCTGCAGATTTATCGAAATTCGCTACCTCCTACCCTCGCCAACATTCTTAAAGCCAACCCTGTTGCACCTGGCGTGTGGTACTCTACAAACAGCGTGCGTTGAAAACCATTCTCTAACAAATCTCGGTGAACCCCTCTGGCTATGTTTTGTTTGAAAAGTAACTCATCAAAAACTCCGTGCAAAGTGATTTAGTGCGCGACTTTTTGTATATAATATGTTAATAATGTTCAATTTGTGTGTTTTATTTTGTATCTAATATGTACTCATTAAACGCAAGTGTATAGGGAAGCTCCTCTTGCAAATTAATATTACTAAGAAGAAGATACTCGACGTCAAAATACATTTTTATATCTCAAAGTTCAAATTCCGCCTCTGTTTTAGTGTTACAAAAACTGGTCCTCCGGAACTAAATAACATTTTAATATATTTTTCAATTTAATAAACAGATCGCTCAAACAGCTGGCAGATTTGTATTTATCTTTGAACGTATTGTGCTTTTTTTATATCTTCTTAACACAATAATGGCATGAACCAATAATGTGAATACCTATTAAAATATTTAGTAGACTTGTTAGTTAATGTGAATTTATAACCTACTCATGCCATATAAATATGAATATTTGAAACAAAATGTTTAGTGGCTTAACTTACATTTACTTCACAAAGAAGTGTATATCTCTTTATACTTCTGTTTCTCTCTCTTGCTTTTGAGTATTAGGTTCCAAGATATAAAATTAGAGCTAGTGTAATAATGTATACAAGATAACCGATTACAGATGCACTTGGTGCAGTTTTGCACTAAACTGTTAGCATTAGTTCATCTGACAACCACCTAGCGCTCAAATTCCTGTTCAAGTCGTACTACAAAGAGTTTTCTATACCTTTATTATCTATGGCTGACATAGCTTATAACCGTATCACACGACACCATTGATCTCTATAGTATAACTGGATGGACATACACATGCACATTCCAAGGACAAAAGCGTGACGCTCAAGTGTATCGTCTGCTACACTGAGGGGGGGAAAGATTTAACGGTTTCTTTAAATGTTCTTATGCGAAAGCATGTCTCTGATGAATAAAAGTGTTATTGTTTGAAAATAGTGAAGTATTATACCATACTTTCCTGAAGAAACATTTACATTAAAGGATATACAATCCAGTTTTACAGGTAATACTGTACAAATACGAATAAAACCTTAGATATTTCAATTTTTATGCAGTTATCATCAATGTTGTTTACAGTCTGCCACGACAACACTTATATTTAAAGTTGGTTATTAGCGTGTATATTGGTTTCAGAAACCATATTTTATTGAAAGTTCGATAAATATAATGAACAAGGTATCTTAAAAATTGATTACATTTGTTTGAATGACAAACTTTGAATAGTTGCCATGCATTCAAACTATCGCTTAGGTTATAGGCTTGTGGAAAGTATTATTGTAATAATACCTGTTTTTTTAAGTTGGCTCATATCTTTCAGAAATCATATTATGTTGACATTTCGATAACTATAATGAAACAAGTTAGCTAAAAACTGTATTACATTTGTTTGAATGACACACTTTGTGTAGAAGTCTTACGTTCAAATGATAGTTTAGGTTATTGGTTTGTAGGAAGTACAGTATCTTATAAACCCGGATTTTAGTAATAATTCCAATCTGTAAGGCTTTATTTCGTACCAGAATACTATCATATATATAATATTTTGGTAGGATGAACGGCAATTTAGAACAGAAATAGAAATTTCCTTCTGGAAGGTCTTTTATCCTGACTAGACACAAATATAGGGTAGGATTCTGGTACGAGATAAAGCCTTAAAAGTAAGCTTCCTTCAAAAATCATCGTACATATTAGGCTACATCAACTTATTTAAAGAAAAAACTAACCTGTTTTGAACTTTTATATGCTCTTCAAAGCTTTAACTAACATATTTATTTAATTTAACCACTCTCACATTGATGTATCTCATATAATCAATCAAATTAATGAACGATGTCAAAATGCCACATTGCCTTGTATGGGTGAAAGAGAGAAAGAGATACCCGAAAGTTTCTTTCTCTCTTACCCAATAGTATGCAGACGACAGCTCGAAAATTTCAGCCACAGATGTCCATCCAGTTATAGTATAGAGATCAATGCACGACACTAGCTCGTACTTGAAATTCAGTGTGCTAGACTAGTGATGGGCATAATCGAGTGATTTTAAGAATCGAATAATCATTCGATTCTTTGAAAAATAATCGAATGAATCGAAAGAATCATTCGAATGATTTTGAGAAGTAGTAAAGAGTCGGTAATAATCGGATGTTAGCTATTACTACTTCTTAAAAGTAGTTACTAGTTGGTGGTTTTGCTTTGTGCTACTATTCTCCTCACCCTGCTGTCGGCTCTCACAACACGCATTCCTTTAAGTTTGCAACTTATCAACACTTTTCTTTACTGTATTTAGTTCCTTGTGTCGGTGTCAAAGATCAAAGTACAGCCACAGCAAAATACTACACAGTGAACGCTTTAGTCTCATAAGTACCTCGCCATTAATAGAAATACTTTTGCGTGAGAGTCATAGTAAATAAATAAAGAACATATCTTTCCATTCTTGTTTAAGAATCGAAATAATTGACCCTCTAATATTTCCTAAACATATACAATTATAAGCTTACAATCCTATTTATATATCGGTTAAGTGATGACATATTTTCTATTTGAATTCCAGGCGGCATATAATTAATTGATTCAGATATTCAAATAGAAAATATGTCATCACTTACCCGATATATAAATAGGATTGTAAGCTTATAATTGTTTATGTTTAGGAAATATTAGAGGGTCAATTATTTCGACTCTTAAATACGAATGGAAACGTAAGTAAATCAAACACAAAATTTACTACCCCAAAACGGCAACATAAGTTTGCTGTATAGTGACTTTTTTTTTCAGTTATAAGAATATAAAATTATTTGAATGAATAAAATGATAAGATGATCTGAATATTACGGCCGGGCAATGTTTTATTACATTTATAAAAAATATATACTTATCTATTTAATAAATTTGAGTCAACTTAAAAAATATATTATCTCACAGCCCGTTCGGGCTATTCGCGTTTGGTTACACAATGGTGGTGGTATTAGAAAGGTAGAAATTAAAGGAAATGTATCTGCGTTCACATGGAAGAAGAGTGGGAAGCCATTTAAGGAAATCTCAATAACCAGGGGCGGATCCAGGATTTTCTTGAGGGGATGAAGATTGCCAACGATCGCAAGGGACAACATTAGAACAACAAAAACCAGCCTGTATTACTCACGACCAAAATAAAATTCTACATTAAGTCGGGAAAACTAGCCTCACAAATAACTCCGAGACTCGTCTATCATCATCCACAAAAAGGTAAGTTTTTATTTGAACTTAGTGTACAATAAAAAAAATGCTAGCGTAAACTATTGGTATTAGTTTACAGTGTGAAAGTGTAAATGTTTCCTTTACTCATATTCCATATTTATTATTCGCTTAGAAACAATTATTGGAGAATCGGAAGAAAAAAACACATTAGTTTCAAATATAAATATTGTAACAAAAACATATTTTACTGTACTTAAAAATTAGGTGGCATATTCAAAACAGGAATTTAAAAAAAAAAGCGCAACAGAAAAAGAAACAATCTACGTAGTATCAATAGTTATAATGTAGCAAAATAATCGAATCATTTTGTTACTTTCATTCGAATTATTTTTGGCTGCTATTCGATTTTAAACTGTATAACCACTTAAACTTTGTATTATATTAGCCTTGGAATCATTTGAAAGCGTAAGGTTGATTATTGTGTAGCAATTTGAACAATTTTTTGAAAATGAACCTAATAGAAATGAAGACCTGTATTGAGATAGCCTAGAAGAATTCGAAACCATAAGGTCGATTTTCTCCAGTGCTGGTAAGGAAGTAGTAAATGAATGAATCGGTCAGCTCGCATCGAGTCAGCTACTGTTTTCATTCGAATGATATTTTCATTCGAATAATATTTTCATTCGAATGATATTTTCATTCGAATTATTTTGAAAGAATCGAATGAATCGATTATTCAGAATAATCGAATGAATCGATTCTATTCATCCGATTCTGCCCATCACTATGCTAGACTGCTAGCTAGCTAGCACGTCATCATCTAGCGTCGTGTGAATCAGAAAAAGTATACTGGTTCTGCCACTTCTTACTGCCACTTGATACTGGCTACCATACTAGTTGTGAGGATAGATCAATCGCTATTTTCGTACTAGTTCCGACACTAGTCTGTGCGATTCGACCAATCAATGCGCGCTGAGACTGTGTGGAGAGAAATGGTAGAAATGGCGACAACATTGTCATCGGATGTGATTTTGTTGTTGGCAGAAAATTATTCTAAACATCCTTGTTTATATAATACCAAATTGCCACAATATGACAATATATTTAATTAAAAACATGTCATCTAAAAACGACAAACTGTGTTCCAGACCCAATTTTAATCTAAATAAACTTGATCGCATGCCAGCCTTGGGTGGTTTGTTTTTTAGAATATAAAGTGTGCGTAGGCCTACAAAAGAATATTTGTGTTACAAGGATACTGTACTTGGACACCCATGGACTTAGGGGCCTCTGATCATATCGTAAATAAATGAATACAAATTTAAGAAGATACTAAACGTGTCACCCCGAATTTATCCTACCTAACCTCCGAATGTATCATTTTTAGCATCCGGCGACCATTATTTTGTCTTTCCAGCCAGTCCCGTGTCCATATTATTTTCCTACACCCTCTTTCATAATGTTCAATAACATTATTAATAATTAATGCAACTGCTACACCCAAAATTGATTTCTTACTTTCCATAAATATTTGCACTAGAACCTAGTACCAAACTAGCAGCGTGTGAATATTCTAGTCCCGTTTTACTGACCTTGGTCTTGCTTGTTCTTTAATTTGATTTTAATCGGTACATTGTCCTATTCTTAAAGCTGGACTTGTTTCAGTTGCATAACTCGGTAAAAGTGTGTATTGTGTAATTTTTTAATGAAAATAAAATATTTTTAAAATATTAATAATTTCTCTTTGTTACATTTTTATATTTAAAAAAATTGGCTGGTTGTGCAAGTTAATTTTCTCACTTTGTCCTATTATAATTAACTTTCTATCAATTAGTATTTTTAATAATAGTACAAATGGGTGTTAGTTTGATTTCTTATGTCTGAAATGGCTATTTGATCAAAATTGACAAAAGTGAAACTATCTTTTGCAAGCAACATAAAAACAAAAGAGAAATAAATGATATAATATATAGAAAATATTATTAAGTAGACAGCCGAAAATGGTATTCAAAGAATTTTGGACGTGAAGAGAGCAGCACCTTCGCTCCACTTGAAAGAATATAATACAACAAATTGAACAGAGTTTTCATACCTTTCATGTTAGTTCCTTAGCTATGGAAAGAGTGAGTAAATAGTTCTGAGTTTTAAAGTGCAAACTTGTAAAAATATTACAATTTATACATTTAGATTTTAATTAGAAGTTTTTGTACCTTTGCTTAATATATTTTTTAAATGTATTGTTTGCTATTGGAATATTATTGTAAGCTTAAAGGCCCTGACAGACTTCGTGTCCTTAGTCCGTAAGAAATCGATGCTATATTATCAGATTTTTCTGGCCACAGTGTCCTTATCCATAAGTCCGTACTCCTTAGAAGTTGATCACCTTTTTGTTTCAAAGGACTAGTTTGTATGGACTACCAATCACAGCTGTGTAAAGGCCCTGACGCAGACTCCGTATCCTTAGGTCCGTACTCCGTAGTGCTTAAAAAATTCTATTCGCGATTACACCGTCCATATCCGTTATCACGTGACTATTCCAAGCACCAAGTTAGTCAGACTTCGTCCAATCGAAAACTTCGAAAGATAATTGTCTACAGCAAGGAGCGAGCGCCAAGCATTCAGCTTATCAATAAAAGAAACCAAAAAACATGTTGATTTTCTAAGTGACTAAAAAGGACCTGATAAAAAATATATGAGCATATAACAATTTATGAATGTATACCCTATTTTTTCTAGTTTTCGTAAATAAACGCAACATTGTAAAAGAGTGGTTTGGATTTCAAAGTAAAAGTAGCCAAAACGTACCTGGTATTCCTACATTTTCTGATATGCTTGGCCAAGCATTTTCTTTTTTCAAAGCGTTCTTGAATTATTTTTAGTTTTTTAATCAAGTAAAATAGGCATTTACTGAACACAAATACGAATCCATATCACAATCGCTTGTATCACTATCAATTATGAAAAAATTCAATCACACAAGAATGGAGGACACAAAGCAAACCATATAATATAATAATAGTGCTTTTGAACCAAAATCGACGCCACTATTTCTAATAGCTTGGTACTTCCCAGAAAACATTTTCCTTTAAGCCGCTCTTCCCACGCTCACTGCCAATTGTTTTATTATTTTTATGCATATGCAAATTATTTACACAGCTGTTATTGGTAATCCGTATAAACTAGTCCTTAGAAAGTTAAAGTTGAGCAACTAATATGGAGTACAAACTTCAGTGGTGTATTCTGAGAAAATTAATAGGTAGGCCTATACTGTACTCTAAAAGTTGCAGGGGAGATTTGGGGACCGAGGACCTTTAACCACCCTTGTCCAAGAGCAAGGGATTAGGAAATATTTAAAGATGTGTGCCTATAGAACAGTGGTTCTTGAACATTTATGATTTCCCCTTAACCTTATGCAATCTTAGGAATTTAGTATCTCGCTACTCCCATATTCTCTTTTTTTTATTTATCCATAACGATGATTACCATCCACTCAAAATGTAATAAAAGTAACTCCATGGTGTCAGCCTGCACTTGGGCTGTACCTACTGAGTGGATACCAAACTGTTTGGAGAATTAGTGCCAACTCTTGCGGCTAGAGGGTGTGAATGGTCAGCACGACGACGCCTCCAGCCATTAAACTCTGTTTTCTATACTGGAGCCACTACTACTTTATTCAAGTAGCCCCTTATTTATCTACACCAGGCTGAGTCTAGCCCATTCCAGATCCACTGCTTCCCAGATAATCTGGAAGTGCCGGGAATCAAACCCGGGCCCTCTGGGTCTGTAGCCAGAACCTCTGACCACAAAGGCTGGGTGCACCACTAACTAAGTAAATTATATGAAAATTTATTTTATTTTACCTTTTGCTTCTAGATCATCTTTAAATGGTGACCCGCCTTGGTGGCGTAGTTGGCTAACGCGCCAGTCGTGTTGAGCCATACCACCGAGGACGGGGAGATCGAGGTTCGAATCTCGGTTGGGTGAACTGGGGGTGGTTTTTCCTAAATGGTTTTCCACTCTCCCTCCACGTAAATGCGGGTTCACTTCCTCTGAATTCAACCTTCCCAATTCCTAATTCATAGTGTAATTAGTACATAAGCGTATAACCCAAACGGGTAGTAAGACGCGGTGCTAAAATTTTTTTTAAATGGTGAAATTACACTCCTGACTTTTGGGATTGGATATAAATCACAATGACTAATAATTCGTTAATGTAAAACAAAAATAACACGATTAAAACTCCACAAATCCCTTCTACTAAAGGAAAACAAGAATTACTGTCAACTACAGTTAAAGTAACCCTCTAACCCCCATCCCCACCCCTTCCTCATTCCGACAGTGCTAACACGCCCAAATCTAAAAGAATGGTTAAATGTGTATGCACATGTGTGCACACAGCTCTTTTTTCACACGATTTTGTACAGATAAGTGTGACCATTACATCATTAGAGACAAATTAATGGTTCTCAGTGTTTTATTGTGTGTAAAACTCGGAACATAAAAAACCATAGTTTTATTTGGTTGTTCTCTATGGTTGTGTCTTTTACACTAAATGACGATAAGAAATTGAGGATATGTTCGAAAGAAGGTGTTGAGGAAGATATTTGATTCAGAAAGGAATGAATGTAATGGGATGTGGAAGAGGTTGAACAATGAAGAGTTACATACTCTGTAGCCTACTCATCACAATATATTGTTAGGATAAGTAAATCTCACAGATTACTTTGGACAAGACATGCAACGAGAATGAGGGAGTCTAGAATTAAGAGATTGGGATTAATGAAGTGGACTGGATAGAACTAGCTCAAGATAGCGATAACGTTTAATGAGGTGGACTGAATAGAACTAGCTCAAGATAGGTATAAGGTGTAATTGATGGTGGACTGAATAGAACTCTCAAGGTTGAGATAGGTGGCATACTTTTGTAAGTGCAGCATTGAACTTTCAAGTTCTTAATGCCATAGCTTAAGTAATTAAGTATTTTATGTTGGATACAAGCTTATTGAATTAATAATAATCAAATAGGCCTATTTTGCATCTAATTGTACTTAACATACTAATATAATATTTGAATATTAACAGTTAACATGCTCCCCATAGACTTCGTTCCTGTGGCTTCCACTTTCCTCGTCTCTCTTACAATCATTGGCCATGTTTCTCCTGGTGACAGCTAACATGCTCTCCTTGTCTCTCTTTCATTCACTGTCCTCATTTCTGCTGCATATATAACACTGGGTACAAGGTACGCTCTGTACAACACTTGCAGGGCACTTCTCATAGCAGGTCTCTTACACACCTATAGAACAAACTCTCCTAGCAGGTCTCTTACACACCTATATAACAACTCTCCATAACAGGTCTCTTACACACCTATAGAAACAACTCTCCATAGCAGGTCTCTTACACACCTATAGAACAACTCTACATAGCAGGTCTCTTACACACCTTTAGAACAACTCCCATAGCATGTCTCTTACACACCTGTAGCACAACTTTCCATAGCAGGTCTCTTACACACCTATAGAACAACTCTCCATAGCATGTCTCTTACACACCTGTAGAACAACTCTCCATAGCAGGTCTCTTACACACCTGTAGAACAACTCTCCATAGCAGGTCTCTTACACACCTATAGAACAACTCTCCATAGCAGGTCTCTTACACACCTGTAGAACAACTCTCCATAGCAGGTCTCTTACACACCTATAGAACAACTCTCCATAGCAGGTCTCTTACACACCTATAGAACAACTCTCCATAGCAGGTCTCTTACACACCTATAGAACAACTCTCCATAGCAGGTCTCTTACACACATATAGAACATCTCTCCATAGCAGGTCTTTTACACACCTGTAGAACAACTCTCCACAGGAGGTCTCTTACACACCTATAGAACAACTCTCCATAGCAGGTCTCTTACACACCTGTAGAACAACTCTCCATAGCAGGTCTCTTACACACATATAGAACAACTCTCCATAGCAGGTCTCTTACACACCTATAGAACAACTCTCCATAGCAGGTCTCTTACACACCTATAGAACAACTCTCATAGCAGGTCTCTTACACACCTATAGAACAACTCTCCATAGCAGGTCTCTTACCACACCTATAGAACAACTCTCCCTGCTGTTCTCTCTACTACATCCAACCTTATATCTTAACTAGACCTTACCCTCTTTCTTGTCATTACCATCACTTCACACTTCACCATGCTAGATATCACTCCACACTCTTTCACTTCCTCATTCCATTCTTGTAGTTGTTCCTGTACTTCCTCTTCCTTCTTCTCCCCCCTTCCATACTATCAAGTCACCAAAAAACATCATGGCTTCCATTCTTTCCTCACCGAGTTTTCCTGCCACTTTGTTCATGACCATTTCCATTATCATTACAAATAGTAACAGTGAAAGAGCACTCCTCTTCTAAACTTAATTTTTTATTTAAAACCACTCTATCCTCCACTCTTTCTTAACTCATGTAATAGAACAAATTACATTACTGAATTATTAACAACTCTTCAACGGCACATTACATTAAAATTAACAATTTTTTTATGGACGATTGCAGTTGACTTGTCTTCATTAAATATTTGGCATTATTAATAAAACATCAACTACCCAATTTACAAAGTGGGTTTGATTCTTATGTTGAGCTGTTATCTCTACACTATTCATATTAAGAAGTAGCCTAAAGTTAATGAAAGGGTTGATAAAATAAGTTAAACATGGCTTTCATTTTTCCTTGCATGCGCAAATGGCTACAAATAATTACCAGATTAGAATCCAGGGACTTCTTTCAACTTGAGGAACTTTATATGATTCTAGTAAAATCAGGACCAGGTGTTACTGGGAAACAATAACCACAGTACATTCATTTTGACAAATTTCGGGGTTTTGAAAACAGTTTTTCGTTATTGGTAACTAGACTCGTTAATTGAACTGTTGATAGAATAGGACAGGTTTTTATTTGAGCTGCACCCCTTTGATAGATTTAATTGATTACTACAATGTCTACTGAATTATAAGAGCCACAGTATCCAACTCACACAAAAACTGAGGATTTTTCAAAATTACATAGAAAATGATGTTGCGAAATAGATATTCAAGTTTACTAACACCCCAGCAACTGTCACATACCAGAGAAAATATTCAGGTTAAACAAACACGAGTGAAACCTGTGTGATTGTTTCAGATTTTAACATCAAGGTAATGAAGTCCTAGATAAAAGTGTCTACGTCTTAGAAACTAGGTATGCAAATGTTGGTAATTTAGAATTGATATGACAGGAAACCATGGAATCATTAAATGAAGAAACTTCCAACAAAGAGTCAAACTGTCGTACATTCATGGAGGTTGTGATTAAACAAGAAATAAAGGAAGAAAATAAGGTATTGTATGGAAACTATAGTCCATTTACCATATAAGTGGTGGTAGCCAACAGCTAGCAACTGTTAGCAGATCTACTCTTATGTATTCATACGGCAAACCATACGATCTGTAAGACCGTATGTTCAGCTGCTGTCACTTTTGGAGTCAAAACCTTCACAAACAATTTGTTTTTAAATATGTTTTTCTTTAAACAGTTTTTACATGTCCTGCAAGCTGTAGGCCTAAGCTACCACCACTCCTATGAGAAACGGACTATACCTAGCGTATGGTAGCTTATTTTGTGTACATGACACATTTTACCACCATGACCCTTCCCCATCTCCCTCCTAAACTAATTAGTTAATTCAATAAGTCCCTGCCGTTAAACTATTTTACCAACTATATTAAAAAATCAACAAAAAGAGTTTAATTTAAAGAACTTTCACTATCACAAGTGATTTCCAAAATATCTGTATGTACATATTTTTGAGGCTGGTAATCATCATCATCATCATCTGTGGCCAGGTTCGTTTAGTAAATTGCTTCCATTTCCCTCTGTAATTCCACCATTCTTCCTCCTGCACTCTCTTCCACTCTCCTCCTCTCACTTGCACACTTGCTGCTATTTGTTATTCCCATCTCTTCTTTGGTCTTCCTTACATACTTCATATCCATTAATCTTCTTGAAATCCTCTCCTCTTCCATCCTCTCCTCTTCCATCCTCATTACGTGTCCATAACATCTCATCCTAGCTTCTTCTACTATCTCATGTACCCCAACTATAGACCTTACATCTTCATTCCTAATCCTATCTCTTCTGGTGACGGGTAGCATGCTCCTCAAAAACTTCATTTCCATGATCTCCACTTTCCTTGTTTCTCTTTTATCCAAAGTGCAAGTTTCCGTTACACACCTGTATAAAACCTCTCCCTGCTCCCTCTTCTCACTATATCTTCTCTGCTGCCCTCTTCTCACTCTATCTTCTCTACTGCCCTATTCTCACTATATCTTCTCTGCTGCCCTCTTCTCACTCTATCTTCTCTGCTGCCCTCTTCTCACTCTATCTTCTCTGCTGCCCTCTTCTCACTATATCTTCTCTGCTGCCCTCTTCTCACTATATCTTCTCTGCTGCCCTCTTCTCACTCTATCTTCTCTGCTGCCCTCTTTTGCCTCAATCACACTACCCAGATACTTCACACTCACTGCTCCTTTCAAATCTACCACATCCAGTTCTTTAATCTTCCTTAGCCTTGTTCTCTGCCTTGTCAGAATCTTTCCATACATTTTCTCGCATCGACACACGTGTTATGCTTTTGTATAATGTTCACACCTCTTCCTATGCCCTTTCTTGAATATTGGTAATATAATACCTTTTGTCCATCCTCTGGCCCTTTAAACCTACTCCATACCACCACTGCAGACCCATTTCCACCGTGAGTTCATCCACTCCTGCTGCCTTTCCCTTCCTCATCCTTTTCAAGGCTTCTTCTACCATCTTCCAGGTTAGGTTCGCTACTTCCTCCTCCATTTCTCCATCCATTTCCTTCTCTACTATTCCTTCCCTCCCTTGGTTCAACAATCTCTCAAAATATGATTTCAAAATTTTCTTTACCTCCTCTTTCCTATTTTCCCTCCTATGGCTCACTTGACTACAATAGCTTCTTACTCCTTTCACATCAGTCTCTAGCACTTTTGTCCACTCTTCCATCCATGTTTTCTCCATTCTTATACTATCTTCTTTGTATTTATCTTTTTATCCCTGTAAGTACTTATCCTTAGTCTCTCTTGTTCTTTTTGTGAACCATTTTCTAAATGCTTTGTTCTTGGCATTCACTGCTTCCTTTACCTTTTCGTTCCACCATGGAGTTTCCTTCCATTTTCTCTTTCCATTAGTTCTTCCGCATATCTCCTTTGCCGCTTCCACCATGCACTTTTTGAACCTTTGCCACTCCTGTTTTCCTCCTTTTATGTTGTCTTTTGGTAGTGCTCCTCTTACTCTTTCTTGAACGCTCATTCTCTCCTCCACTTGGCTGAGCTTCCATTTCTTGGTACTATGGATGACTATAGATCTTAAAATACAATTTCAGCAGCTAACAAGATTGTTTTCAGGAGTGACTTTGATTGGTAAATTAAAAAAATATCTTTCTAGGAACTAAATGATATGCGTTATCAACTTTATTATGATGAAAACTATTATGATTATGATATTATTTTTAAAGAAGAAAGAAAGGATAACTGCTCACAACATTGGGAAGATACTGCATTTGAAAATCGTCTGGAAAACATGTGAGTTTATTTTAATTATTTAACGTGTAAAAACACATGACAGTATTTAATTAATAATTATTTTATTGCTCTTTACATGTGTAAGCTCTTCCAACATAGCTTGTTGTACATGTGTAGGCTCTTCCAACATAGCTAGTTATGCATGTGTAGACTCTTCCAACATAGCAAGTTATGTATGTGTAGGCTCGTCCAACATAGCTAGTTATGCATGTGTAGACTCTTCCAACATAGCTAGTTGTACATGTGTTGACTTTTCCAACATAGCAAGTTATACATGTGTAGACTCTTCAAACATAGCTAATTGTACATGTGTAAGCTCTTCCAACATAGCTAGTTATGCATGTGTAGACTCTTCCAACATAGCTAGTTGTACATGTGTAGACTTTTCCAACATAGCAAGTTATACATGTGTAGACTCTTCCAACATAGCTAGTTGTACATGTGTAGGCTCTTCCAACATAGCTAGTTGTACATGTGTAGGCTCTTCCAACATAGCTAGTTGTACATGTGTAGGCTCTTCCAACATAGCTAGTTGTACATGTGTAGGCTCTTCCAACATAGCTAGTTGTACATGTGTAGGCTCTTCCAACATAGCTAGTTGTACATGTGTAGGCTCTTCCAACATAGCTAGTTGTACATGTGTAGGCTCTTCCAACATAGCTAGTTATACATGTGTAGGCTCTTCCAACATAGCTAGTTATACATGTGTAGGCTCTTCCAACATAGCTAGTTATAAATGTGTTGGCTCTTCCAACATAGCTAGTTGTACATGTGTAGGCTCTTCCAACATAGCTAGTTGTACATGTGTAGGCTCTTCCAACATAGCTAGTTGTACATGTGTAGGCTCTTCCAACATAGCTAGTTATACATGTGTAGGCTCTTCCAACATAGCTAGTTATAAATGTGTAGGATCTTCCAACATAGCTAGTTGTACTTGTGTAGTTTTTGAATTAATTTAAAAAATTTGTCATACTCTGGCTTGTGTGCGAATACAAGTGAACTTTTAAAAATGGCAATTTTTTTTATATATATCCTACCTCTTGTTGAGTAACAGTCTTATTTCATGTTCAACCCATGATTTGGATAACAAATGTAAGATGTTAGGTACGAAGACGAGGAATAGTGTTGTGGGGAGGGAGCATGTATTATTGTGTTTGTAGTTAGACATGTGTTCAAAAAGTGTGTAAGTTATACCATACATACTCAATGTTATAAATACTTCTGCAGGGAGGTTTTACTAATTTATACGACTCTTTAAAAAAATATGTATTCATTTCAATCTTTAAGGGTTGGTAAATGATTATCATCAAATTTCATCAACAAACCATTTTCTATTTTTCACACTTGATATAATTAAGTAAGTTCTTCTTTTTCTTCACTCCATGGGTAAGGTTATCTATCTGTTCCGTCTTCAAGAATGTTCCAGCCATTTCTTCTGGGTATACCTATGTCTTCCTTGTGGCTTGTATTCTAACCTTGTTTTGGAGGTCAGAACTCTTGTATCTGTTACCTATTGGCTGTTGGTATACTCTCGCACTATCATTAATGTTGTGGAAATTTAGTTCTTCTTTTATATCTTCATTTCTGATTCAATCCAACCTCGTACAATCTTTGACTTGTTTCAAGACACTTATCATCTGGTATTCGTGTTGCTTGTTATCAATATATTTGTCTCTGTTATAGCTAATGTCGTTCCCTACACAAGTAAAATGGCTAATTTGCTCTACTGTTTATTGAAGGGCGTCTTCAATGTCTTGAACAATTTATCAGATTGTCCATAAAGAGTTTCATATTCTAAATGTATCTCTAGAAATATTAAAACTACTAGTTTCCATCCTCTCGTGATGTTGCCGGTGTTTATAATATAAAGTGAGGGCTATAGAGACCATCCTTGTCTTGATCCTTGGCTTAAGCTGCAGATATCCTCTTCTCTCAAGTGTTCTGTTTACTCAATCAAACGCTTTTTCAAATTCAATAAATGCTGCATATGTCTCTTTAATCAAATTTCAGACCTAATTGTTTATTTATTTTTTATCTTGGTTTTAAACATTTTGTGAATCTGTTTTATCAATTTATTTAATATGTTTCAAATTGATTCAACATAATAGCATTAAAACATTCATCTTCTAATAAAAATGTATTTTAATTACTGTTTATATAATGTTGATGTTAATTGAACATCAAGTCAACATTCTAATCAAGTGTTTGAACTTTAATGTAACTTAAAATCAAGTAAATTGAGGGTAAGGTTTATTGTGTGATAATAACTGAGATAATTTAAATAAAGACTAAGCTCTGAAGCTAACACTGCGTTTGGACAGTGGACAATATATCCCCCACCACTACACACTTAACCTAACACCACCACTGATTCTGTTTAGAACTACTTTAGTATACAATGCTTTAAAGCCACATAAAGTTGTAGATGAGAAATTGTTAACTATTTTGTCACCTATGTACAATTTCTGATATAATTTCAAAGCCCATTTAATAAAGAATAAACCAACTGTCTTTTTTTTATAACTGAGCTATTTATATTATTTAAAATGCAATAACAATTTTTTTTATAGGAAGCAAGAACTTAATTTGGATTATACGGATTCTGCTGCCAAAAACACAATTAAATTGGAAAACTCTCTAATTGTATCTAATCACCAAGCAGGTAATATATTTGTGGAATAATTGCATACAACCTGTTTAACTTCACATTGTTTTATTTGTTTGTTACATGCTTCGGCGGTTGAACAGTCTAAGGCAGTTGTTCCCAAACTTTTTTGAGTAACCGCCCCCTTGGTTCCAAAAACTCATGCCCATAGCCCCCTATCCTTTATTCAAAAAAATTAATATTCATAATAATGGTTTTCAACGACCCACTATGAATAAAATAGCAATAAAATTCAGGATGGAACAGTTATTAATTGAATATTTATTCAAAATTAAAATATATTGTTTAAGTTTATTTAATTAAACAGGATTGATGAGCTTGATCAAGTGATAATCCTTTCAAAGTTATTAAATACTACATATTATTTGATACCACATTTAGTAACTAGGTAGAGTACATCACTATTCTGTAAATTCTTAATGTGATGGATGAGCTTGATGAAATGATACTAGTTTCCCAATGTCTGGCTTAATGTCATTTAACGTGAGTCTTAATTCACCACGCTTAGTAATCGGGAGTCGATTTCCTTGCTTGGAGAGAAGAAGGCTGACAACCCTAAAACTACGTTCCACCAAATACGATGTTGGAAATGCAATCAGGAGGCTCTTAACCACTCCATAATGCAGGATAGCGATCAGGAATTTCCTTTTGTAACCAAAACTCCTGGTACGAGTTCTTAAACTTTGGCTTCAGCTCATTGTCATTTTTTAGCTTAATTAGGTCTTCCTCCAATGCTCCAACTCCTTCATTATCTGAAAATGGACTTAATACCGAGTCTGGAATTTCCATCATGACAGGATATTTGAGTCGATCAGACATATCTTCATTCAAATGGTCACAAAAAACTTGAAGATCGTCATCTTGTATCCCGACTTTCTTTTCTAGCTCAGACAATCTCTGAAATTGGTATAGCTCACAACAATCTATATTGTGCTTCATTATAGTTAATTTTTCAATAAATGTAGATACGACAGATTTGGCTTTAATAAGATTGGTGTCATTGCCTTGCAACTGCAAATTCATTTCATTGAACTTTGCAAATAGCTCAGACAAATAAGCAATGTCATATTTGATTTCTTTGAGTTCACTACTGAGCAAAGCATCTGTGTCTTCAAAATATTCCACAACAGTGTCAAAAAGGTTGTCAAAGCATCTCAAACAGTTTCCTTTAGATAGCCAATGAACTTCATTGTGAAGCAACAAATGCTCAAAGCCTTCATCATTTTCTGCACAGAGCTCCCGAAAGAGTCGATCATTGAGAGCATGTGCTTTAATTTTATTCACTACAGTAATAACAGTATGTAATGAATTGTGTAGGCGTCCACTGAGATTTTTTTGCAACCAGATGTTGGCGATGAATGACACAGTGAATGGTAAAGATATTTGGCACTGATTTTTTTCAAGTAAGTGACACATCCATGGTAGTGACCAGTCATTGATGGTGCTCCATCAGTTGCTCAAGCAAGTATGTTAGTAAGTGGAATTTCCTTTTCTTTGAAACACTCCTCAACAACATGAAATATTGACTCTCCTTTAGTATCGGTTTTTATTTGTCTTGCAAATAACAACTCGAGCCAAACTCTCGTCTTTTATAAAACGTAAATAAGCGAGAAGTAAAGATTCATTGCTTGGCAAAGTTGACTCGTCCAGCTGTAATGCAAATTCTGTTGTCCTTAGTGTGTTGCACAGTAGATCTTCCACATTCTCAGCCATTTCATCTATACGTCTTTGCACTGAATTGTTGCTGAGAGGAATCATCTTAATTATATCATGTGGCGACTTGTGATAAACAGTATTCAGAACCTCACTAACCGCTGGAAGGATGAGTTCTTTACCAATTGTATGAAGCTTTCCAGACTTAGCAATCAACAATGAAATGTTGTATGATGCACGCAAACCATCAGTTAGTTGTTGTCAACTATTGTGAATCATGTTTAACAATGTTGGCCGCTTTTGAAACTTTTCACAAAGTGATTGAAAAAAAGTTAAGTTCTTATCTGCCTTGTCAGGATGTGCCTTCTTTAATTGTTCAATGAGTCTGGAAGGCTTCATGGCCTAATTAGAAAATACCTTTTCACATAACAGGCACATTGGCAGCTTCTGGTTTGTTGATGCAGGTATAAATCCATACTTAAGATATTCCAAACTATATTGTCTACATTTATTTTTTGATTTTTCTGCTTCTGCCATTTCTATTCTAAAAAAAATGACTGTAGGCCTATATTTAAAAAAGTGTTTTTCTGTTGCTTCCTTCAGATATTTACTGTCATAATATTAAATTTTGTTTCAATAATATATGTATGAATAATTATGAATGTGAAAAAAAATTAATTCAGAGTTACATTTATTTTTTGTTTGTTTTTTATATACATTTTTAAAATGATTTTGCTACACAGTTAATTATGTACACATTTTGTAAGTTAATATTAAATAAAAATTTGAGCTCTAGATTAGACATTGGTACAGAATTTAATCTTAAATCTTTTACATCCCCATTTAACATCCATTCAAACTTTTAATATTGAGTAGGCTGCAACAAAAATAACACATTTGTAGCTTCAAATCTTGATTCATAATCAACATGTTGAATAATTGAAAACACGGGAAAATAAGTATCACACTCGATCAATACTATTTAGTTCAGGACTTACCAGTAAAATCTTGAGGAGACAACAAAGAAACAAGAACACTTTCTCAAAATTTGATATACTGGTCTGAATAGCTCTGGCGACAAGAAGGGAGTAAGAACGCATGACGTGACTGTTGAATAAGCTGTATAGTAGTGCCTAACTCAATTGAAGGTTGAGTTTGTTGGTCAGTTGGCCTCACTGTGTACAATACTTTTAGTGTTTATTCTAACATGGATTTATTTATAACCTTCATGTAATTTATTTGTCATTCATAGCGTGGGATTTACAAGGTTAAATTGAGTAAAGAATCAGCTATTCTATGTACTATGTACATTCAGCACCCCCTTTGGATGTTATCGGTTTTTACGCGCCCCATTTGGACTAAGTGTGCTTCCTGAGTACTTCCAAAAGATGACTCATAAATACTTTGGGAATATTGGGGGAGTATGTGTATATTTTGATGATGTTTTATGTGGAGCAAACACAATGGAAGAGTTATGGAAAATAGTTAAACAGGTTATTCAAGCTGCTCGTGAAAACAACATAGTATTCAACCCGGAAAAAGTTCAATTCTTTGTGGATAAAGTTAAATTTCTAGGTTTGGAATTTGATAAGGATGGAATTCTCCTGATGATACTAGGGTTCAGGCTATTCAGGACATAGAAGTACCTGTTTCAAGGAAGGACTTTCAGCATATTTTGGGAACAGTCAACTACCTAAGACCATTTGTGCCCCACCTGTCAGATATTTGCACCCCATTCCGAGAACTTTTAAAAAAAGATTCCGAGTGGTCTTGGAATTCCTCCCACAGTAAGCATTTAGAGCTTTTGAAAAAGTCTATAGCACTTGTTGACTCCTTTTGACCCCTCCAAACCCATCAACATACATGCTGACAGTAGTCAATATGCCCTTGGTGCCACTTTAATGCAAGATGGCAAGCCCATTTTATATGTTTCACGATCGCTTACCGCCACTGAGCAAAATTATGCTCAGGTGGAAAAAGAGTTGCTTGCTGTCTCATTTGCATTCAAAAGGTTCCATAACTTCGTGTATGGTCACGAAGCTGTAACTGTTCATTCTGATCATCAGCCACTCACCTCCATCATTGTAAAAGCCATTGATAAAATTACCAATAATCGCCTCCGCTGCCTTAGGCTGAAACTATTGCCATATTCATTCACACTCAAATATTTAGCAGGCAAATACATGCATATAGCGGATTTATTATCCCGAAATTGTAAAAATATTCCTTCATCTGTAGATGAAAGTATGCACGACATAGTACATGTTATAGGGACA
Organism: Timema podura; assembly: GCA_033556935.1. Lineage (NCBI taxonomy): Eukaryota > Metazoa > Arthropoda > Insecta > Phasmatodea > Timematidae > Timema > Timema podura. Next base: position 40,553,476 of record JAVRXN010000003.1, read on the forward strand.
ACCTCCGATGTTCAACCATCCTTACATGCAAAGTACAAGTAAAATACAGTTGTGGACTCTGTTTTGAGCAAAGTCTTTAATTATTACATTAAAGGTTGGCCTAAGTCATTGTTATCAGATTGCTCAGAGCTGAATCACTATTTTTTCCTCAGTAAATACATCACAGTCCATGATGGGCTTCTTTACTATGATGAGCGTCTACTAGTTCCATTTAAACTGAGGCGCTTCACCCTTGAGATCCTTCATGCAACTCACCTCAGTTTTGAAAAAGTCAAGCCTCAAGTGTCTCGCAGCTTCTATTGGCCAGGGATCAACTCTTATTTGAAAAATTTTATACTTGCGTGCCCAACATGCAATTGATTTCAACGGTCTAAAATAAATGACCCGCTCCAACCTCATGACATCCCTGATTTACCCTTTGTTAAAATTGCTGCTGAGTTTGCGGATTATAATGGCGATAGCTATCTAGTTATTGTGGACTACCATTTGCGGTGGATTGAGGCTGAGAAGGTCCCTAGTAAGTCTGCTTCCACTGCTATAAGTAAGCTCAAATCAATCTTTGAGCGTTTTGGGATTCCCAAACAATTCATGTCTGACAACCAACCTTTTGACTCATATGAATTCAAAGTATTTGCCCAATCATGGAATATTGAATTAGTAACTTCCAGTCCTCACTATCCCCGCAGCAATGGTTTGGCTGAGAAAGCGGTTGGAATTGTTAAATTGATGTTAAAAAAGGCGCAATATGATCATGGAGACTTTCCACTTTTACTTCTGGATTATAGAAATAACCCAGTGGCAGGGCTACCATACTCACCTGCTCAGCTTCTTCAAAGTCGCACCCTCAATTATAGACTGCCTGTACAGGATTGCCACTTGAAGCCATAAATAATTATTGATGATACAGTGACTGCGAAAGTAGGGCAATCGTTATATTATGACAAAACTGCTCGATCCCAAGAGCAATTTTTTTAACCCTGAGTCGTATGTCTTTATTTGGAACAACAAACTGCGATTTTGGGAAGAGGGCAGTGTGGTTAAGATATTGAGAAACAGATTATATCTGATATGTATAAAAGGAAAACTTTATAGACGAAATTCACTTCATATTAGGCCTAGACACTCTGGTAATGACATTTCCTGTGAAGATAATGATAGGGTAAGGAGCTTTGGTGATGATATGGGTGATCTTGAAGGATTAAAGGTAACACCACCATCTTCTAATAACAAACCAGAGGACATGATAGCCTCAACTTCTCAGTCTCCTAATTCAGAAACAAATACTATGCCTCTTGGAACTAATCTGCCTAATATTGTTACAAGGTCTGGTAGAGTTGTCCACCCACCAAAACACCTTGACTTATGATTCTGTATTGGAAAAAAAAGGGGGTGTGGGGGGCATGTTTAATAAGTTGTATAGTAGCGCCTAACTCAATTGAAGGTTGAGTTTGTTGGTCAGTTGGCCTCACTGTGTACGATACTTTTAGTGTTTATTCTAACATGGATTTATTTATAACCTTCATGTAATTTATTTGTCATTCATAGCGTGTACTTTATGTAAATGAGACGTCTTGAAGTTGCTGATTATGTCTGAAACTTAATTTGTATGTGATAATAAAACAGTGACCTAGAGAATGGAGGGGACCTTGGAAAGGGAGGAAGAAACTTGAAGCAAGGAAGGTATTTTGCTGGTCAGTCAAATATAAATAAACAACACACTCGGAAAATACCAGCTTGAGTGTCCCTCTACCACCCTTTTGCCTCTTAGCGCCCCCTGTGCAATCCCACTGCCCCCAAGGGGAACCACTGGTCTAAGGTGTCACTCTTGTGTTGGACTGAACTGCTGATGATGGGGAGATCAGGGTTCAAATCCCGACCGGGTCTACCGAGGGTGGTTTTCCACTCTCCTTCCATACAAATACAGGTAGATTACCTCTTACCTCATTCCTACCCCATCAGAGTAATTATCATATAACCTGAACTGGTAGTTAGACATGGTGATAACAAAAACAACTTGAATCAGCGTTTGCTAATTAAAAACAAACTTTTTTCCAAAATTATTAAGCCCAGTTGAAGCTCTTAAAGCAAAGCCCATGCTGTCATTATCATTCTTGAATGAGCCTCTCATTTTCCTCGTATGCAAACACTTTCTAAGACTGGATTTATTGGGTCTTTGAAAATATTGTAAAACTCTTTGAAAGCAGGTTTTCAGACTTTCAGGATGAAATAAAAATGTTCAGCTTGTCACAAACTCTTTTAAATGTCTCTGGAGGAAATTGTTCTCTGACACACAAATTGAACAGAACCACTTTGCGACTCACAGCAAGTACAAGGAAGTACTTGGGAATCCATCTAGCCGATAATTCCCATCTTCTGGAAATGGCAGTTTCCTACTTTAAGATTTCTGCATATTCTTGCTCCAGCCACGACAAATCCAAACAATGTTGAACTCATGAATGTCTAAAGACACACAGAAACCTCACTAAGAGCTGATTTATATTTTTTTAAATTAAAAATGGCTGTTATTTCTACTTGTATCTAGTTGGCTTATTAATACTGTTGTTAAATTATTATTATTAATATAATAACTATACAATTACGGATGGTGGGGCTATGGATTATTTTTGGAACGCATATTCTTTAAACATGAATTTATCTCTTTTCATAATAAATATTATTAGTAAGGGTTTGCTTTGTTTTCATTATTAATTTTATTTTCTGACATATTATTTTAAATAAACAGAAATAACCCAAAAGTCCTAATCCAATCAGGAATTAAATATAATTTTTTAAAAAGGCTAACTAATCTTTGGTTTTATTTTTTTGAAAGATGTTTGTGCCCACATTCCTTTGTGGAGCCTCTTTCAGCTCTCGTGGAGACATGTCGGTCTGCCACCCATTGACATCAATACAGTTCTGTGCCTTTACCTTAGTTTAGAGGTCCATGACCAAGAGTTGTGGCGCATCACAATGGAAGCGTTAGAGAAGCTGGAAGTACTGAAGATTGATCACTTAAATATTTATTCAGGTTTTAGCCAGAGCTGTGGAGTCACAGTCATCAGGAACTTTAGGTGGAGTCAGTATAATGTACATTTCAACATAAAAACTTATAATATTATAACAATGTATGGTAAATAAATCCTTTTGATTCTATACTTTTTTTTTTATATAGGAGCAGTATTTGTAATTTGGATTGACAAATCTATTCAAATATAAATTCACAGTGACAAAGAATTTTCCCATGAAGTTGTCTATATTGGAGAATTTACTGCAGTACATTTTTATAACTTATTAATATACTTTAGAGTAGGGTTATTCAATTGGCGGCCCGCGGGCCACATCCAGCCCACCAAGCTCTGCGGATTAGCTTGCGGATTGAAAGTCCAACTACTGTATCATTGGAGATGCGTCATATAGTTCAGACGGTATGTAGAGGTGCCTGACCTTGAATGGCCAGAGAGATCTTCAGTCTCTTATCAGTGGTGGGGGAAGCTGCAAGCCCAGTGTTAATTGGTCCTTGGCGCCACCAACATCGTGTGTTTACAAGGGAGTGCGAGATTACCCTCCAGCAGCGTACGTCCCCCACTCTAGACCCGGTATTTCTCCCTCCACCAACATCGTGTGTTTACAAGGGAGTGCGAGATTACCCTCCAGCAGCGTACGTCCCCCACTCTAGATCCGGTATTTCTCCCTCCACCAACATCGTGTGTTTACAAGGGAGTGCGAGTTTACCCTCCAGCATCGTGTGTCCTTCACTCTAGACCCGGTATTTCTCCCTCCACCAACATCGTGTGTTTACAAGGGAGTGCGAGATTACCCTCCAGCAGCGTACGTCCCCCACTCTAGATCCGGTATTTCTCCCTCCACCAACATCGTGTGTTTGCAAGGGAGTGCGAGTTTACCCTCCAGCATCGTGTGTCCTTCACTCTAGACCCGGTATTTCTCCCTCCACCAACATCGTGTGTTTACAAGGGAGTGCGAGTTTACCCTCCAGCATCGTGTGTCCTTCACTCTAGACCCGGTATTTCTCCCTCCACCAACATCGTGTTTTTACAAGGGAGTGCGAGCTTACCCTCCAGTGGCGTACGTCCCCCACTCTAGACCCGGTATTGCTCCCTCCACTAACATTGTGTGTTTACAAGGGAGTGCGAGCTTACCCTCCAGTGGCGTACGTCCCCCACTCTAGACCCAGTATTTCTCCCTCCACCAACATTGTGTGTTTACAAGGGAGTGCGAGCTTACCCTCCAGCGGCGTGCATCCCCCACTCTAGACCCGGTATCTATCCCTCCAAGTGCCACCACATAACAGCTGAGTTATATAACATATTCCCTCTTTTGACCTTGAACAATGCAGGTGGCCGGGCGACAGGGTGGCTGAGAGTAATTCACACATCTTCTCCCCTCCTCCCAACAGCAGCCTATGTCTCGCCAGTTGATATTTACCTGGCTTATTGTTCATGCGTTATTTATAGTAATAGCACAGTGCTTTGGTTGTAATTAGTTTTATTGTAAGTTTTCTAGAATGGCACTTTCTACTTTGAGTAGTAAGAAAAGGAAGCTTGGTGATGAAAATTAATCTCACTTAAATATATCTATATCATATATAATATCAAATTACTTTTCCCTCCCCCCTTCTTTTAAACTACAAAAGTATAATCTAATAACGTTCCAAATAACTTCCTAATTGAATTAAATGTTTAGTCCGCCAAATATTATAATTTTTTGGGGTGGTCCGCTTGGATAACTAATTGAATAGTCCTGCTTTAGACATTTCTGAAGAAGTCTGAGTTGGACAGTAGAAAAATTTAGGAGTTGAAGCCGAAAGCTTTGTGTAGTACTGACTCAATAACCCTAGTTTTAACACAAAACCCATGGTCAATCCAAGTACACAATTAACAAAAAACACACATATCTTTTCTCTATACCTGCGCATGTGCATTAAATAGATCACTATCGCCCTAGCCGGGATCGGGCCAACACACTCTCAAATAAGCACAATACTAGAAAGCCTGTCCAAATCAAAGTAAAAATCTCCGAGCCCATAGAGACCCCACATATCCGATTGCACATCCCAAAAACGACTCTCAACTTAAGTTCCCGGATCAAATCTCACTGCTGACAAATTGCTCACAAGGAATATCTCTGAGGTCTAAGCTCAGAGATTGCGCCAATTATATACACAGGGTTAGCACCAAAAATCACAGAAAAAAAAGTTGAGACTCTCAACTCACGGTTGTGGTACTTTAAAAATTTGGTAGTGGAATGGCACGCCCAAGATTCTTAGGGCAGATAGTTGCACGCCCAAGATTCTTAGGCAGATAGTTGCACGCCCAAGATTCTTAGGGCAGATAGTTGCACGCCCAAGATTCTTAGTGCAGATAATGGCACGCCAGAAAAAAAAAGGTTGGCCACCACTGCTCCAAGGCGTCACTTCCTTGTTAGACTGGACTTCTGAGGACTGAGAGATTGGGTCCCTAATCTCGTTGGGTCTACTGATGATGGTTTTACTAAATAGTTTTTACTCTACTATACCTCCGCAAAAATGTGGGTACACTACTTTTCAACTAAACCTTTCACTAGTTTACTACTATACCTCCGCAAAAATGTGGGTACACTACTTTTAAACTAAACCTTTCACATCCTTACCTTGTTAGTTAAATTAGTACATGTGTGTACAACCAGGCGAGTAGGAAGACAAATGTTTGGTTAAGTTACTGAAGGGATGGAAAATAATTGAAAAGTATAAGATAAAATAAAATACTAACAAAGTTCATGGTTTTATTATTCAACGAGATAGTTTTTATCACCGCGTCTCACTAACTTTCTGTGCTATACACTAATGTGCTAGGGGTAAGGTTGACTTTAGATGAAGTGTACCTGCAATTTCACAGAGGGAAAGTGTAAAAGGATCTATGGAAAAGCACCCTTAGTACACCTGACCTTGATCTCCCTGTCAGTCTGTTGCAAGAGATCGTTCTAATCAAACACTTGAGTGTATTGTGTGTGTGTGTGTGTGTGAGTGTGTATGTGTGAGTGTGTGTGTGAGTGTGTATGTGTGTGTTTTTTTAGGGGGGGAAAATGCATTTACGCAGAGCGTGTCGGACTCGGTTTGGCCACAAGATGTTAGTGTGACCAGCCCCTACCGACTAAAAAACCTGACCCTCTTCTCCTCGCCTCTATTACTCCCCCACGGAACCGCCACTAGGCATTACTTCGCGGGGGGAGGCATTAGCTGTTGTTCTGCTCTTCCTTCAGTGATTTGGCCTCTCCTACTTCCCTGTTCTCACCTAGGTATTGGCGGCGGGATTAGGGATGTCCTGGGCTTCTTCCTTCTGATTCTTTTTCCTCCTCTCCTGCTCTTCGTGACATAGGCCCTTGAGGATTTCCTTCAAAAACGTGCTTGTCGCCTCCCACGCTGCCTCTGACGACAGCATCATATCCCCTAAGTTTTCCGGCGTAATCTCTTTTCCTACTATGACCTCCAGGTTTTCACGCTGGGTGTCATACCGAGGACACTTGAAGAACACGTGCTCGGCATTCTCCTCAACTCTGCGACAGGTGGGGCACTCCGGGGAATCCTCATACTTAAACTTGTATAGGTATGCCCGGAAGCACCCGTGTCCCGAGATCATCTGTGTCAGGTAGTAATTGACAGCTCCGTGGCTGCGGTTATACCACCTATCCACATCGGGAATCAAACGGTAAGTCCATCTCCCCTTGGTGGAGGCATCCCACAGCCGCTGCCAGCGTTTGAGACTGCTTCGCTGCTCCTGCCTCTTCAACTCCTCTGCACTCAGCGATGTTTTACCTTTGTGATGATACAGGGTCTTCCGCTCTTCCGCCAAGACCCCAATCGGCAGCACTCCGGCGATAACGCAGACGGCATCTTCTGACACTGTGCGGAACGCACTTGCTATTCGTAATGCGCTCAGCCGGTAGACTGGTGCCACTTTACGATAGGACTCCTGAACCGTCAGTGCATCGGTCCATATGGAAATACCATACGTGAGGACCGACGTGACGACTGATGACAGGAGTGCTCTCCTTTTCTGTTTGGGGCCTCCCACATTGGGCATGAGCCGTGATAGAACAGCCCCAACCACAGACGCCTTAGCACTGGCATGCTCCGCCTGCTGCTTAAAGTTGAGTCTCGAGTCGAGCATCACCCCCAAATACCGAATGAACAGCTGGGACATAATCTCATGTTTACCCGCTTGCAGTGAGATCGTCTCAAGCTTCTTCCTGCTGGTGATCAATACTGCCTCGGTTTTGTGCTCTGCCAGCTTCAGGCCAACTGACTCCATCCACCGGCGAATCCTCGCGAATGCAACCTCGAAGAGGTTGTTGATGTCCTCCAGGTGTTTTCCTACAATGACAAGAGCGAAATCATCAGCGAAGGCCACGGGTGTCACTGCTCTTGGTAGCACGAGCTTCAGGAGTCCATCATACATAATGTTCCACAAGAGAGGCCCAAGAACCGAGCCCTGAGGTACTCACCCAGTTACTCGATACTCTTGTGGGCCATACTCCGTGTCGTACTTGAGGACTCTGTTGGAGAAGTAGCTAGCTACCATCTTCCGCAAGTATCCTGGAACATCCATCTCCGCTAACGCTCCCATGGTGCAGTCCCACCTGGCTGAATCGAAGGCGTTCTTGATATCGAGTGTCGCTACTAGACAGTACTGCTTCTCTCCGTTCTTCCATCTGTCCCCTGAGATCCCTTGCGAGTTTCACCACTAGGTCAATGGCATCGAGCGTGGAGCGCCCTTTGCGGAAACCGTACTGCTTTTCTGATAGTTTTTTCTCAGTTACTTTCTCTATTCTCCCGTGGATTATTCGTTCCAGGACTTTGCCAGCTGTATCAAGCATGCAGATTGGACGGTAGGATGAGGGTTCGTCCGGCGGTTTCTTCCCCTTGGAGAGGAGCACCAGTCTCTGCTGCTTCCACTTTTGAGGGAAGGTGCCCTCCTGGAGACATGTGTTGTACATGTCCAGGAACATTCCTGGCACTCCATTTATGGCTGCCTTGAGCGCGACGTTGGGGATACCGTCCAGCCCTGGGGCCTTCGTGTTTCCCACTTTCGCGCACGCTCTCTTCAGCTCTTCGGCCATTACCAGTGGGATCGTATCCTCCTTGTCCTGTTCGATATAGTAGTCGCATTCAGGCTGCTGCGGAAAAAGCACTGAGACGATCTTACTCAGTAGGTCTGGGCACGTTGGTGGGGGCATCGGCTGGCTCTTCAGCCGGGTCATGACCACCTTATATGGCCTCCCCCATGGATCACCTTCCACCTCTACCAGGAGCTCATCCCAGCACTGTCTCTTACTGCACTTGATGGCTTTGGCAAGTCGCCGCCGTGCCGCCTTGTGATCCGCTTTCAGCTGTTCGGAGTTCGGTTTCTCTCGGCCACGTTGGGATAGTCTCCTTGCGCGAATACATGCCTGGCGGAGCGAAGCAACAGTGTGGTTCCACCAATACATTGGGGGACGCTGGTTTGTGGAGCGCTTTCGAGGCATCGTGGCATTGCAGCCCTCGGTGACCCGCCTCATAACTTCCTCCACTCTTTGTGTGGCGCTGCCCTCTCCGATTGGTCCATCGTCGAGTGCTGCGCGGAACATATTCAGGTCAAACATGCTGGTCTTCCAACCTAGTGAGTTTTCCTTCTTTGGTGCCGGTCCAGAACTTCCCCGGTCGACCGATACCTCCCAAGAGATCAGCCGATGATCACTATAGTTGTAGACATCAGTCACCTTCCACGAGCTGTTCCTTCTTCCGAGACTGCTGCTGACGAACGTAAGGTCCACAATAGAGCTCCTTTCTCCTCTCATGAAAGTTGGTTCTCCACCGCTATTCATTAAGACGACATCCAGACAGGACATTGCCTCCAGTAGCGCTCGACCTTTTGGGTTTGTCTCCTTACTCCCCCAGTCAATTGCCCAAGCGTTAAAGTCTCCCGCGATTGCCACAAGGAAGTGCTCTTTCGCGTCTTTGACCAGCCTGACGAGGAAGTCGGTGAATTCGTCGAGAGTTAGGCTAGGCGGAGCATAGCAGCTGTAGAATTGGATATTCCGCAGCTTAGCCCCGACAAAGCCCTTCTCTGTGCTGTTGACAACGTTCTGGAAAGGAAATTCATCGCAGGACCAGATTACAGCTTTTCCGGTGGAGTCGGACACCCAGGATTGAGTGCTGAGTTGCATATACGGTTCCGAAATGGCCAATAGATCTGGCTTCAGCTCTCGTACAGTCTGCATGAGCAGGTCCTGTGCCACCTCGCACTGATTGAGGTTATGCTGAAGTACTCTCATTGACGATTAGTGGTTAGCGCCTGAAGTGCCTCCTTAAAGACTGCGCACATGCTGCTACCAGCTACGTGGTCGCAGTTCACCTCCTTCCCTTTTTCAGTGCACAGAATACAGCGCGCATCTTTGTGCACTCGGCAACTTTGTGGCCGTTCTCACCGCATCCAATGCAGTGCCTGGATCTGTCGACCTCACTCTTGCATCTGGCGGCGATGTGTCCAAAGTGCCAGCACTTAAAGCACTTTATGGGTCTTCTTCCCTCTTTGATACGGCATCGCACCCATCCAATGCGAATCTTTCCCTCCTCACCGATGATCCTCCGAGCGGTTTCAGCTGGAAGTCTAACGGCTGCTATCTGGGTTTCCCCGTACGCCCTTCGCAGTGATTTAACTGCTTCTGCTGTTATCTCACAGCTCTCACCTGCCGCTTTTTGGAGCGCGTCTGCAACTTCCCTCTTTGTGGCGGTCTCCTCAATGTCCCTGATCTCAAGGTCGACTTCCTGCATCTTGCTCATGACCTCCGCATCTTCTTTGAGAGCGTCTGCCATCAATCTCCTCACTTCGTCAGTCCTGGCACCACTCTTCTTGTTGAGGACAATCAGAAGCTGACCATGTTTGTCCTACGAATCTTCTGGATGCTATCTCCGATCATTTCCTCGGAGACACCTTGCTTGACTTTCCGGAGAATGTCGGCATAGGATTTGCCTTCATTAGCTCGGATCACCAGTGCGTTAGGTAATACTGTCAACGATTCCCGCTGCTTCTCGAGTTGCTTCTTCCTAACCTTTTTTCGCACTTCCTTCCAGTGTGTGTGTGTGTGTGTGTGTGTGCATGCGTGCGTGCATGCGTGTGTGTGTGTGTAATGGTAAGGTTCGCTAACCATGGGCTAGAGCCGTGCTTTCCCTTGTGTTGAGTGTGAGGACAAATATTTCAGTATAACCTACAACACTAGATACAACCTACAAGGCTAGATGCAACTTAACTACAATGTTAGATACAACATAAGATACAACATACAACGCTAGATGCTTTACTTGTTAAGATTTGTCTCACAAATATTTACAGTTGTCCAAACTTTTTAAACTCATTCTATTTTTTATCATTTCTGTTTTAGGTGAAATAGAAGATTTAAATAAATTATTGGTTGAGAATGACCTCGCCTGTGACCAAACTACAGAATCAAGGGGAAATGTGTGTTATGGTGCGCATGAAATTGCAAAAACATATTCTAAACTTGGGCCATACAGCTGTCTAAAGTGTGGCTTCACATTTATAAACAAAAGTAAGAAAATAACTATCCTTAAACAAGTTCCAACGAAATTGGACAAAAGTACTATCAAAGAAATTCAAGTGTGTGGGACATGTCCCATGCGCTTTTCTAGTATTGAGTTTCTTGAAAATCACAATAAATTATATACCCTCAAATGTGCTGCTTGTCGCTTATGCTTTTTCTCACAAACGAAATATAGGAATCACTTTAAAAAAATTCATAAAATGGTAGTGAGCACAATCTTCAAATGTGAAATATGTAATAAGTGTTTTAATAAAAGGTCTAAACTTCATAAACACAATCGAGCGTGTCACATTCCTCGAGTGTTATATAATGCGAGTCATGTGAATATATTTGTAAAAGCGAGAAGAGACTAGAACGTCACCAATTTGGTCACACCAAGTCACAAACCAAATCACATCCTTGTACATTATGTGATGAAAGCTTTATCCTGAAAGCTGGACTCTTGTGCCACTTGAAGACCCACAACTGCGACTTCTCTGAGAAGTGCTACGAATGTGATAAAACATTCTCTTCAGTTTGCGATGATGAAAACCACACCACAACGCATCACGGAGAACACACCACTTATGTCAAATGTCATGTATGTTGTTTGACATTTCGACATCAATATTTCAAACAACATGCTAAGACTCACAAAATGAACAAGTATCAATGTGAGATTTGCGGGGTTTGTTTGAGTCTTTTGTCATCTCTCAAAGTTCATAAACATGCCTATCATTTTAAGTCTAAAAACTTTTGTTGTGATCAGTGTGGGAAAACATACCTGACTAACTACCGACTGACAAAACACATGTCTACACACACCGGGTAAAGAACTATCTCTGTGATGTATGCGGGATAACTTTTCTATACTGAGCAATTTCCAACGACACATGTTAATTCACGAGGACCTTCGCCCGTTTAAATGTCCCATATGTCCTTATACTTGTAGGCAAAAGGTTTGTTTGATTGCTCATATGCTTTGTCATTCTGTTCTTCGTCCATTTAAATGTTCCTTGTGCCCATATTCATGTAAGCAAAGATCTTATTTGTCCAATCATATGAAGTGTCATACTTATAATGGCAAGCCTTTCATTTGCGGAGAATGTGAATTCAGCTCTCATCATAAGGAAGTTGTACTACTTCACCATCTAAAGATTCATAATGGAGTAAAGTCATATACTGATCAGACACTTGAGAACGCATACTATTACACAACTGAAATAAAAGGTAAAATGTTTTATGTTTGTAAACAATGTGACTATAAATGTTCAAATGTTACTGTCATCAAAGAACATAATTTTATTCACTCTAAATTGGGTATTTACAGGTGTAATGAATGTGATTACACCACTATGGAAAAAGTACGCTTCAAAAACATTTAAGGGTCATTATAGACGAGGAAAGTACCAATGTGACTCTTGCTCATTTAGCGGTCATCAAATTTCTAGATTGAAGCTTCACATGAAAGTTCATAGTGATGAGCGTCCATTTTGCTGTGACATTTGTGGCTTCCCCTGTAAAAGCAACGAGTCATTGGCAAAACACAAGAAATCTCACGGAGATGTGCGGACATACATTTGCAGCGTATGCCAGTCACGATGGATAAAGAAACGTGAACTATTGAGACACATATCCCTAATGCACCCTGATTGAATTCATACCAAATATGTTTATTAACTTTTTATCTTTTTTGTTTCCCCATGGCCCTATAACTGTGTTTATTACCTCTAGTTGTTTATTTTGTTCCACCATGGACACCCGGCCATGTTTCTCTGCCTCTAGTTGTTTATATTGTTAACTTTGTTAGTGGAAATATATATTCACATTTGAGGTACAATTTTTTTTTATCAAAGCAGAAGATAAAATATTGTATTGGATTATAAATGTGGCCAGTTTTTCTCTTCCCATTCTGAATAGAATTGTATGTTTATTTCTTTTACTTAACCATGTTAAATTAACATATTTAATTAGTGTTTTCAGTTTGTGCTTGAATGTACTGTCAACATTCTTTAAATAATTGGTCAACTTATTATATTTTCTAGAACAGTGAACCTTGACGAGGTTAATTTGGTTGTTTAATACTTATTTATTTATATTTTAGTATGAATTTCATTATTGTTTATTTAACTAGCTATTTCTTATATTCATTCTTATTGTCTATATAACTATCACATTTTTCTGTCTACCGCCCTTTTGTATTTATTATTTTTGTAGGGCTGGTACATTTTGCTCTAGTATGTTTTTACGTACATTTTTCTTTAGTCTGCTAAGTGTTTCTTTCAAATGTAGACACGAGTCACCACCACTCACTATCACTCGTTTTAATAACACATTTTCTTTCTCTGTCTCATCCTATAACATTATGTGTGTGTGAAGTGAACAATAAATAAATACGTGTGATTCTTCAGGCACATCATAATGCCCAGGTAGGCCAACTGTGAAAACAACGCTTCTCCACCTGGTAGGATTGCACCCAGTGCCTGATTTCTTTTTGTAATACTCTTTAATTATCCTATTTACCCTCCAACTCCCAATCAATGGGTATCTGCCCTTCACAGGGATAGCGGTCGGGGTAAATTCACAATAATTGTCAGGAAATGTTAAGAGTGCTTAGGAATCTAGAGAAGAAATGTCATTATTAAATGTTTATTCAAACATGTTTTAATCTAGACTTCCGTATGTTTATTTATTTATGGAATGTTTTTTGGACATCCTTGCAAGTTCCTAGCTTAGTTTTGGCCAAGAAAAGTCAAGAATTCTTTTTCTGAGATTTTGGGGCCAACCTATTTTAAAAATCCTCCAATGATTATAGTCGAGGTTTCAACTTTATTAAGGCCAGTTACTTATTTTGTAGTTGTGTGTTCCTGTGTGTGCTGTTGTATTTTATTATTTTACCTTTCGTATTTATTTTGTTTATTCTTTAAGACAATTGAAGAGCAAGGCTCAAAATCTCTTCTCAGAAGTTTCAATATAACAAAACCTATCTCAAGGCAAGAAGCCGGTTCATTTGACTGCAGGGAAAAGCAACCAATAACTCTTTGTTCTTCGGCGGAAGTGTAAGGCTGTCAACTTTGCTGCTCTTTCCATTGTGAATACCAAATTGTGTTTGATGACCTTTATGTTCTTATCACATTTTCCTGTAGCCTCTTTCGAATATACATTTATTTAGATAATTCTATGAAAAGGCTGTGTTACGACTTAAACCAGTAATGAGGCATGTTGGTATTCACTGTTAACAGTTGCAAACTTGGACTTAATATTGTCAATCTCAAATTGTGACTCATAAGGTCAAATATTTACACATATGAGACTGGATACAAAACCTGTTGAAAACTCTGGATTGCACATGCATGTAATTTCCCAACACCTTTTAAGATTGCGAGAAAAAGGAGTTATGTTGTGTTGTTTGGTTGAGTGAATCTTGTCCCTTTCCAGATTTACAACAACAAAAAAAGACATTTTTGAGGAAGGGAAGTGTTTTTCAATGTGATTATCTGTTGTTGTGCCTTACTGCTGGTTTAAACATGTAAAGTGTCATTGACTCACCCTGTCGAGGCTTGTTGCTGTATTGTAATTACAATAAACATACTGCTACCACCTATAATAGGGTTCGATTTAGTTTATAATTTAATAATGTTCCTAAATATGTTAATTTTGGTTTTAGTCAATCAAGAGATAGAATTGTTAATAATTGTCGTTGTCTTTAGTTGATTGATGTTTTACTGTTTCATCCAAACGATTGTTACTCTAGTATTATTAGGTTTGTACCGTGGCTACAAACAACATAGCCCTCACCTCCACCACCTTAAAAGATCGAACAGCACTTACCCCATTACACCTGGAAGTCAGCGCCATAACTACGGACTCTGTGCGCTTGTTGTCATGGAACGCGGCACATCGGCCGAGCTCACAATAAAACAACTAAAGTTGCCATGTGTGCTAGCTTGGTTCCCCACAAGTTTAGACGCTGCGCAGGTGCCAAGCCTGGGCAAAAGAGCAAGAAGAGTAATCACATGTGTCTACCTCCCCCCCATGGTTATGCTCCCAACGTTGTGCGCTGGCGTCGGTGAGAGGACGATTTCTGACTTGCAGTAAATGACTTCATGGGTCATGTGACTTCTTCCTACCAATTTCCCCGCTGTTCAGTCTGAGATATAAGCTAGTACCCAGAAAGTAACATCACTCGTTGATGCCGATAGGAATTAGGGGCTAGTTGCATTATCATGTAAGTCGTCGTAATTTTGGAGAATTTTTCTTTTATAGGAAACTAACCAGCTTAAATCCAGTAATATAGTGTAGGGCTTAAACCTTGATATTCTTTGGACGTATTTTATTTTATTTCCATTAGGCTTGTTTTGGAAGCCACGTAATGTAGTATTTAATTGTTTGGGATCTGAGTTCGGATGACAAATTCTTATTTATATATTATTTATCTTACCTTTGATAGCTATCTCATATTGTTAATTTTTGCCTTTAAATTTATTGTTGTAGTAATCTAAAGGCTGGCACAGACCTCCTTCTTATCTATCGTTTTACTTGTACAGTTGTTAAGTTGTAATGCAAGACGGAGAGTGTGTGTGGTCAAGTCGGCCGACTTGCTTATCGCGTACCGTCAATTGTTTGGCATGAACAGAATCAACGTCCAGTTGATTTTTCCATGCGTGTTCTGACTTGCATACAAGTAAGAGGGCATACAAGTAGAAGGACTGTGTAGGTGTCTTTCAGATTTGCATTAAGTCATTTAGTAAAAAATGAGTGACCTCAGGTTATATCCCTGAGTTTGTCACGGAATTTATTGATCTATATAGACAAAATGAATGTTTATGGAAGATCAAAAATAGAGATTATTCTGACAAGCATAAAAAAACGCTGCATATAACATTTTAATCAATAAATTAAAAGAAGTTGATCCGCAAGCAAATAAAGATGAAGTTATAAAAAAAGTTAATTCATTAAGAATGTGCTTCCGAAAGGAACTAAAAAAGTATAATACCTCACTTAGGTCAGGAACTGGTACTGAAGACATTCAGAAGCCAAATTTATGGTACTTTGACCTGCTACTTTTTCTGACTGATCAAGAAACTCCAAGGCAGGATTGCAGAGATAATACTGAAGACAAAATTGTCAGTCCAATTAGTGAGGTATGTGGAAAATTGAGATAAACTTATATATAAATAATAATTTTATTTTCATACAAATGTAAATGGTTATAAAATGCGCATGTTGTAAGTTTATTTATTGTGAAAAGTAAATACAATTATATACTCAAAATTTATTATTTTGATATACAGTATAGTTAACATTATTCTAATGAATCATATTATCTTGCCAACTAACTTTTCCTTCATCATTGAAATATTGAAGAAAAAGGTTTCGTGAATCACTTGCTTCTCGTCCAAATGTCTATGATGTCCATGCTGTAGTCCACAAACTGCATCTGGATTCATTCGCAATCCGTACTTATTTCAGATTCCCCCCAGTCCTCATTGTCTAAACAGTCTGTTGGAATATATGACTTACTGCATTTTGCTGCGTAAAAAATTGTGTAAAATGGCACAGGTCATAACATCAATATCTATGCGATCTAATCGTATATTAATGTCTGTATGTAAAATACGAAATCGAGCAGCCATTATGCCAAACACATTTTCAATGATCCTGCGTGCTCTGGATAAGCGGTAATTGAACATTTTTTTTCTCTGATTAGATTTTCTTGTGGGAATGGCTTTAAAAAATTTGAGCGTAAACTAAATGCCTCGTCTCCAATGAAAACATATGGAAGTTCTATAGTACTATTTTTAACTGTTTTAGGTTCAGGTAAATTTAACTGTTTATTTACCAGTTTTTCATAGAATTTTGTGTTTTCAATTACACCTCCGTCGGAAACACGTCCATTTGTTCCCATATGGCAGTAAATCAATTCGTAATTTGCATTCGCATTTGCCATTAGTACCAAACTATTATAAACTTTATAATTCCAAAAATATGATCCACTTCCTGGTGGAGGTGTTATTCTTATATGTTTTCAATTTACACATCCCAGACAATTTGGAAACTGCCATTTGATTTCATACTGTTTTGCAATTTTACTCCACTCTTGCTCTGTTGTAGGGAACTGCAATCACATGAAACAAAAATGTATTTATTATTTTATATTGTTTCAGAGTGAACACGATGTTGATATTATTGATGAAGTAAATAGTGTAGATGATATAAACAAACTATGTGAGCCATCTAGAGCCAAAAGTACAGATTCTCTTGCCTCAACCTCAACTTCTGGAATAATTTCGCGATCCTCATCAATAAATACATCTACAACTTCTAAGAAGAGAAAAAGGGATCGTTCTGATGAGGTTTTAGAAATTATAGCAAATTCCTTTCAATCCAAAACTAAGGCGCAAACTGAAACAGTTGGAAAATATGCTTCATATGCACAGCATATAGCCCAGGAACTACAAGATCTTCCACCAGAAATGGCAATTTATTGCAAAAGAATTATAAATGAAGCAATTTATCATGGGCAACTGGGGAATCTCACATCAAACTCAAGAATAGCAAATGAAGTGTAGCATGCCTTTAATGATAGAGTGGAACAAATAACATATCCTACAATATCAATTCCACTACAATCCTCTACAGCAAAGGTTGGAGAATATTACTCACAATTTCTGTCAAATGATGAATTTAATAACATTAATTACAGTGGTAAATAATACAAATTTAATAATATTCAACATTACTTACATTGATATCATGATGATGTGGGACCAGATCAAGGAATTTGGGTAACCGGGGCCACTTGCAAAATGTGGGGCACCACGTTTTTTTGGTAATATTAATTGTTACTACTATTTTAAATAATATATAAAATTTTCAAACGTCAATTATTTTAAACGAAGGTCAAGTTATATATATTAAAAAGACTTATTTATCATGTAAAAAAAATCCCTTACCTTCATTTTGAACTAAATGAAAATGACAATCTTCTAAAAATTTAAAATTTAATAAAATGCTTCAGCAAACTACCCTCAAATGTATTTATTTTGGAAAAATAAGCATTAGCTTACATTATTATTCATCATATAAAATAATCCTTAGATTAACCAGTTTTGAACAAAATCGTTGCTGATATTTTTAAAAAAATTCACATTTTTCAAAAATAATAAAATTATTTTGTAACAAGTACAAGTATAGTTGCGAATATTTTAAATAAAATATTCGTAACAATAATAAATAAATGTGTGGGGTATCTTTGGGGGCCCCTTTCAAGCTTGGGGCTCGAGGCCATGGCCTCCCTGGGTGCCCCCTTAATCTGGCCCTGTGATGATGTTTAGGCCTAATAATTACATATTTATTAGTTGTAATTTCTATAAGAACCTAATAAAGTACTTACTTTAAAGTATTCTCTTTTTAATCCCTCATAAATAACTGCACAAGTATCCGGAATAATTTCCCCAAAGCTTGGGCAGATATAGCACAAGTGTATTTTAAATCTTCGTAACTTCTTCCCGTTGCTAAAAAAACTGTAGAGTAGCTCTAAGGCGTTCGTGAGGTGTTATTGCTTTTCTCATTATAGTGTCTATTCTTTTAATACGTGGAGTCACCATTTCAAGCAATTCAAAGTAGGTTTCTTCATCCATGCGTAAATAGTTAAACCAATCTTCAGGTTCTAGTTTTAATTCGTTTAGCAAATTAATGTGAGTAAACTCAGCTCTCTTCAATAACCATTGTTTTGACCACTATTTTCTAACTATTTTCTTTTTTTTTCCTTTTTAATTATTATAACAGCCGCTAATGCTGCAGCTAATGTGTGTTGGTCGGCCATGTTTATTTTTCAAAACTGACAATAAAACGATAGTGTTAAACGGAATGTCAGTGGGCTCCATTGGGTTCCGTCTTGCATTACAACTTAGAACTGTACAAGTAAAACGATAGATAAGAAGGAGTGTCTGTGCCAGCCTTAAGACTAACTTGGGATGTTTAGTATCGTTGGTTATATTCAGTAGGTATTTTTTAAATGTTAGAATATACTGTTATTGTAGTGGATATAATAATAATAATAATAATATTATTATTATTTTATTATTATTTATTATTATTTATTATTATTTATTATTTTATTATTAATTATTATTATTATATTAATTATTATTATTAGCACCGCGTCTTACTACCCGTTAGGGTTATACGCACTTACGCTAATGTGTAATGGTAAGGTGATTGTGAGATGAAATGGAGGACCTACAGTTTAACGTGGGATCCGAACCACGGTGGCGGCCTGGCATTCCTCACATTCACAAGTTGTGATTAATACACATCTTGTCAGAGGTGAAGGAAGGGTTTGGCAATCATATAAATCTGCCAGAACCGAGGATTGAACCCCGGACCCTCAGCACAGAAGTCTGACACCTTACCCCTAGACCATCAGGTCACCTAGTGGTTAGAATAGACTATATTAATTAGTTTCATGCTTCACGGATTGTCAGTTGGAAATAATTTTGTATATGATCAACTACGAATATTGGAGTATTGTTATGAGCAAAACTCTACTACTTTAATTATTAAAGTATGTTTAATAATCATGGTTATGTCAGAAGTATACACTTTCAAGACGAGCTTATTATGATTCTTGTAGAGTTGTATTTTTAAAGGCTTATTCCTTAAAGTAAGTGATAGGTTGTATTCATTCTTGATTATAATATTGCATATTTTTCACTATAATTAGCTATGTTTACATTGAGATTGAAAACTTTATCTAACGATATAAATATGTCCTAATCAGATAAATGCGATTCAATTGCTTTCTATGAACATTGTTTTGAATTGTTAAGAACTCATCATACTATTGTGCATAGTACACAACTACTTAAAATTATATTGTAATTTCATAAGAGACTTATCTATTCTTTAATAATAAATACGCCTGAAGGCCATTATAGATATTATGTTATTCATTTGCATTCAAGTTTTGCAAACCCTATTTCCCTAAATGTCTATTGTCAAATTATCTGTTTTACTATTTGTCCAGATAGCTAGGTCTGAATACTTGGCTAGGCTTTTGAGGAGTATAAGCCAATTAAAGGTAATCAACCATTATTTTATTTGTCTTGCAAGCCTCCTCTATAGAGGAGAGTTGAGTTTAAGTATGCCGCATATCCGTCCTAATTTAAACCAGTGTTTAGATATTTTTTAATGATATCTGTTCTTTCATTAGAGGAGTTAATCTTGCAAGCGGTACTCACATGGCGCTGAACCACTTGATCAGCATTACCGGTGCGCCATTTTTTATGGTATTTTGGCTCAAGTAATAGGAGCTGCAGAAAAAAATGTTCTTCCTTTGAATATACATGGGGTGTTAAATAAATCTACCAATTTGATTAGGTTATAATTTCAAAACTAGGTTTTTTTAAAGATTATTTCTGTATTTGGACCTTTAAATTTTGTAACCTGATGTTCTGAAAATGAGATAAAACAAATGGCTGCCTGTTGCTATGACTCACATTTGGCTCTTTATGGTATTTTCCATGACTGTATTCAACACTTTGTATCACGTTCGCTATTTATGGTAGAAACGTCTCTTTTAACTGACGCTTCTTAAAATACACCTTTTCTTTGAAATAGTCCTGTAAAATTCAGACGATTACTATATCTTCTGTGAAATGATTGCTCCCTCAGCACAACAGAACAACTCTTTTGGATGAAAAGAGTCGGACTGCCGCACGTTCTTAAGAGAATGTGGGGTGTATTGATTCAGAATGAAATTTGATCGCGTCCCTGTTACACATGTTGGAAAGTAACGACAGAAGCCTTATTAGACCAAAATGGCAGCCTCTTCCAATAGGGTTGTTTTATTTTGCTCCATCCTGTTAAGTTTGTTTGTGCTCATAAGAGTCGCAAGTATTCATTATTTAACTTTTAAAACATGTTTAATTAATCAATGTATTGTGTGGCTATAAATATAACAAGGAAAAGAAACATTTTATTTTTTCCCCTTAACAGGCAATTTCAGCGCCACTTTCAATATTTTATTATTTTTAATGAGAGGATAAAATTGTTTTACCCATAATCATTTGAAATTGTTTTACTTATAAGTAAATACCTATAAAATGGAAACAAAATGTTTCAATTAGACATAAAATAAAGAGACTACAGTTATACTAAGAACATTTTCCAATCTCTTAATATCTTCTTATTATAAAGATTGGGATGCTATATTTCATTGTCTATCATAATATACATTGTACTGACATTCATTTCGAGTTTTAAAACGGCTTCAAATTGATTTGTAGTAAAATTAAAAGTGGAAAAGAATCTTGTCCACTAGAGCACACTTCATATCCTACAAACATTTGCCCGGGATACAAGTCTTTGTTGCCGAGCAACTAATTAATTTCAAAAATAGCCTTTGCAATAGACCCTTTTTTCAGCTCTCGAACGGCTTCTTTGAAGTCCTTCAGTGGTAGACTTCTATCCCCAATTTTTTGTAGTCGATATATCTTTAACAAACAATACAAATAACACCATTTTAATCTACTTTTCAGAATTCACAGTTTAAATAAACTGATAAACTAAAAATTACATAATATTGTCAACATATTAACAAACAAGGAAATAAATGAACAGTTAATTAATCCTAAGTAAACTAATCTAGGCATACAAAATAACTTGATAATTACTAATGTAGAACAAATCAATATCACTAGAAAAAAGCAAATTATGGAAAGCTGCATGATAAAAAATTCATCTCTAGTTACTGTCAGGCCACGGAGCTTGATGATGAAACGGGAGATTTAGGCATTGTCCACATTAAAACAAATCAAGAAAAACTTCAATACTTCATTTATTGACTCTTCTTCAATTGAGGTCAACAAGCAACCTTGGGACATCTGTTGCGTTGATTCATCTTAACCAAGGTCAAACACTGAGTCTTACCAAGTTAGATTTGGAAAATGAAAGACTTGTAGGGATGGAGAAAGCGATTTGAAGGAAATGAACACGCATTTTTGCAGAGGGAGAGTGGGAAACCCTAAGTATTAAACTCTTGATTACACTTGATTGTGTTTTGAACCTCGACCTCCCCATTACCAGAGATGAGACTGACACCTTTATCAACGCCCTCACCAATACAGGTAACAGATAAATGATATTGGTTCAACCCTTTTGGCCATTGTGGTCCATCTATACTCGGTTGTTTACACACAATCAGGGGGAAAACTAAATGTGGGTCTGCAAAGGTTCGATAATTTGAAAATTGAATTCATGTGGCCACCCTGAATGTTGATTCATGTAAATTATGTTTTATAAAAAACGGATTATAAATGTGTAAAAGTGCCCGTTGTTAGAGACTTTTTAACTAAGTGAACTAAAATAATAAGATGCAGTAATTTATCAAGCTTATATATTTCATCGATTGTTTGGGTTAAAGGCATATGTACTAATTACTCTAATGCAGTGGTCAGCAACTAGTCGTTCGCGATCAACAGTTCAATCTCGTGGCATTTTCATTTGATCACATAATAAAACTACACTTTTAATTAAAAGTAGATCTTGAGTATTTTAAACTCGCAAATATATCAAGTAAGTTACTTTCAAATAATATTCAAATGTTATCAAAACTTATCTTGATTGATTGAATAGGTAATGTTATAAGAAAATTAAATAGTTTAGTATTACAATTTTTATTTTATTTTTTCTATGTATATATAAATTTTTTTATTCTATAAATTCAAGTATTTGAGTAAAGATTGAATTTAAGGAATAAATTTAAGATTTGCAGACAAGAGAGAAAAAAAAAGTAGAGTGTAGAAGCTATGGGTGATTCCAGGACCTTTGGTAACATAAATGTACCAATGGTCACAGAGCTTGCTGTGGTAATATAAGTATATGGTAGGTATTTTAACTAGAAAAGCTAAGATTATTTCAACATATAAAATAAAATACATACAATTAAATTAAAATATAAATGATGAAATAACCTCTGAATGTGTGTGTATTTTATGTATGATATATATATATATATATAATGTACTCATCTAGGAACTAAAGCAAATAAATGATAGAATAGTAAATAAATTCTATCTTTCAATCACTCAACCCAAGATGAACAATAAGTCATAACAGGGTAGAAACGTTTATCTTTGTTTGGTTGAATAGGGTTGTCTGGCCTAATTAATCAATAATGGAACATCTAATAAAATGTTGCATAAATGTATCGTGATGACATTTGAAAACTGTGCTATACAATATTTGTGAAGACTTGTAGATAAATACATTTTCAAATGAACGTAATAAATCTGTAGATTAGAAAACAACGCAAGAAATGGAATGGAAAGTGGATTTCACCCTCCAATCAAGAAAGAACCAACCTAGAAAAAATAATCGCAAGCCACTCTACATTGAACACACACATTGAAATTCAAAGTTGGCGACCTTGGTAAAATGGGGTCTAACAAAATGACGTCATGACCTTGATATGAATAAGAATCTTCATACACTAATTTTATGTAAAAATAGATAAACAAGGTTTTTGTACTATTTGCAGTACAAACTAAGGGAAGTTATATACATTAATTTTCTAGTTTCACAGTTTGAAATGTTGTATGCTTATTACTATCTCTCACTAAGTTTGGTCAAGAGATAAACAGTAGTAAACAACAAAAGGTCGAAAGGGCCAATTCATGTTGCTCGAAAACTTCAATAGGTACCATAAAACAACTGACCAAACCTCCAAGTAAAATAACTGTGTCACAATTACCTGTCGCCCATAGCCTCAATCCAGCCCAGCGCTTTATTGAAAGTGAAAGGATTTATTTAACAGCAATAATTTTTAATTCTTCTTTGTATAGATGAAATGGTGAAACACTGAAAAATAAAAGTGATTTGGTATTAAGAATAAACATCTCAAAATATGATACAAAATAGTACTAAACTGATTTGTCTAATTTGTCTCACACAAGTTAATACTCCAAGGAACATGTCAGTATTTAGGTTTACTTGATTGGTCTAAAGGTTGAGAGGTACAGGCCTCCAAACGACACATTAATATGTACAGGTACATACAAGAGAAATATTTTAGAATCTTTGTTTAAAAATACAGGATTTTAGCTTGATTCTTTGAAAACAAACATACTAAACCTTTCTTGTAAAGTTCTTTGCGATGAGAAAATTTTACATAAAACATTTTTTTTCTGCTATAGGACTGATTTGGGTTTCATAAACACTTTGAATAAAAAACAAGAAAGCTACCGATTACACTGAGTTATTTTTTGAGATCCACACAAACACAGACAATTTTGATTTCCTCAAGCACAGACAGAATTAATAGAACTATTTAACTAAATAATGGTTTGTAGCTGGCAGACTATCTAGATACATTTTAAGCAAAAATACTGGGCTTTTTTTATATGATTTACTAAATTTTTATGTCCAAAATATTGTTTAACTTTTGAGAAGTAAAATGATTAAATAAGACTCAATGTGCAAAAACAAATGCTAACCTATAAAATAATTGGAACTATATAAACTGTGTTTTTGTGTCAAGCATGAAAACAAATCAATTTAAATATATTGAACTAACTGGGTATGCGTACGGTTACTACATATTTCATTTAGGGTATTATACTAATGTATGTTTCCATAAGCAACAG
The DNA here is from genome assembly GCA_033556935.1 of Timema podura. NCBI lineage: Eukaryota > Metazoa > Arthropoda > Insecta > Phasmatodea > Timematidae > Timema > Timema podura. Next base: position 40,577,697 of record JAVRXN010000003.1, read on the forward strand.
CACAACAACCTTGACTGACCGAAATTACAGAAAGAGTTTTGTATTTTGAATAAGTTTCTCACTAATAGTTAAAGGACCCAAAGGGTGCTGTCACATCCAACTTGCTCTCCCGATTACTGTCCAGACACAAAGTAACTGTTCTTTTGTCTATAACAGATACTCCTCTTTGTTACTTTGTACAGTTGCTGTTCATGTCACTAATATGTAAGGTACAGCCCAGTGTTAATGTGTTTTAACATTACCATTGACCATGTTATCAAACAGAGTTGTGTTTACCTGATCCTGGCTTCATATGATGACACTCCAAATATGCACAAAGTTCCTCCTGAGCGAAGCAACATGAGGGCCTCCTCAATAGCCGGGGCATGGCCACTGCATTCTATAACTAGGTCCACCCCCCAGCTACTGTCGGCTTGTTTCTTAGCCTTCAGCTCTTTGGGGGAAATAATTTCAAAGTTTGTTTCTGAAAATAATAGGTATATGTTGTGTTTCATTACGAGAGGAATAGCGTATGATAAGGTTTATCCTTGTTACTTTGGTACTAATGTGTTAATAAAGTGTTTGGAAAGATATCATACATTATTTCTATAATTTAGTATGTCGGCTCCATATGTTTTGGAGACATTGTGTATTACAAGCATTTACATAATTTAAGAAAATTACAACTCGTTTACTAGTATAGTAAGATGAAAATTTGCATTGAACTGATGAATTTTTTTTTGTTATTTTATTTTAAATTAATTTTCATCAAGTTCTTACTAAGTATACAAAAAACAATTATTATGTGATTTGACTTAACTTACTGAATTTCAGCTGTTTGTTACTGTTTGAAGCTTGACACAGCTGTTTGTTACTGTCAAAGCTTGACACTTTTCACCATTTTTATAAAAGCACTTCAAATCCTTTTGGAATAAACTTTAATGGAACCAAACCTCTTAGTGTACAATATAATGAGAAGTTGTTGAGACTTAACAAATGATTGATTATAAATTAAAAGTAAATACATCCAGAGAATAAGGTGGTGTTAAGGACACACGAGAACTATGAAACCACCTTGAACGTTTAACCTTATAAGATAGGACCATAGTGTCATCCCCCAAGGAAAGATTGCCACAGTCCATTCACCAAAGGCGTTATGGTAACTGACAGGACAAACATTGCTCGTGATTCATTCATGTAGAAATATGAGGTTTGTGAGGCTCAGGGAATTGTAAGAGGAGGTTTGTGAGGCTCAGAGACAAGAGCACAGACTGATAAAAAAATGTCAGGCTACAATATAATATTTCAGTTTCTTCTGACCATTCTCAAATAAAACAGTGTCTGAAATTATGCTCTGGGCCCAAGGGCGGCTTAAGGGTCTTGCGAACCGGGCAGCTTGCTCTGGGCGCCAAACAGAGCTAAACTTAAACTAACGTAGCCTGGGCGTGATATGAAAATGATTTCCAAACCCAACATAACTAGGCGTAATAGTGGAGTTACTAAGCATAACAATTGTTCATTTTTTGATACTAACATGGAATTTTACATATTGGTATAATTTTGTGGTGAGTAAATTAGAATTTAGGGCCACTCTCAAAAAGTTATTTCATATTTGCTATCTTGAAAAAATTGTACCATATAACTTTTTTTCCCCCCTTCATTTATAACGTAAACCATTTATACTGACAAAGTGTTTGTTAAACTTATAATAAAACTTACAAGATAACATTGCCTACAAACAGCTTCTTATAGTTTTACTTGTAATCCTAACAGTTTTTGTACAATCTTGGAGTGAAACATTTAGATTGTTATTTAGATTATTTTCCCATCACTTCCAGGCTACGTTAAGTTTAGAGCTGTTAGGTTTGGGAATTATTTTCATATCTTCCCAAAGTCCAATCGTCATGGGAAATGTGGTAGCTGACAATTAATAGAAGATTTAAAGAATGGTCAAAAGAAAAACAAAATTAATAATACATTGTTTTTGTCAACGTTTTGACTGCCAAAAGTGACAACAAATCGACATATTATGGTTTTGTAAGTAACATGGTCTGGTGAATGGTTCATGAGAGCATCTGATAACTTTTACTGTCAGTTAACCCCACTCCTATGACGAACGGACTATATTATCCACCAGTTATAGAGGGGGGCGCCACAAAGCAATCCCGCCCGGGTAGAAATTTACCTCGGGATGCCCCTTTCCGGACCCTTTTCAATAATCACAATATTAAAAATAATGTAATAAATGAAGTGAGTTCCGTACCTAGTTTCTGTAGCAGCTTCCTGCGAGCTTCTTGAGGCTCACTTACTATCACCCTCCTGTGGCCTTGCAAGTGGAGCACGCTGGCCCACAGGTTGCCTATGATGCCAGCTCCAAGGATCAGAATGTTGGAGCCAATAGGAATAGGCAGGATACGATCCCAGCCATGAGCAACGCAGGAGAGTGGTTCCACCAAGGCAGCTGTAGGGCAAGATATAGCACCAAGTAAGCAGACAATTGTTGACTGATAGCTATAAATTACCGACAACTCCTGTCAGCTTTCACATTTGGTACAAAGTGGTTTTAACGGTCATCGGGAAATGTTTTAAAGACACAGATACCAACATTTTCCTATTCCCTCACCAATAAACAATACTATATCTTTTAAAACATGTTGGTATTTGATTACAATGGAAAAGTTTAAACTACATATCTGTTTCTGAATAAAGTATTATATTTAATTTAAATGATTTAAAACAATCTAGGTATGCTAATATTTCAGTTATCTTTGGTGCATGATATAACATGTGTTCACCTTGTTTCAAAGGGATGTGCTCAGGCAGTTTGAATATTTGATCAGCAGGAACTGCGCAGAATTCTGACCAGCCACCGTCACGAAAAATCCCAATAGTATTATTGATTTCCCCAACACTGCAGAAGTTGTATTTACCATCCCGGCAAGGAGTACACGTATTGCATCCACTGGAACAGAAGGAATGCTTCATTACAGTAGGATCTTACATCATATTTACTTTGTCAGAGGCTTTCAACTGTAACATTGTAGCTTATAAGAATACACTCTTTTATTAAATTTCAGTCATTTTGAATAACTTGCAATATTAAACTAATCACTTCCTTCATTAATAATGGAATTAATTACAAGTTTAATATGGCACTAATTTAATTGTTGTTTGAACCTATTTGTTAAGCTTGACTACATAACATTTAAGAAAACATAAAAAAAAGTTTTTTATAGTAAGGAGTGAATACTATTATTAATGTAAAACTTAATTTCAAGAAGTTTGTTAGACCGAGCTCTAACAAACGGTCAGTGAAAATTGTACATAATGTATAATGCTAATAAGTGTTATATGAATTATTATACTGATTTAAAATTGGTTTTACAAACTATTTTCTTGTTGTAGTGTAATGTGTGATTTTAATGAACAGGTTATGTTGGTATTATTAATGTATTGGTATTTCTTATTAGTAGCAAGAATTAATTACTTCTGGCTCACATTTTTGAGGAAAATGGCGGCAATATCCCACCCCTCTCCCTATTCTCACCCTGTACCTCTACTCTACTATTATTTGCCCTAAAACCCCTACTCCCAATCCTCCTCCCCTACCTAACCCTCCCCACACACGACAACTTGAACCCATAACGGTAAATTACCTATATGGATAAAAACACTGACCTACCTTGATGCGTGTTGTAAGGATTGACTTCTTTCCCCCTCTCCACAGGCTTGTGAGCACAGAGCTATAGAGTTTTCCATTCTCCCTTCAGGTGAATAAAATAGTACAAATGCTGGTGCACTTCACCTACCCTTTACTTGAAATGCACCAGGCAGCCTAAGCTGATACTTGCAGGCACCACAATACAGATGTGTTTGTGGGTTGGGGCTTCCGCCGATGACAAACCCATCTTCAGATAATTATATCCCATTTGAAATAGTTACAAGTTTCCTTGAACTTAGTGAGGTTGTAGCCGCTGTGGGCTTTATAAGATTCCAATAAGCTTCTAATCTAGATAATGAGAGGGTTTGAACCCTGTAGTTTTGTTACCAATGAGTCAATTACCTCAGGTCAGGAAGTTGTACCTGTTGGTAGGGATGTGATATCGAAAGAAAATTATCGATACTGTACTTATTAAAAGTATCGGAAGAAAAATATTGATACCGTACTAGTATCGATAACAGTAAGTATCGGTATCGATATTTTAATCTGTAAAAAGTTTGTTTTTTAACTAGTAATTTTAATTTAAACTTTTGCATCATAATTGTATTTTTATATCTATTTAAACACTGAAAACTATAGTGCTTGAGCTATACAAAAGCTTATTTTGTTTATATTCTGAAAATTGAAAAATGATACCTGGACACGGGAATCGAAACCGTGTACAAGTGCCATTTTTCAATTTTCAGAATATGATATCTAGATGGAGTAATCCTCACTAAAAGCATAAATAATAGCGTTGGCTATTTAATTCTTATTTTGTTTAGTTTGCGATGACCGTGCTCATTGATAAGGAAGGGGTAGTAAGTAGACTGGTTGCCACTCGGTCAGGCATCAGGCCATACAGAAACTGAGTGAGAATTGAGAAATAGTGTAATTTGTTCTTCCTCCACAGTCCACCCTAGTAAACATTTAATCCCAGCATTAGTGAAGATAACAAAAAAGTTGTTTCTCTCGATACCGATCCGATACAGGAGTGTGAGTACTAATATCAGTAAAAGCATCGAGTTAAAAATACTAGTATCGAAAGTAAAATATCTATATTAGTAAAGTATCTATACTTTTTTCACATCCCTACCTGTTGGGGTCCACGGCGACATTGTCTCCCACAGAGATTTGAGTGACCTCCTCGCCAACAACGTGAACCACTCCGACGAGCTCGTGACCCAAAGTGATCGGGCTAGTCTGTCGACACGGGTACGAGCCCTGGACAGATGATACAAACAAGGTCAACTTACATAACACACGACTGACTAACCGGGGTATTAGATACACGACTATCCGGGGTATTAGATACATCACTAACTGGAGTATTAGATACACGACTAACAGGGTATTTGATACATTACTAACTGAGGCATTAAACACGACTAACAGGGTATTAGATACAGGACTAACTGAGGCATTAGATACACGACTAACAGGGTATTAAATACAGGACTAACTGAGGCATTAGATACACGACTAATAGGGTATTAGATACAGGATTAACTGAGGCACGACTAACAGGGTATTAGATACATGACTAAGAGGTATTAGATATACGATTATGCTCGATAAAGAAAACTTATCGAAGCTTGGCTTCCAACATTCCTCAGTTGATAACACAAAAATTTAAAAATAATGAAGTATTTTTTTCAACCATTTATACAGATTTTTAAATCTTTGAATATGGTCATATGTTTATATTTCAAAGTCTTGGTCCGACCTGTATGAAAGTCTTATTCCTATAACATTGGACTGTATATGGTGATCGTTGAAGATTTACGTAACTTACTGTATTCATTCATAAATTACAAACAATTATACTTTCAAGGATGGTCTTGTGACGCAGTGGAAACGCGATTACGCGAATACATCTTAGTGGGTGTATACAATTTTAAAACATATTACTTATATGTAAACGCACGGCCTAAATTGGAAGGCGAGTTTGTGTAGTATTGTATGTTATGAGTTGCGAATGACAAAACGATTGATGCAGGTTGTTTTGATTACTCTATAAACAAATAAACTAGAAGAGCTGACCACAAGGGGTTGTCAGCATTCCTTAGTGAGAAACCAGGCCAGGGGGACCCAGATAAAAGATAGGGGAACCAGCCATCTTGGCTGATTAATCAACACCGAGGTCTAGGGGTCACTCTGCCCGATTTGGGACTACGTGGACTAGGACGCTGGTTCATAAGTACTTATCTTGAGGGCTGCCGCCTGAGCCCAGAGTACCGGGGTTGAAAACCAAGTAAAGATCACATAGTAGTCAGACAGGCCATGGGAAATTACTAGCAACACCTCGTTTTGTCACAAGCTTCGAGTATTCTCTAAGTTCAACCATTCTAATATCACTACCAGTGGCGGCTCGTAGCTAAAATTAGTGGGGGTGCTGCTCCAGAAATTTTTTAGCCTTTGTATTAAAATTGTGTAAAAGGAAAAAAACATGTATAAATTTTTTTTATTCAGGAACTTGATAAAATCTTGGCAAAAAACAACAAACTTATTTTACTTACTTTAACTTAAATTGTTACAGTTCAAGCTTGATCTATTCATTTAAAAATGAAATCCATTCTTCTTTTTTTAATTTGCGCAAAAAGTTCAATATTTTTCTCCTTGATCTCTGGATGACAATTGAGGAAATTTTTCTCATTGAAAGTACTGCAAGCGCATTTAGTCTTTCCGAATTCATAGTGCTTCTTAAAAAAGTTTTTATTCTTTTCAATGTTGAAAAGCAGCGCTCTGCCTCTGATGTAGTCATGGGAATTGTCAAGAGATTTTTATCAGTTTCGTAATTTCACTAAAAACATCATCTAGATTATTTTCCAAGATAAATTTCAGCAGCTCAATTAATTTGCAATATTCATAAATATCAGTCCTACAATAGAATACTTTTAATTCAGTTTCAAGCTTTTCTTTGTCAATCATGGGATAAGCTTCAGTGGTCAGTACTATCTCTTTTGTGGGATGTTCATTTTTAAATCTAGTGAAGCAATTCTTGTTGAACAATTTAGCGGCTACTAAGTGTTTAGTGGAAGAATATCTGTCCATTATATCAACACATATATAGTCACACACTTCCTTAGCTTCTGCCATGAGTGTCTTTGAAGTATTCTCACAGTACTTTGAGTTTCTCAATTCTAAAATAGAAGTTTTGAAATTTGTTATATATTCATTCACTTTAAAACACACTAATTTCTCTAGATCGCATTTGGTTGTAAATTATTTCAACATGAGGCATAATCTGATGAAAAAGCTCTAACCAAAACTTGAAATTATCATCATTCAGGTATTTTAAAATTCCTGTTAATTCTGCAATGGTTTGATCTGCATTTGATGTTGACTGAATTTCATTAAGGCAGTTTTTTAAAGGTTGCCAATTTTCATGAACTCTGTTTATGGTCCGTGTGTTAAATTCCACCTTGTAAGGATGGACGTGGAATGCTGACGTCCATATGTTTCTTGAGAATGGACACACGTTGTGGTGATCTTGAGAAGAATGTTGGAATAGCCAGAATGTTAGAGAAAAAAATTCTTGCGTTTCGTGTAATACTTGCTGCATTTCTCTTTATTAAATTAAGTTGATGTGCATGAAAAGTGAATGAAATGTGTATTACTATAAACTGCTTTTATTTTTGCTTGAACTCCTGCTTTTTTGTCTTTCATGACATTTGCACCATCAAATGTCTGAGCTATCAGTTTTTGTTCATTTCCTTGAAGGATTATGTCCAATTGTTCTAAAATACGTTTTTATATGCCATCTGCAGTTTGATTTTCTGGAATAAAGAATCCCCCAAAACACTCAAATATTTCTCCATTCAATACGTACTGTAGAACAAGGACCATTTGAGTGTGTCCCGAAACATCTGTTGTGTCATCAGCCATGACAGCTACAAAGGAAGCTTTTCTAATTTCCGTCCTTATCTCCTCATGGTATATTTGTAGCAGGCAGTCAAGTATCTCATTCTGAATGCTCTTAGAAACACCTTTGAAGACTGCACTGGTTTCTAAGTGATTCTTCAAATCTGAATCTAATTTAGATGCAAAATTTACTAATCCTCTAAATACTCCTGGATTTATTGAATCGTCTTTTTCATCATCTCCACGTAAGGGAGTTTCAAAGTCTCCACAAAAGTAAATGCAGTCTATTATTTTGGACAAAATTTCACGGTTCTTTTTAACTTTTATATTATGCTCATTGATTGAATATCTCACTAAGTTTCCACTTAATGCTTACGGTTCCTAAAAGTGACAGTGAAACAACATTATCAACGTGCTTCTTTGACTTTCATGCTTTTCAGTTTTTTCTTTCATTTTGTGTATATATTAAAACCATCTTTTGTCCACGGTACATCACCTACAAACAGCAAACACGGGAAGTAAAACAGTGCATTTTTTACTTCACAGCCGCAAAGCCAACTTTTCCGTTGGTACCATTTAGAATTAAAGTTACGAATATATTTATTGTTGTTGCTTTTGCCTGGCTGAGATATTAGAATATCAGGTGTTAAACAACCTCTTTTCTTAACTGTAACTTTCTCATGGGAGATAGCTGTGAAAACTTAAGCTGTTGAAGTTCACTTACAGTCCCAGAACTTATTTCTGGGGATTCAAGGCCATGGTTAAGTTTTCTGTTAAATAAAAGAATGAAAAAAATTAATCAAATAGAAAAACTGGAATCAAATAATAATCTAAATCTACACTCTTCTACACTTTATCACATTCAAGAATATGGTACACGGTTTTTAAGCACAACACAAGCTGAGTAAAAAAAACTTCCTTCCACCATCACACCAGAGCAGGCACTGCGAGAGCAACAGTGCTATTTCTAACTGGCAGTCCCACCTTCCTCCCCACCCCCTTCTATGTGAGCATGCGCACAAAAGTCAAACACCACGTCGCTGGCACTGTGAAGCGCACAGTTCCATACAAAGATTTTTATATCGTTTTCATAAACTGGGGGATGGCTACTGAAGTATTGACACTAAGCTTAAGGAATATATATTGTGCTACAAAAATAAAGAAAGAATTAAAGAAAAAAGGACTCATTATATTAAATGTTATCGATGATATCAAGTGTAAATAGGGGGTGCTGCAGTTCCGCAGTGCCTATACACGAGCCGCCATTGATCACTACCAAAATCACATTTGTAAGAGACATAATAGTACTAATAAACCCATTTAAAATCCAAGCTTAACATCAATCAGGAACCCACACAAATATACCCCATCACTTCCCCCTTATCTTCGGCCATAGCACATCCTGGCAGATTCTAAGGCACAAGGTAAAGAAGGGGGTGATAATATATATATATATATATATATATATATAATATTATTTCATGATAGATCCAGCATATCAGGAATGTATTTAGGGTCAACAACAACAAACACGAACTAAAGGTCATGGTATTTGGGAGCTCCAGTTTTATTTCAGATGATGATTACAGAATACTTGGCATTGTGCACTAACAAGGGGGTAGTAACACAAGTCCCTCCAAGCTGCCATTGCCCAAACACATGCAAGTCCTCCAAGCTGCCATTGCCCAAACACATGCAAGTTCCTCCAAATGCAGTTCGCTGATTGCCCAAACACATGCAAGGACCTCCAAGCTGCCATTGCCCAAACACATGCAAGTTCCTCCAAGCTGCCATTGCCCAAACACATGCAAGTCCTCCAAGCTGCATTGCCCAGACACAGCAAGTCCCTCCTAGCTGCCAATGCCCAGGCCCATGCAAGTCCCTCCAAGCTGCCAATGCTCAGACACATGCAAGTCTCTCCAAGCTCCATTGCCCAGACTCACCTCAATCAAATGCAAGTCCGTACCGCAGACCCCAGAATACCTCACACGGACTAACACCTCATTCTTCTTGGGAATGGGAATGGGGAGCTTCACCAGTTGCAGATTCATACTTTTGGCGTCGTATTGAATAGCATTCATTGTGGCGGCCATCTTGGTCTGGAATAAAACATCGTAATATACTTGAATTGTTGACGGTGTGTAAGAGTGACATTGATGTGCTCTGTAGCCTCTGTCAGTGAGAAATATAAAAATAATTCAAAGTACAATGCTTTATTGTGTTTTGGCAACCCCGTCCTACAACATGCTCAGTATGCACATAAAGTACTAATTCCATTTGTGCTAGAGATGAGGAAGGTTTAATTTAGAGGGAGTATAACTGCATTTGTGTGGAATGGGAGTGTAAACCATTTAAGAAAATTCACCCTCAGTACACCTGGCCCGGATTGGAACCCCTATCTCCCCACCATCAGTCCAATATATTGCGAGAGTGGGCTTAGACCATTCTTCCATTGAAGCGGCAAAGTACAGTGTTAATTCCAATGGTTGGGGCCTGTAATTTGATGGACCTTCCTACATTAATTCACATATCTGGACAATAGACGAAGGTAAATAAACTCACTGTAAGTATGCTATTGGATCGGGCCAAAAGGAGAGTACCCCTCTTGTACTCCCACCTACCCTGTCTGTCCCCCCAATAGATATTTTAAAATTAAGTGCCTCTAGAAGATATTTGAAGTGGTCTTCACCTAAATTTTTTTGAAATTTGAATTCTTATAGAAGCTATTTTCCTTGGAATTTAGATAAGTCCAAAATTCATTTAAAGCAGCCTTTGCGCAGCATTATTTTGAAAATGGGATCCGCTTGGAAGTTATTTGGAATGGTCCTCTTCTGAATTTTTTTAAAAGCTAGATGCCTCTATAATATTGTTGAGATGGTCTTCCACCGACCAATTTTTGAAAATTGAATGCTTTCTGAAAGTATTTGAATGATTCTCCCCTATAATTTTTTTGAAAATTGATTGTTTCAGAGGATTTGAAATATATCTAGGGGGCAAATTTATTCAAAGGAGGAGCAAATTCTTTCCTGGGGGGGGGGGGAGCAATATCATCCTTGCCCCTACTCGATTCCGCCGGCACTGAAATCAATTGCAAGTTTCGATTATCTCCTGCATCGACTGAGTCTTGTACTCCCCAAGCAGAAACACGAACAAAGCACGATACATTTCTCACTGCCCAGGTGTAGTTGTACTGAAATGAGCAGAAAACACGAACAAACACGTAATTCTCACTGCCAGGTGTATTGTACTGAACTGGAGCAGAAAACACGAACAAAGCACGATACATTTCTCACTGCCCAGGTTGTAGTTTGTACTGAACTGGCAGAACACGAACAAAGCACGATATATTCTCATGCCCAGTGTAGTTTGTACTGAACTGGAGCAGAAAACACGAACAAAGCACGATATATTTCTCACTGCCTAGGTTGTAGTTTGTACTGAACTGGAGCAGAACACGAACAAAGCACGATACATTCTCACTGCCCGTTGTAGTTTTACTGAACTGGAGCAGAAAACACGAACAAAGTACAAGACTTTCTCACTGCCCAGGTTTAGTTTGTACTGAACTGGAACAGAAAACACGAACAAAGCACGATACATTTCTCACTGCCCAGGTTGTAGTTTGTACTGAACTGGAGCGCTAAGTCTCAACGTGCAGGTTTAGCTCCATGTACGGTTCACGGCGATTGTGACTTAAGTTAGAGATTGTGACTTCAAATAAACCAGGAGATCACAGTGGCGCAGGAACAGGGAGGTACGGGGGTAAATTTTACCCCCCCAAAAATTGAAGAAGGTAAAAAGTATCATTTTTACCCACCTAAAATATTACAGTTAAACTTTTAGATAATGTAAAGATCTTGTTGAGGCAAGATAAAAAGTTCACACTAAGGTAACATAACAATAATAAATGTGCTTGGAGCACACACGGTTTGAAAACTCTAATAGTGATACCAGATACATCAACTACTGCAGAAAGAAGTTTCTCAATGCTTGTACGAAAAAAAAATCTTCACTGCACGATGAGGCAACGTATACTAAATCCACTGTGTCTGATGAATGCATACCCTGAGAGGCCCAACAAACTTGAAATTTGCAAAATTAGTTAGTGGTCTTATAGCTAGTAACGAATATAGGGAGAAGATGTATGAAAACCTACTTTAATTTTCGGTGTTTCATAATTTTTAGCTAAGCCACATCAGATATAGTTTTTCTTAATTTGTTTTGTGTATATTAATTCTAATGTTTGGCATGACTAAAATAAATAAGAAAAATGCACAATGGGACCGTTAAATACAGGTATCCCTCGTTATAAGCGATCTCACTATACGCGTTTTCGCTATAACACGATTAAGAAATAGTAAAAATAACGCATTGTCGGCTGTAATTCCAGTCACCCTGTGTGGTGGTGACGGCACCTTGTACACGTACATTCCAGTGAGGACAAAGATCTCTACTGTACAGTTTGGTGTTAGGGGGTGGTATTGACAACAGTCAACATTGAGATTCATGGGCAGAAGTTAAACAGTCCTGTATGAAGGGAGTTTGGGAAAATATTTGGCCTGCAGTTTCTGATTCTCATGATTTTGATCCTGAACACGAGCTTTCCAATTCAAGACATGACATCGTTGATATAGCAAGATGTTGAATTTGAGGACATAGACCAGGCAATTGTGGATGAATAGCTCCAATCCCACTCAATATAACTCACCAATGAAAATCTTCTAGAAATGGAGAATGGCATAAAGGATGAAGAGGAAGAGCCTTATGTTGTTGAGCTTATCAAACTTTCAACAAAACAAATTGCTGATTTTTTTAAACACATTGACAGTGCAATTAGAATCATTGAAGAGGATGATGCTAACATGGATAGAAGTGCCAAAGTTGCCAGAGAGATTGAGTTATTTGTTTTGCTACAAAGCACTCTTTAGAAAGAGGAAGAATGCTGCCCGTCAGCTAAGTCTTGACCATTTCATCAAAAAAAGTTGAAAATCCTCAGTCTAACGAACCAGGGCACTTCAAGACAGCAAGAGCTGTCAGGCAAGAGCCTTCAAGAGAGCAAGAGCTTACCGTCCTAGGCTTCAAGAGAGCAAGAGCTTACCGTCCAAGGGCCGTCAATAGAGAAGGAGCCTACCTTCAAGAACAAGCTAGTGATAATCCAAGTTTGCCAAATCCAGTTAATTTATCATGCGATTGAAGATTAACAGTAGGTGTACCTGTAGCATTGTATGAATTAATTAAAAATTGTGTTTGTTTACAAATTTCAAGGGATTGAGGATTGACAATTGGTTTAGGCTACCTATAGCATTGTACAAGTTAGATAAATTAATAAAAATTGCATTAATTTAACAAGTTTTATGTTTTTATTTACTTTTTTCCTTGGATTAATCCCTATTTCACCCAGGTTAAAATCAATTCACTTGCGTTTTCATGTTACGCGATTATTTATCAGAACCAATCACTCGCGTAGTGAAAGGGACAGCTGTATTACATTTCCCTGGTCTTTTTTAATCTCAAAAATGTTATCCCTTATAAAAGCACATAATTATTTTTACCCCCCCCCCCCCCCAAATAAAAACATTCCTGCGCCACTGAGGGGATGTATGTAAGTTAGATATTGTGACTTCAAATAAACCAGGAGATGTGTGTAAGTTAGAGATTGTGACTTTAAATAAACCAGGAGATGTGTGTAAGTTAGAAATTGTCACTTCAAATGAACCAGGAGATGTTTGTAAGTTAGAGATTGTGACTTCAAATAAACCAGGAGATGTGTGTAAGCTAAGATTATGACTTCAAATAAACCAGGAGATGTGTGTAAGCTAGAGATTGTCACTTCAAATGAACCAAGAGATGTTTGTAAGTTAGAGATTGTGACTTCGAATAAACCAGGAGATGTGTGTAAGTTAGAGATTGTGACTTCAAATAAACCAGGAGATGTTTGTAAGTTAGAGATTGTGACCTCAAATAAACCAGGAGATGTGTGTAAGTTAAAGATTGTGACGATATTTCTAGGATAACTGAAACTATCTCGAACATTTGTCTGTTTTGGCTACCATCTCACTTTGTGAAAAGGAACTGTTGCTCAATAGTTGTCTCGTATAACAAATGATAACACTGCGCCATATTTTATCCGAGACATTATGATCCACATTCTAAATAAGACGTCATAGTGGATAAACAACCACTCAGCTTAGCCAACCTAAGGTTCATATCTCGATTAGGTCTATTTAGTATTAGATTCCACAACAGTATACTTACAGCATTTAGTAGCCCTGTTAGTAATAGGAGAAATCTCCCATTTTTACATTGATACATTTTCTGGCCTTGCTGGGAATCAAACTCAGAAACTTTAGTGGAAAACATTTTAATTTGATAAGCAGTGCTATTAATATATATATATATATATATTATATATTATAATATATATAATAATTTAAATATAAAATATGAAGCCAGAAATTAGAATTTTGATCATGCACGTGTATATTTTTAATTTTGGGGTGGTGGTGCATTGTGGGAAAGGCACACAGCAGACTTGAACAGGTATTAAGACGTGGTGGTAAATTAAAATCTATTTCAGCCAATACAACACTTTGGCCAAATAAATTACCTACTCAAAACGTTAAATAGGTATTATTTTATTTAATATCTTTGACAGGTGTGTTTGGATTTTAACTTAATTTAGTAATAGCTGATATTCCAGAGATAGGAAAAAGGGTTGGGGGAGGGGCAAAGGGGCTGGAAACCCAAAAAACCCTCCCCCTATAGCCACGCAATAATTGAGCATAAATTAAATATTTTCATTTATGACACAGTAGCGCTTAATGTAACAACAGGTTTGGTGTTTAACACTTTAATGTGTGTAACCATGAAATTATCTGAATCAGTTGAAAAGATAAGATTTACATAACCAAACAAACGAGCCACGAAAATCAGAAATATTGGTTGTTTGGCGTCAAGACTTTGTTTGATGACGTAAAAAATTATCACACCTCTCTGTTATGAAACTGTTTACAATGTCCGTGAGTGCTGAAAAGTTGGGGGAACAGTTGATCCGTCGTAAGGTCGAACTTTTGATTTAAAGAAAAATATATTTTGACCGAAATAAATAAACTACTGTTTCAGTAGAAACATTTTGTTAAGTTTTCTCAAAGTATAAACAATTTTTTAAATTTATTTCATGAGAATTGGGTAGTTTCTGTTCACAGTCGACTCTGCTCATGACAAATATCCAAGAACTATGGAGATTACTCTGTGTTAAACTAAACAAATATGATCAAACAATATTTTATCTATTTCAGAAGAAAAAAAACTTTTGTCATAATATGTTGCTGATCCAAATTTGCGTGAGATTACATATTGCCTCCAGAACAGAACACGACCCTAGGTAGATCTCTAGTAGAGCATTTGTGAGCTAATCCAAAATCCTGCGTTCGAGTTTCATGTCCAGATGTAATTTTCAGTTTATTCGTAAAGAGAGAACGGTAGACCACATTGGGGTAATAAACCCTAGCGTAGAGATCTATGCAAGAAAAAATATCGCTTGTGTAGAGATATATCCAAGAACAGAAAATATCCCTAGTGTAGAGTTATCAAGAACAGAAAATATCCCTAGTGTAGATATACAAGAACGAAAATATCCCTAGTGTAAGATCTATCAAGAACAGAAATATCCCTAGTGTATAGCTATACAAGAACAGAAATATCCTAGGTAAAATTACAAGGACAAAAATATCCCTAGTGTAGAGATCTATGCCAAGAACGAACAAAATAATCTCCAGTGTAGAGCTATACAAGAACAGAACATATCTCTAGTGTAGATCCATAAAGAACATAAAATATCCCTAGTGTAGAGATCTATGCAAGAAACAGAAAATAATCTGGTGTAGAGCTATACAAGAATAGAAAATATCCCTAGTGTAGAGATATACAAGAACAGAAAATATCCTAGTGTAGAGATCCATGACAAGAACAAAAAATATACCCGTGTAGAGCTATACAAGAATAGAAAATATCCTAGGGAATAGAAGAATATATGTAAAGAAACAGAAAGAAATACCTAGTGTAGAGTTAAACAAGAACAAGAAAATATTACTAGTGTAGAGCTATACAAGAATATGAAGTATTCACCTAGGTAGAGCTATACAAGAACAGAAAATATCACTAGTGTAGAGCTAAACAAGAACAGAAAATATCACTAGTAGTAGAGCTAAACTGGAACAAAAATATCCTAGTGTAGAGCTATACAAGAATAGAAAAGTTCCCTGGGTAGAGCTATAAAAAATAAAATATCCTAGTGTAGAGCTAAGCAAGAACAGAATTATCCTAGTGTAGAGCATACAAGAACAAAATATCCCTATTAGAGCTAAACAAGAACAAAAAATATCCCAGTGTAGAGCTATACGAGAACAGAAAATATCCCTGGTGTATGCTAGAGCTATACAAAAACAGAAAGTTTCCCTAGGGTAGAGCTAAACAAGAACGTACATTATCCCTAGTGTAGAGCTAATACAAGAACATACAAATATCCTAGTGTAGAGCTAAATAAGAACAAAAATATCCCTAAGTGTAGAGCTATGCAAGAACAGAAAATTATCCCTATGTAGAGCTATACAAGAACAGAAAGTTTCCTAGGTAGAGCTATATAAGAACAGTAATACCTAGTGTATAGCTAACAAGACAGAAAATATCCACTATTGTAGAGCTAAACATAGAACAGAAAATATCCCTAGTGTAGAGTATATACAAAAACAGAAGTTCCCTAGGTAGAGTTATACAAGACCAGAAAGTTTCCTAGTGTAGAGCTATATAAGAACAGAAAATACCCTAGTGATAGCTATACAAGATCAGAAATATCCTAGGGTAAGATATACAAGAACAGAAAATACCCTGTTGTAGAGCTATACCTATACAAGAAAAAATAGCCTTACTGTAGAGTTATACAAGAACATGCAGTATCCCTAGTGTAGAGCTATAATGAACATACAATATCCCTAGTGTGAGCTATACAAGAACAGAGAATATGCCTAGTTAGGCTATACAAGAACAGAAATATACCTAGTTAGAGATATATAAAGAACAGAAAATATTCCTTAGTGTAGAGCTAAACAAGAACATAAGTTTCCCTGTGTAGAGCTATATAAGAACAGAAAATATCACTTGTATAGGCTATACAAGAACAGAAAATATCACTAGTAAGAGCTAAACAAGAACAAGAATATCCCTAGTGTAGAGCTATACAGGAACAGAAAAGTTTCCTAGGGTAGAGCTATACAAGAACAAAAAAGTTTCCCTCTGTAGAGCTATACAAGAACATAGAAAATCCCTTAGTGTATAGCTATACAAGACAGAAAATAGCCCTAGGGTAGAGCTATAAACAAAACATAAATACCTAGTGTAGATCTATACAAGAACAAAAATTTCCCTAGTGTAGAGCTATACAAGAACATACAATATCCCTGTGTATAGCTATACAAGAACATACATATCCCTAGTTAGAGTATACAAGAGCAGAAAATATCCCTAGGGTAGAGCTTATACAAAACAGAAATATACCTAGTGTAGAGATCATACAAGTATATATAATCCCTACTGTAGAGCTACACAAGAACAGAAAATATCCCTAGGGTAGAGCTATACAAGAACTTACAATATCCCTAGTGTAGAGCTATACAAGACAGAAATAAATCTAGTGTAGAGCTTACAATAACATATAATATCCTGTGTAGAGCTATACAGGCCAGAAAATTTCCCTAGTGTAGAGTTATACAAGAACAAAAAATAACCCTGGGGTAGAGCTGATCTCCCCGTCTTTTGTAATCCAGCTTAACATGAGAGTGATGCCCTAGACCATTCGACCACTGAAGCAGGTAGTACAAAAGCTAATCTTTACTTTCTCAGGCTTCATGGTAAAGACGAAGTATTGTGAAAGTCAAAAAATCGAAGTTTTAAACTAATATTTTGATTACGTTTCATTAGGTTGGCTTGCTTGTGTTGGAATATTATATTAATGTACCTCCTCCTGATTCTCGACACTAACGGGATATAGATGAGGGTTGACTGTAGAATAAATGTATCCACATTCTCCTAGAGGAGGAATGGGAATGGTGAGCCAGGACTCAAACCTCGACTTCTTCGTCACTATAAAATCAGATCAAACAAGACCAGGGTTGGACTGGGCCCTCCAAAAGGGCGCAGACCTCGGATTTTCAGAGCGCGTAAAATATTAATACGAACTCAAAAAAGTTTACCTTTTTACTGTAAAATAACTACAGGAGAGCTGGTAGAACCTAATAATATTGATTAATAATAAATATGAATGGTTATTGCAAGGACTTCTAAGATAAAATTATTTTTCTTTTCCTTATGTGACTCAAGGCATTGTTGAATATTCCGAATTTCATAGGTTATTTTTAATAAATAAACATTCATGGGATAAGTGAAGTTTATTTCACAAAAAATCTAGCATTTAAGGAACAAATTATAAAAGATATTATACTATGTCCTTGGCAAGGATCCTCGGACTATTCGGATACAGCCTGTCTCAACAACATCCGTCCTAAGCAAACTGGGTCCGTCTCTGACAAAAGGAAGGGTAGATATCACAACCTCAATCACCTCAAATAAACCCGACTTTTATCGGCGCCAAATACAAATCTCTTCAAAATACATTTCAAAATAGATTTTCATTTTCACGCTAAACTTCCGAAAATTTAAATTTATAAATTATTAAATGAATTTAACTTTACATATCCAAATTATAAACCTCTACTCCCTCTAAATGTAATTTCGCCTTCACGGTTCTACTTTGTCTTGATTATTCGAATCTTATTTTAAATTTAAATTTCTTATTTTAATCATTGCAACTTTTTTTCGCCAAGAGAGAGGGGGATTCTGGGCCGAGGGCGCAAATTCTAGAAACTTGAGGGCGCACCGGCCCGAGGGCCGATGGGCCGGCGCGCCAATCCGATCCTGAACAAGACTGACTCCTCAGTCCGTGTGACCACCAATTCGAGTCGTTACAGGACTATTATCAATTAACGTTAGAGAGTTTCGTGAAATTTGTTTCAATTTCTTAATTTCTTTTTAATGCTAAATAAATAACTCGAATCATTTGTTCACCGCAAAATTGGAGGCTACTTCTCTTAAATTTAATATCTGGCTACGAGTTTATAACAATCTAGCCGTGCTACGGGTGGTTTCTAAGTTATCCATGGCTACGAGTTTCTAACAATCTATCCGTGCTAAGGGTGGTTTCTAAGTTATCCATGGCTACGAGTTTATAACAACCTAGCCGTGCTAAAGGTGGTTTCTAAGTTATTTATGGCTACGAGTTTATAACAACCTAGCCGTGCTAAAGGTGGTTTCTAAGTTATTTATGGCTACGAGTTTATAACAACCTAGCCGTGCTAAGGGTGGTATCTAAGTTATCCATAGCTACGAGTTTCTAACAACCTATCCGTGATAAAGGTGGTATCAGTCACATGTAGGTCGAGCTTCGATTAGAGATTGGTTTTTTTTTAATTTATTTAACATTTTTCCTGCATGTACATTTCTAATCAATTATATCTTCTTCATTCCCAGTAGTAGTAGCCAGGACGGTGCTAAACCCATAAATAAAAAACATAATCACGAAGTAATTATCACTGAACTAATTCCATATCTTTGAAATGGTGAAGTTATCGGGTTCTTGGCCCGTGGGAGATGGTCTAGTATCAATAAAATAAATAATATACTTATGTTATAGAGCAAGTATTCCATAGTAACATGCCCGTGCTAGTGTAGAGACACAAAGAACTATATATAATACACAACTTACATGCGTGATGTATTGACTCTCTTGTGGCACGATGTTGAATGGACCGGGAAGAAGCTATCACAAGTGGTCCTAGCGTATGAATGTCTGCAAGATTTTCTTGTTGACAGCAAAACATGGATTAAAAATACATCGGGACAGATGGTTTTATATTGCATGGAGGTCGTCTTTCTATCAGTGTTCTAAGAGATAGGAATGACACAGAGGGGGTCATCTTTCTATCAGTGTTCTAACAGATAGGAATGACACAGAGGAGGTCATCTTTCTATCAGTGTTCTAACAGATAGGAATGACACAGAGGTCATCTTTCTATTTGTGTTCTAACAGATAGGAACAGGCCAAAATGTCAAGGTGGGGTTTGAATTCGTGGGGGCACATCCTCTCAACTGCCACAGGGAAAGAAAATTTTCAAATATATAGTTACTATAGGCGTTATGTGTAGTTTAATGGCCGGGATTAAATACTTTAGTGTTACCAATTTGTTTAACATTTAGAAACTTATAGGCTTTTAGCCCCCTCTCCCTCAAAGTTTGAAAATTTACATTGAGCACTTCTTAGATAATGGCATGAGGTAAAGGTATAAATGAAGGGTCGCCCTGTCTTATTAAAATAATCTTTTCCCCTGAGTTTAATTCCTCCCCTGGTCGGGGGGACCCTTTTCTAGATTTATTTCACTCCCTTATTATATTTTCGAACACAATACGTTAAAAAAACTCAAAATAGTTTATAAAGACATCGAATTGAAAAATATATCAGGTGAAGATCATTCTAAATATCTATTTGTTTAAAATAATCTGAGGTAATACCACACCACAAGGCCGTAGCCAGGAAGGGGTTTTGGGGGTTCAAACCCCCCGCGAAATTTTATGAACAAAATATATATGGCTTTATTTATGGTTAAAACAATATTAAAATTAATATACAAATACAAATTAGGAGGCTCTGTTACCATAAAAAAACTTCGCAGAGCTTCGAAACGTGTTTAATATTTAGAAATTTTCCAAGCCCTCGGCAGTTAGTGAGTTATTTTACCATGAAAAAAAACCACTTCAGAGAGCTTCCAGAACTGTTTGGCATTTAGAATTTTTTTTCTAGCTTCCAGCAATTGGGGGATGTGCCCACCAAACCCCCCTGAAATTATTGGCTGGCTACGGCCTTGCCACACCAAATAAATTCTAGAGAAGTTAATTATCCGAAAATATTCCAATAGTGGCGTTCAAATGACAAACGTTTGTCGGGGGAAGGGCCTCTGGAATTCCCCAGTTGTTCCAACAACTCTGCCTACAGTCAGATTAGGTATTCATACGTCAAATCGTGTGATCTGAAGCATTCACATTTGATATATTATATTATTAATACCTATAAATCAACATATCAAAATATGATCAATACCAACAAATATGTTTGTACTTTCTAAAGGGCTCTTTCTATTTAAAACGAAGGTTGACATTGATTTTTCCATTTACTGGCATTTGTTGTGCTAACTTAACACTCTTGGCACCAGTGGCATATTCTCTGGGTATGCTAGTCCTACGCCGCATACGTATGATTATAAGGACTAGTTTCTAAATTCAATGTTGTCTGTGCAAACTGTGTAAATAGTAATGTTTAAATTGTGAATAAATATACATGTATAATGTATCTATATATTATTAATTTGTAAACTAATATTTGTTCATAATTCAAGTGTTTTAAGTAGCTATTCCTCCAAAAGGGTCTTCTACATACCCAGCTTATGAAGCTTGAAAACAGCAAGCAAAGCTAGAGAAGTTATAATGACCTTGACCCATGTATATGTGATTGCAACACTCCCCCTTGCCCCTCATCAACAAACATTGGCCAATGAACTAGGGTGTTTACAACCTAGGACCTGCTGATTACTTATCGCAAGCAAAACAGTGTGCCAACTGTTGAACAAATATTCAAGAATCAAGATCACAATGATTATTTACTAGGCTAGTATAGCTCCAGTAAAATAAAGTAAAATAAATGCAAATAATATATGTGAAATAATCCTATAAACAACAAGTTTTAAACTATGTGATAATTAAATACATATTTGATTATGTTTATGCATTCTAGGCACATGTATCATCATGTATTTGGCAAGCATTTTTTCACCATTTTAGAGTATACAAGGGTGACGTAGGGTAGGAAGGGTGGGGAATGAGGGGCTAATTTAACTATAGTAACTAGACAGTGTTTTTGTTTTTTAGTATGAAGTATTTATGGAGTTTCAATCTTGTTCTTTTGGTTGTTGCTTATAAGTTTATAATTTTTTGATGCCTATATTATCTAATTATTAGTCATCATGAGTTTATATAATTATACATCAAGGAATCCCAAAAGTTAGGAGTGTAATTTCACAGTTTCAAAATGATTGATCAGAAAAAGATGAAAATAAAATTTATTTTCAGATATAAATATCTTAGCATTAAACCAATGACGTAGCGATAGAGTAGTAGGCCTAATAGGAAAAAAAATCTCCCCTTTGTTATTGTTATCACAGTTTACGGATTTAAATAGCTTCTGGAGCATAATTAGGATTTAATAGATAGTTTTAGGCTCATAATTATTATTGCAACGTGAGTTGGACCATCCACCTTATTCCTCCCACCAAGTTCTGATGGACGCTTGATCCATGTAGTACTTCATTTTACTCTTTATATATATATTTAACTTTGCGCATTGCTACCTGCGAGTCCGACACCTTATCTCAGTCGGCAGTTTGCCTGCCCACTGAGCTAAGGGCTACGGGTTTGATTTCCAGCATGGCCTAAAAAAATATTATTGGTAAAATTTGTATTTCCCCTCTCAAGGTGATTAATTAACGGCCGGGGGGCTGGGTGTTTTGTTTGTTCTAGATTTAAGTTAAATCGTGTGCTGATATAATCACTTGGCCCAAAAAGTGCACGCTAAATACCCTAAATAAATGAAAAATGAAAATGCTACCTGTATGTACTTTTAATTACACTCAACCAATTTAATAGTGTATGTTACTCTTATACAGCGAGGAGTGTGCTCATATCTCTTAGCCTTGACATTTTTACTTAAATATTAGATTATTTAGGTATTACGATGAACTGCAGTGTGCTGTGTTTTTATATTCCATTACAATTTGAGTGGATGATAATCATCAGTAGTTTCACGTGTTGGTGTATTTTGTGCATAGTTCTGGTGTACTTTTATGAAGTCAGAATATTTAATAGTCTATAAAGGTGGATATTCAAACAAATATATAATAAGTCAAAAAAGAGAGACGAGGGGGGTTGGAGGCGCGAAGTTTCCCAAGATAAAATGCTAGTACGAAAAAAACATAAATGTTTGAAATTCATTGTTCTAAACTAGAGGTACTCATGTTTAAATATTTCCAGGGGAAGCATCTCTTGAACTTCTTAGCCAACGGTAGTTAAAAGTCTTTGACGCCCGAATCCTCCCTGCAGCTTTTAGAGTACAGCATACCTATTAATTTTCTCAGAATACGCCACTGCTTGACACCATGCCCGTCGAATTTACGGGCAGCCGTTCTTAAGAATTTCGCCAAGCCCGTCAATTCTACGGGATCTTGAATTTAAATCAGCATAAAATCTTTGTCCGTGTTTTCAACGTGTTTGGTTAGTGCTATGCATTCCTTGGACTGTTAGTTCCGAGTTGTGGTCATAAATGGCATTTCACTGCACATCTTAGTAGAATAAACTAGATATAATGAGTACTCGCATTATGCCATTGTGGGGGTATGACGTCAGACCCTACAATGCATTTCTTATGGAGAGAACTGAATTTTACACGTTAATTACGCATGTATTTAGAACTAAATAAATAACATAACAAATGTTTATGTAATCATAAAAGCTTAAAATATATTAATATTAAAGTGAAAGTCCATAAAAATTGCACAACTTTAAGTAATTACCAACCAAGTATGATAAGTTTTGGCGGCAATTCAAAATCTAAGAGGCCTTCCAAAATAATGTCAAGGCAATATTAGTCGTCATTTATGCTAAATACTTCTGTAATTAAAACGACCTATTATGTAATAGTTGCATAGTAATAAATATGGGCACATTACTACGTGTTTCATGTACCAAAATGTATTATTAATTTTTGTTTTTAATTAAATATCAAGCAATCAAACTGTATGTTACTTGTGAAATATTATAAGCAACAGCGGGGAACCTTATTTGTGTGTGGGGGGATGTTTGGGAAGGGGAGGGTATAGATTTGTAACATTGAGTTACATTTGAACTCGCCCCCATGCTAAACTTCATACTCAACTCACCGCAGATTCATACTACCCGCTCCAAATAATATTCAATAATATTCTAAACCCTACAATAGTACACTTCACTATTGTAGTTCCTGTAAATTGAGACAACGTAATAGACAATTCTAATCAATAAAATCAATTCTATAGAACTGTGGAAAACATTGGAATCTGTACTCACCAAATCTATATTGTGTAGACAACGACGAACTACACCGGGTAGTAACAGAGACTCCTTCACCGAATTCAACCCCGACTAAATCAAATAGACACTGAAGACGTTCCGAGCCAAACTATCCACGATCAACAGAATACTACCCACCTGCACCCTGGAGGATAGTTCCAGAACTACAGAAATAACGTCCGATTGAAGAATCGCTGCTCTAAATGAAGAATGGGACAATAATGTCAACAAGCTACGTCATGTTAGATTCCTTCTAGAAGGAAGGCCACCGACAGAATTGTTCTTTCCCCCCACCTTGCTACCCTGCTGTGAAAAACCACCTTTTTAAAGTCCTGTAATCGTACTATTAAATTGACTATTCAACCAACACTGGATGGAGGAACATAGTCCTAGGACCAGGACTATGCCAGGATCATCCATGATAAACTACGAACGTTAACTATGGCAACGTATACTTTGAACATTATAATTCAAAACTTTAACTTTTGTATTAGCCGTGTTAATTTTCTTGGCCAAATGTAAAACTATAAAATGTCTGTCGCCACTTGGGCGCTCGAGACAGCTGCTTATTTTGATCCTTACATTATAATAACTTTGATAAATGTTTGTGTTGGAGAAGTTTATTAATATTTCATTCTGAAATAATGTTGCAAATAAAATGTTTTGATTTCTTTTGTTATAATGAACACTTATAAAATTTAACTTCGAAACGTAAATTGTTTAACAGAAAAAAATTATGTAGTGATTAATTTTATATTTGATCTTTGTTTAAATGTTTTCACTAGACTTTGTTTATAGTAATTTGTTAACTTTGAATTCACGAGTAGATGGAAGTTTCTAAACTGATAGTTTAGGTCATGTAGTCCCGCGGGAGTTTGACTAAAGTCTGTTAGCCAAACTCTCGCGTATTTTAAAAATGTCTAATAAATATTCTTTATATTTATTATTTAAATTTGTAACCTGCCCCCACCTCTATTGTAGAAATAACACACAGTGGCAGGTACAAGAGAGTTATAAATATTTATTCTTCAAAAACATATTACAACTCATTGAGAGAGAGGGACACAAGTAAATAATAATGTCGTGGTAAAGCCACATACAGACATTTGTGTTTAATGGCGTGCGGCCCCCTTTGTAAACAAGCATGAAAATTACTCAGGACATAATGCCCAGATATCCTCACCATAATAATGGTTTTCCTACACAAGAATCACGGGCCCATATGGCTCGCGGCCCAAGATTAACAGACATGAAATGTTTATAGCAAGACAATACTAACATATTATAACCTTTGTAACTACACAGCTATACAAAACTGATAGCCCTAACTGGCTCGCGGCCCCTAAGTTAACTAGCATAAATATCTATAAGATGTAACAATATCAAATACTCTAACTTTAACAACATTCTTGTTATATAAAATAGGTAGCCCTAGCTGGCTCGCGGCCCCTAAGTTAACTAGCATAGATATCTACAAGAAGTAACAATATAAAATACTCTAACTTTAACAACAATCCTGTTATACAAAACTGGTAGCCCTAACTGGCTCGCGGCCCCTAAGTTAACGAGCATAAATATCTATTAGATGTAACAATATAAATTACTGTAACTTTAACAACAATCCTGTTATACAAAACTGGTATCCCTAACTGGCTCGCGGCCCCTAAGTTAACTAGCATAAATATCTATAAGATGTAACAATATAAATTACTGTAGCTTTAACAACAATCCAACAGACTTCCCGTGAAGCGGGCAACATATGATCTAGGGTAACCGGAGCGGTCCCCTCTAAGTTGATTTAGCCATATCGGCCAGTGACAAAATGAATAATCGCGATAAATCTCTGAACCAAAGAATATGCATGATAAGATAATATTAATCCGAGACGTTTAATTTAGAAAGATAATAAGTTATAGCCAAAGGGAATTTTGATTACTAAAGCGAGCCTACGTGATAGTAAGGCTCTTACCTCCTAAAGTCCATAGTGCAAATGCGTGTCCATTCACTAGACTCCGTCCATTATATACACAAGATGGTTTAGTGCTCTCAGAGCGCACAAGGGGGGGGGGGGCATCTAGAACCTACTATATGGCCCAAGGAACAACAGACACACGTAGAACACACGTCTAGAAGCATTTCAGAATGCGCACCGCACATGCTCGGCGAAATTCACTTGTTTGGAGGAAGAGAGGGAGGGGGGTGTCGGCTGACATGGAGAGCGGTGAGGCAAGAACGCTGGCTCAGTTGAATGGTGTTAGTGCTGCGGAGCGTTTCTTGGGAATTGAAGTCCAGTCATATCGCGTCAGCAGGGGCCCGTATCGTGTCAACATGGGCAGCCTTGGGTGAGTGTACCCATTTCTTTCACGTTTTGTTGTAACTAGGTTACAAATTGTTGAAGTCTGCTTTAGTTGATGCAGCGTAAACGCCTTTAAAACAATATAATAAGGCCCATAAGGCTCTTATATAAATCTTGCAAATTTATTATCTGATTTATTATTTATTTATGTATTCTTTTCAACACTGTGGTTTGTTTGTCTCTTAAAGACTAGCCCATCTGATTGTTTGGTATGTTAAACAGGAGAGAAGTTCTCTCTAATGAACTGCGCTAAATAACTGTTTATTTATAATATGATTTTCCACTGAACTCAGTACGATTATTGAGACCATGTAATTAATTGAACTCTAATTTTTTTGCTTTGAATAAACCATTTTTGGTATTGTTATTCAAATCTTGCATTTCATGTCCTTTGTATAATCTATGTAGCTTACTAACCTCCCTCTACCTTTAAGTTATCGATGGTCGTAAGGAAAGGTTGGAGAGAGGGGTGTAACACTGAGTAACTATGCTCTTAGCCTAATTAGCTAATTAGCTACCTATATCTTACTGAGCTTTGTTGGAAATCATTGTTGTATATTTGAATTGTTTTGAAAACTTTAACTGGAATTTAATTTTGTATCTTTTGTTTCATGATGGACGAGCTGACTAGTAACGCTTCATTCATCCCCTAGGGCCAGATGGTACAAGTATATCGCTGCAAGCTTAGCTCAGTTGTGAACATTTCTGTTTGAGTAATGTCATCAGAAGAAGATGTTGCAATTGTGGCTGTAGCTGGGGGGGTGGGGGCTTGAGCACCCTGGTTCTGAAGCACTTGAGTACAACATATTTATTAGAAAGCTAGAAAAATTGAGAATATTAGCTTTCAGTAATATAATTTTAATGCTTTTTAAAGTCTAGGTTTTTTTCCACGCAAAGATATGTGAACGGGAATAAAATGGCTGAATAATAAACAATAATCTTCAATTAACACATATACTTTTAAAGTTTTTTCATATAGGTTGTTTTACATCCACCACTTTCTATAACCTTAATTTATTTTAAGTTCGTGATAGTTTGGACACAGAGTAGGATGCATAGCACTCTTGCAATTGTAAAATAGCGTTATTTTTTTGTTATGAGAAAGGATTGCATTGAACCCTGTAGCGTTTAAAAAGGTTACAACGTTTTAAAAACAAGAAAATAACGCTAGACGCAATATTAATTCAAGCAATATCCCACCACAACTATTGAAGTGATTGAAGAAACTCACCAATGCCCCATTCTCTGTTGTGTACGTCGCGGTTGCGATCTCTCTCTCCCTCTCTTTGAGCAACGACTGACTATCACGAACTTGTTGGTCAAACTAAAGGCGCTAGAGCAAAAGGCACATTAACTGGACATATGCAAAGGATGTCGGGAATAATAATGTGTGACGTCATTAGTGCTACGCACGCCATAGCTTCTGGAAAAGTCTAGGTGTTGCTCGCCACATGTTTTCCGCTCTGTCATCCCTTCTCTCTTGTTTGTGGTCTTTCCATCCCTTATGTGTGACCCCTACCACCCCCACCTCCCTTTTTTGAGCTCAGTTTAGCAAATAAATACGGCTGGTATATCGGCGATCAAGCCACTCTTGGCGGGATAATCATTTGAGGCGCATCTTGGTGCTACATATAAAATGTAAGGTTCAAAATTATTATTCGGCCATTATAATTCAAAATTCCTTTTCGGCTTTATCATGGATTGAACTTTAACATTTTGGTATTTATTTATTATTTTTAATTAAAAATTCACTCGTTTATTTTGGGGAAATATTTAAGAAACATTTAACAGATATAAAATGTAAGATTCTTGGCTTGTACTAATTGTTGTAATTATGAAGTTTGGACAAATATTTAGTATATTTAAAGGAGAGTCTTTACTTGTTGTCATTATGGAGTTTTTGAGATCTGACAAACATTTAACAGATTTAAAATTTAATATTTTTGGCGTGTACTGATTGTTGTAATAATGAAGTTTGGACAAATATTAAAAATATTTAAAGGATGTGATAATACGGAATTTTTGAGATAAAATTGGTTATTTATAGCCCCGTGATCGAGCGCCAATTATGGTATTACGGTCGCGTGTTGGGCGCCAATTATGATGATATGGAATTATTCAACTTATAATTGCCCCGCGATTGGGAACCAATTATATGCGCCAATTATGCTGATATGGAATGTTTGAGATATAATTGGCTTTTATAGCTCTGTGATCGAGCGCCAATTATTATATCACGGTATTATTATTATGTAATAAATACAACTGTTGATGTTGCACACAATTTATTGGAATTATTATATCTTCCTTTACACTTTGACTTGAAATACAAACTATGTATTGTCTGTTTATGTGACTTCTCTCTTTCTGTCGTCGACACACACTCTCTATGTATGTCTACTATCTATTTCACCGGCACTCTTTATATATTCATACGCACACACAGTTTATATGCGACGTACCCCTTGCCCCTTGGACCTCTCGTGACCAGTGTCAAAACCAAACAATCAAGGGCGTCCCTGCGACAGGTGTTTTGAAGGCTAGCTTCCTATTGAATATAAGGAGCTGGCTTCTTTTGCTTGTTTGGTAAATACAACGGAGTGAAATTTTGAATATAAAAAATAAGTTTTACTGGTGCAATGCTTCTAGATTATTCCTGAAAAGCGCGTGATTCTCCATGGATGAAGTCTTAAAAGGATAATCTACATACGATACTTTAAAGAAAAATACCTTCATCCATGACTTTTTAAATATATGAGAGCGGTCCAAATCAATATCGTTATAAGGAGAATCTTTATTTGTTGTAATTATGGAGTTTTTGAGATTTAACGAACATTTAAGAGATTTGACATTTAATATTCTTGGCGTATACACATTGTTGTAATAATGAAGTTGGACAAATATTTAAAATATTTAAAGGAGAATCTTTACTTGTTGTCATTATGGAGTTTTTGAGATTTAACAAACATTTAAGAGATTTGATATGTAATATTCTTGGCGTATACACATTGTTGTAATTATGAAGTTGGACAAATATTTAAAATATTTAAAGGAGAATCTTTACTTGTTGTCATTATGGAGTTTTTGAGATTTAACAAACATTTAAGAGATTTTACATTTAATATTCTTGGCGTATACAAATTATTGTAATTGTAAAGTTTTTTAAGTTGAACGAATATTTCCATCGTCTTGATATTATACAAAATAAGGGGTTTATTTTTGTAAGTCGATCAGGCAAGTAAAATATTGTTTTTAACGAAACCCTTGGAGATTGTCGAGACTGAATTTAGGTTGGGTAAAGAAAGGCCCAAAATATGTTCTACCAAAATTTACATATATATCTACTTGTTATTGATTGAATAAATCTATTTATATACCGTTATCATGCAATGTTTTTGTCTACTATATTAAGGTATTACCCAAATTTCATGTCTCCTGGAGAGTACCTTATTTCCGGTTAAACTTTGGCTGAGTGGGTTGGTGATACCATGATTGCATATATTATCTTGTAATATATGTTTTTTTGGACGTCCTTTCGGCTCCTCTGCAAATCTCTTATCTTTATTATTTTATGTATGTCAATTGTATGCCTGCCTTAGTCCTGAAGGAGGAAAATAGGCTACAACCCCAATCACCAATAAAAAAAATATTGATAGCCTTTGGAAGCATTACATTTTTTTATAGGTACACCATTTTAACATTCAAACAAAAGATTTGGCTGCTACTGGGTCAAACAATAGATTTGACTAAATATCATATAAACTAACTCAAAAATTTGATCTAACACATTATTTAAGTCCCCAAACACAATATCAAAAAAAGTATATAAGTATAAAATAATAGGACAAAATTGTACAAATACAGGCACTGTGACACAATATTATCCTGCAGATAATGTCAAGGAGTATTTTCACAAAATTGTGTCTAGCTTTGCTGAACTACCATAAAACATGTACAGCTATATTAACCATAGAAACAAAATCAATGAAGCATTTTTTAAGTTCTTACAAACAAATATATTTTTGTGGGAATATTTTTACAATTTCAATATTTTCCCAAAGTGTTTGCATAGAAATAAAAAAACTGAAAAATAAAGCTTATTAATATATTACTTTCAAATTGTATATGTTCATTGCAACAAAATAAAAATTAAATATAAAATACATAGGGCACAAATAATTTCCTTGAAAAAAAAACTATCGTCTTTCTAATCCAACATTCCACAAGTATAAATTCCAGTCAAGGGGGTTGACTTGGTACTGACATTTGTAACTGGAGGGAAAGTTGGATTGATAACCTGTAAAATAACAAAAATTAGGCCTACATAAACACTTTTACACTTGTAAATCATGGTTTAAAGAAGTAGGGTTAGTCATATTTACCTGTTAACAAGGCCATAGCCAGTTTTTTTTTAGGGAGGAGAGCAGTTCAACCCCCCCACCCCCTCCCCAAAAGTTAACGAACAAAATAAACGTGGCTTTATTCTGTTTAATGCTCAGGCAACAAAACTGGGATAGCCTATGGCAAAATATTGACAGAGGAAAGAGTACATACTGCAAATGAGTTGACTAGTAAGTTAAATAGGAATGAGAGGGATAAAATAGTTAAAGATGGGGAGGGTTTAATCTCTGGACCCCCACCCCTGGCTGTAACAGTAAAATCACTACAGATAGATTTTCAAGGTGTTTATTAACCATATTTTTTTTAGCCTCCAGCAGGTGGAGAATGTTTCTCCCAAACCAGCCCTGAAATGTTTGATGGCTACTGTCTTGCCTGCTGGAGAAGAAATTGTTTGGATAAAACACTAATAAACACACATTTTAAAATTATCTTTCACGGCCTCAGACACCTTCAGTAAGTCACATTATGAACAAATGGCTGACCTGTATTAGGTGTATTAGGTGTATTAGGTGGTAAGAGATTATTTTACCACTAAATAATAGTTTTTACCATGGCGAATCGTGATAATAATTATTGGGTAACTGAGCCATGAACACTCATAAAAGGGCACACATCTTGACAATGTTGAAAATGGGATTTTATGAAGCATTGACAGACCACCACCACCACCACCACCACCACCACCACCACTACTAATAATAATAATAATACATATATATATAAATTTATTTTTTGTTTTCTATCAATATTCCTTTTAAATGCATTTTTTATTCAAAATACAAAGCCTCAGTAGCATTATTTACAGTAACAAAAAGTCAACTGAATCAAAAGAGTGATTGTTGATGTCTAAAGCGTCTCGCATTTTTTTTTCTATGGTACCATTTGGTCTAACGCACTAGTCTCATGCTATAAAAGATTGTTGGGGATGCAGTGATGGTGGTTTTCCTTATTGGTTTACCACTCTCTCTTGACACAAATTCGGGTGCGCTTCCTCTAAATTACATCTCACTCATCCATAGCCCAGTAGCGTAAACATACATAGGAGTATAACCGAATCGGTACTAAGACGTAGTGCTAAAAAAATAATACTGATATATTTTATTGTTTGACAATGAGGCCTAATGGCTAAAAATAATTATTATAATGTAAATTGAAAAAATAAAGAAAGATAAATTAAGTGAATCCAATACACAAATGTGACATCTTCCTTTCTTGTTTTTTAACAGTTTATTCTGTTTAAAAATGGAGTAGTGTTTTTTTCTTTACTTCCTTATATGTCCTGATAAAGGTAATAATGCCAAACTATTACTCTATTTGTGTTTAAATGTGTGTGTGTGACTACATCTACTAAAGAAGACAGAAAAAAGATATCACATTTTTGTGCATTGGATTTTTCCCACATTGTACCTCTTTCCCTTGGTGGGCTTTCTTCACTCAACTTTCACTGGCTATGAGAAGGGCTGTGCACACATTACCCTCGTTGCTGCCCTTTTACCATAGTCTCTAAATGCGTTAATGGGAACAGCCTCAGCTTATCAAACTGACACATTTGCTTCCATGTCAGTATGCTTTAAAAAAATAACTATTATCATTTTATATTTGTTTTATGTAAAGGCCAGAGAAAATAAAACATCCTTTTACTAAAGGGACATTTTCTAACCTATTTCAAATCCTTTTGTGATGGCTGAGTGTAGCTAGTCGCATCTCTTCATCTCCTCCTCAGCTTCCTGTTTGTAGAGGTCCTCGGCAGCCAGTGTATTTAGTAGAGCATCTCGGGGTTAATAAATTAATTGTGGGGGTATAGAACTCAGCCAATAAAATAATTAGAAATTTATGGAGTAGAAATTGAAGTTTTATTTGAAATAATGTAAAGAAAACAAAATACTGAGTACATGAATAGGGATAAATAGTTAATGAAGTGGTCATTTAGCCACATGGTCTCCATTTCCTCCCACCCATCTCTAAACACGCTTTGGTCAACACGAAAAGAACTTCTGAATATACGCCTTATCTATTCGCGTGCTAACCGGCAAGTGCACTTCCTTATCTATGGGCAAGTGCCTTGCGTCTGACGCTTCCCTTCCACATAGGGTCAAACACAGACGCTTAATCGGATGTGCTGATTGGCTAGCTGTTTGCGCCAAACCTCCCCTTTCCATTGTGAGGCCACACGTGCAAGCCACAGGTGCACCTCAGAGCTTCCGGGTACAGATAAGATTAAATAGAACGATGCTAGAAAGTGAACAGTAAACGTAATAAATTTATATGAAGCTAAAATTCCCACAAAGACTTTACGAAAATGAAAAATACTAGATTTAAAAGTTAAATGCCGAAAAATGTAGTTAATGAATTGAAATTTAAAACATATATTGCTTACAACTTTGGTTAAGATTTAAACAACTTATAATTAATATTAAACCCCACACTTTCTTTTAATTAAACATTTGATACTAGCATAAAGATTAAATTAGGCCTAGACGAATGGAAAACAATAATGTATTATAAATTTAGTACTTCAGTATGATCATATTAACATGTAAACAATGGCAAACTAATTTAATTATGTAAAAGAAATGGTCTAGAGCTAAAGGCCTAAAACCCCGACCACTTTACATGAGCTTACCCTGCCCTTACCCCGACGCCTCGCTACTGGTTTTTACATTGAATTTGAAAATGTGTATAGGCCTATATTCAAGCCATAGGGCCTACTTTATAAACAACTCATTGGAGAATCTTTATCCTTAAATGAGCTGCAGGATTGGAAGCAAGTTTTAAAAATGTGTTTTTGATAATAGTGTTTGATCTTTAAAATGTCTACTCCAGCATCACACCAATGTTACCCAAGATAATGGATGGCATAGAATCATTTTACTAAACCTTTGATAGAAAATTTAAATAAAACATGATAAACATCTTGATTTCTAATTATTTTTCTTACGAATAGCTATAGACTGAATTATTCTAAAATTTATTTAGGCCCATTTTATGACACCCTAATTTATTTTAAAATAACATTAGAAAGAGAAATATGATCATAGCCTGGTTTGTGGCCAATTTTGTAAGCAAGTAAAACATCATATTGATGACATCATTGAAATAAAACAAGTTTATATTCGTTATTATGTATGACATTTATCCAACCGAGCTTAACATTAACTTTTGTAGCATGTCACTCAAGTGAAATGACATCTACAAACCGTAATCTGCATAAAATACTAAACTGAAATAAAGGAATGCAAAGAAGAGGATTAAAACTGATATGTTCTGCAATAATATCATTTGTGTTCTACTTAAAATTGAGTGGATGTTCCCGGATACAAACACCATGCTTCCACAAACTATTCTGCAAGTATGACGGAAGCGAAGGCGTGGCAGTTTTTAACAGACGTCTCAACCCCTGAACACTCGATGTTGAAATCCACCTGACTGTCGTTGGTTCGATGCCTCGAGCTACGAGCACTGTTGCCCTAGCGGACTTTCTCGGTAATTCTTTCTCCACCTTTCCTATCTCCCCGCCTTCCTTTCTCCTCATTACATGCCCATTTTTGGTCTTGTTTAGAGTCTGAGAGAAGAGTATAGAACGGGTGGCCTCTTGGTTCACAGACTGTAGTTCATCATATTATATCCTCGAAGGAGGAACCTCTGCTGCAGCACCTGAAGGAGATACAGATGGTCTTGTTGTCTGAGTCATGGGTCTCACCACCTCGACGCTGAGGGAATCTCGTCTGATGTTCCAAGTATTCAACAAATGTACAAGTCCTTCAGACTTGTTGTGGTAGTTAATGAAACTAATTTAGTTCTTGTTAGTTGAAGCGGTTATAATATTATTTCTACGTCCATCAGACGTGTTTTCTTTAGTCAAACTGACTAACATATTTTGTATGTCCGTCAGACATGTTGTTGTTAGTCAAAATGACTAATATTATTTCTGTGTCCATCAGACATGTTGTTTTAGTCTTTAGTCAAATAGTTAGACTATATATTTTCCCTATGTCCATATGACATAGCTTAAATACAGGAACTTTGAGCTCTATATGTAATAGAAACCTTGCTTTAAGCTTCCTCTTCTCCACAAGTTCATTATTCAGTATTAAGTCTTCACAATATCCCATGACGCCGAGGACGTCATACTCACATGTTCAAATTTTTGTATGGCTACAAGCAGGTTGTCTAACGCCCTTATTAGGTCAGTATCTCACAGCACTATAGTTGGCATCTCTTTATTCTGTGTTACTATTTTGGGTGTGCAAAGTTCGGAACACGGCCAGTTTGTTATAATGGCCCGCTCAGATAGTATTTTCTTTGGCCCCTTGTTGATACCATTTTTTCTAGTATTTAATCTTGGTGTGTACTAAATTTGATGTTTACACCAGGCAGTGGGTAATGATATAAATTTACTATTGAATGCTCTGGCAGTACCCACTGGGAAAGGACCGGCTATAGTACAATTTAGTGTAAACACCTCATTGTTAGCCATCTGCTAATGTAATGGACAGACCGTCCTCTTACCATTTATTATGTAGGCTCTCTATAAGACATTTCTTAATTTCAAGTCAAGCCAGCTTCGCCAAGTTTAGGTTAGTAACTCTAAAATTATAGGATCTGTTGTCATATATTTATTTGTAATTAATTCACCATGTTTTCTGTTTAGACCCTTCTGGTGGAAGTCAGGCGCTAGCCCGGCTGTTTTGGAATCCAATTCTCTATATTTACTTAACTTCCTTTTGACTGTTACCGTGTCGTTTTGAACACGTATTCTCCCGAGCTACGAGAAGTTCCTATAAGTTTGGAGTGGCTAAACCATATCTTATTTGTCAGTTTAAAACTTAATGTTGTTCATCTAAGAGTTACTTGTTTTTTCTAGCCAATTGAGCGGACTTTTTTTATTGTTTATTATTTATTGGTCCCGCATTCAATCTTCTTAATCAATTGTAACCCGATATCAACTTTTTATGTTATTGTATAATAAATCTGTTATTGTTACCTATTGATTTCTCTTACTCTTATGAAACATTTCCCTATCTCTATTTTGTTATATATATTTACCTTGTAATGAGATATCGTTACCTCCTCTATATATTAGAGTAAAGGAGAGGAAACTGTATCATCTGCTATGACTCTTTCATGGAAGTCTACTAGTCTTCTTGCTTCATTTTAAAAAGCAGACCCTTTTCAATTGAAAGGAGTGCCAAACCAGAAGGTCTATTTTGTCCCATAGTATTTTTGGAATATGTTTTAACTCTTTTCAATATTGAAAATAATATCTCAACTGATGATGCCGGGATCGTTGCCACAAGTTCACAAAGTTTTTTTTAAAAACTCCTGTAAAAGGGCCTGTTGCAACAAACTCCACAAAGGATGTGTAAGCACGGGCCGGGGTCAGTAATTAGTCAATTTTTACCCTTTACACAATACTCTCCTAGGCCCTAATTCTATTCCCACCCTCTTAAATTTCCACTTTTGTCACTTCTGTGTTTTGAAAGGGGAAGAGAGGGGTGTGCGATGGTATTTTTCAGTTTCTTCGGTCCTAGTCGTCAACCTCCGGGCATAGCTTTGGTTGTTGAAAAGTCGCAACTTTGTTGCTTACACTCTTACCTGAATCCCACCACTCTTCCCTTCTCCTCCTTTTACATATTTGACGTCTCAAATAAGAACTACACTAGATAGAACTATGGGATGAAAGACGGGAAAATATAGACTTTCAACTACCAAATTATGGACTAGTGCACGTCTTGCACGCATGTTACGGTCACTGGTATGTGGTCGACACCAGTAGAACTATGGCATCGACACTCAACCCGTCGATAAAATGTAAACATACATTTTCAAGGCTAGGTGAGTAAAGTCATCGACATGATAATAAGTAAGAAGACCACTTTAAATAAGTATTAAGGGCTGAAAATGCTATCTTTTTTACTGGGACTTAAGTAAACAGGGGAAGGGAGGAGGGCGCGACTTTTATATTAAAAAAATAGGTGTGGTAGAAAATTTTAATTTGGCATACAGCCAGAAGGTTAACCCCAGATAGCCATATTCATCTCAAAAATTCCAAATTTCTAAGTAGGTGTTTTTTAAGTGGTTCCGTGAGAGGTTACAATTTCTGAAACTAATTGAAACAACTACTTTTCTGTGTGCTAAAAAACTGAAACTCTGCAATAAGGTATCAGGACCACTCCAAATAACCATAAAAGACTAAATATTTTAAATATAGAAAATAGGGAAGGGGAAAGAGTTAAGTAAATAAAACCTTTTAGGTGGGACAGAAAATGGAAGTTCGCCAATAACGTAGAGTAATTACTCCAAAATACAAAATAAGTGTTAAATATTTACGACTTAGAATAGGTGCTGGTAAAATGGGGGGTTTAAAAATCTCCAAAATTAAATAATAATTTACCTTTCAGAAGATTCATATCTGTCCGGTGGGTATAAGAACCACCTCAATCCTCCATTAAAATCTTTAAATTTCAAAATTTCAAAATGAAGAAGCGGTAAATGGGGAAGGGGTTCCTCTCAATATTTCTAAAACTAATCTAAAAAAAAATACTTTTTGGTGATGTAGACCTTCCTGGAGAACCGAATGACGTATGAACATATCAAATTCAAACATTGAGGCCCGGGAAATGGCAGAGATTGAAAACGATACAACTGATATAGAACACTACTTTCCAATGTTGTTTAAAATTGAAATTGGGTAAGCATGTAAATACACCATATATTATAATTAAATAAATCTTACAATTTCATAATGGGAATGTGGGAACGAAAAAGGAGTACTAGCTTCAAATATTTCCAAAATTATTTTAAAAGCTTATTTTTGGCATGAAAAAGAATTAAAATTTGCAGAGTTTGTAAAAGGACCACCCCATGATAACCAAAAAAGCTGGAAAGTTTGGAATTTAAAAATAGAAAAAGGGAAATGGCCAATAGATAAAAAAAACTCTTGATATTGCAGTAAATTTGAATTTTGTAAAGGCAGACAAACAAATTTTAAAAAAAACTATATATAATCTTAAAGGGGGCCCACTAGCATTGTGATAACAGAGTTGAATGTTGAAGGATAAATTAGCGCATATATAGTGGTGATATAAGAGTTAAAATTAACAAATTCTGGAGACATTGCTCGGTGAACCTTGATGCTCTTTAAAAAAAATCACAATGCCTATTATTAATTATGTTTCTGTAACAGAGTATATTATTCATTTATGCTCTTTGGTGAATAGTGACGTTATTTTTTTCCAAAATATTTCTTTAACAATGTATATTAGTTCGTTCATCTTATTTGATTATAGTGATTAGGTAAATATCGCACACTTATGAATTGCCTCTTTTTGTGCACTCAGACCAGATAATATTTAGTTTTATACATATGCTCTATTTTAATTTTTTTATTTCCATGATTGGTTTGTGATTACCATAGTTAGCTCAGGATTTTACAATAATAAACTATCAAAAAGTTGCAGCCGCATGTTTAACTTTCTAATATGATATAATTTTGGTCCTGCTCAACCATGTGAAGAACGGATAAGCTGCTGGTTTATAATAATTAGTGTGTATGTTAACTGAACGTCCCAGTTATATCCATATGAAATTTAGCACAAACGGTACAGTGTTTTGGTTGTGATTCACAATGTTTTGTCATTTTATATAAATAAAATACAATTAATTTAAATAAGGCTTTTAGCCCTATGTTTCATTATAGAAGGTACCTTTTTTAATAAATTGTGCATAATACGCTATCCATGATTTACTATTAGTTACTATGTGTTATTAATTAACATAAATCCATTCTTATGCATTAATATTAACTCAAACTATTGGCTGGCACAATATTTATACTTAACGAATAACCAGTTTTAGCAAATAGTGCATAGCACATAGTATGCAAGAAGTTGAAACACATTGTTTACAATGATCGTGTATATAATTGAATACTATATGATAATGCACAACGCTTAAGTTGATTTAATTTTTTTGATAAGTTTTTAATTGATTTGAGCATAGACAGGCTTTGTATTATCCAATGAGAATGCAAGGAGAAACTTAAGTCAACTAAACGTCAGACTATACAACAGACCAAAATAAGTTTCTGTATTCATGTTTTAAATGCCTTGTGGTAGCTGTACTTGTTTGTCAACGAATTTTTTAGGTTTTAAAAATCAACCACTATATAATATTATTAAAATAAAAGGGAAATATTGCATTTTTGTTTTATACTAAGAAATAGATATAAAACGCGAGATCATGTAAATCTATCTATTTTATATTCACACATCTATGTGTTGCCACAATTCAATACTTAAATATGAGGTACTGCATACGTCATTTATTGATGGTTCACAACATAGCTTTATCTGGTAACCCTAATAAATTATAGTTCGTGGTCTGGACATTTTACTTTGTTTTCATATGTGAATAAAATTAATGTTAAGTAATTATTTTAAATTTTATGTGTTCTTCAGGAAAAACGGTGAATTATATTGGGAATGAAATGTCTCAGGTAATCGGTTTAAAATTAAAACTCAATCATATAAAAGTAGAAAGCAAATGGGCCGCTGTTGAAGCCCCTTTTTTTAGTATGCCACTGTACTTATGCTAACGTCCCTTACTTTTAAATGAAAGTACCTTTAAAATAACTTGAAATTTATAGAAATTTCATACACTCATCGAGATGGCTTATGTTTTAATATGGTATTCGCCTAACTCAAGTTCCTAACCTACTTTGAATGAAGGGTCTTTCAAGGAATTACTATTTAGATTGATATTTGGGTCTAGTGTTCAAACAATTTCTTTTTGAATTTTTTTTTTTAAATATCACTTCCAGGATACGTTATTTATTTCATCTAATACATAAAGGGAACGGATGTTAAAATAGTAGGCTACCTAACAAGTTCAAATTTAGAAAATGATAACTTTAACAAACCTATTTCACTTGTTTTCACTGTTCATATTACTCAGCATTTCCTGAACCGCGCCAATCTCCGAAACAACAAAAATGCCCACCTGTGCACCCATCCCAACTTTTATTAACATTTAATTTGATCATACATGGAAGATTAGGTTTGGATCGTATAATTCATAATATTTAAACGATTATTGTATAGGTCTAGAATTAATTTTATGAAATAATAATAGCATATATTTAAAATAATTGTTCATATGTAATGACCCACTTCAATGGCCACATGGTCTAAGGCAATACTCTAGCGATAGTTTGGAGTTTGGACTGCCGATGATGGGAATAACGTTTTCTGGTGTGTTATTTAATGATTTTTTCCTTCAAAAATAGGCTAAATTGTTTGTGTCGAAATCATTAGGCTATGGTGCATGTCTCTGTTAATTTTCTTATGATAAATGTTATTAAAATAATTAAAAACATACAGTAATCAACTATCATCAATTTATATATTTGAGAACATTTTTCTTACAAAAACATTCCTCCATAAATAACTTGAGGGATAGGGGGCTCCATTTATCAATTACTCGGTCATTATAGTGTCTGTGAAATTACCAGACATGAACAGTTATTTGTTAATCATTTAAACCGATGATACTACTTGTGAAAGTCTGAAAATAATTCTCTAACAAGTTTCCTAGTTGGCCTTTAATTCTCAGGTGTAGACACATTAGCACTGTTATAAAACTATTTATATTATTGAGTCATTCAAAACATTATTAAATAACCCCCAAATAAATTTGTTTGTACTTGACTGTTTGACAAAAATACATTTAATTGTAAACACACTGTAAATAAAACATTCAAATATAACATTTTGCTTACTCGAGGTCAAATTATACGATGGTCAAGAAGTGGCTTGAGGTCAATTAAATAGACGATCAAGAAGCAGCTTGTGGCCATCTAGAAGATAGCATGGTCTAAACTATTCTAAACAAACTACTCATTGATCGGTTGCTATAAGGTGTCCTAATGCGACTCTCTAAACAAACTTCTCACTGATTGGTTGCTATAAGATGTCCTAACGCGACTCTCTAAACAAACTTGTCACTGATTGGTTGCTATAAGGTGTCCTAACGCGACTCTCTAAACAAGCTAACTCAGCAATTTTTTACTTACTATACAAAAAATTAAAAGCAAGAAAGAATTGATGTTTTATTTACAAGATTATTCTTTGCAAAACAAACATTATATTAAATCCATAGTCGGCCAGCCTAGAAACAGGATCTAAAGTCTATATTAACCACTGCCTTTTGAATATTCATCCACATGTTTTCTAAAATAATTATATACTTGTCACTCCAACTTTTCATTATTTCTTTTGGTGGCCTATCTTGTTGTGGTCCCACGGCACTCGCGCTGTGCACATCTCTGATCAAGACAAATGCAAACATTTAGTATTTGAATAAAATAAATTTACCCCAACCACAAAACAGTCAAACAAATTAAAGAACACTCTTTAAAACAAGAATGTAACTGTTCTTTGCAGTGGCATAGCGAAGAAATATTGCTAGGTAAACACCACATTGATAAGAATTATTTAAAATCTAAAAATTTTGTAAAAAAATATAGCCTAGTGGTTAATAAAACAACTTTTGTTTGACGCTTTAATATTTTATCAAAAAAATATATATATAGCCTCTAAAGGCCTGCAGTTTGTTTTCACACAACCTCTTGAAATTCCATTTTATGCACTAATAATACTGTAAACTATATTTCAGTTTGACTTGAATTCAAACCATGTGGAAATAGAGGCAAGCAACTGTACTTATGATGTTGGAGAGGAGGGTGAAGCTAAGTTCCTCTTACAAGATGTCGGACAAGAACTACTCCCCAAGGAGGTTAGGATCTAACTACAAGTAACCTAATGGGGGATTGGGGTCATACTTTAAAATGCAAGCAAAGCTTGAAATATATGGATATAAGGTTTTTGTTGTTGTGTCATAACACTCACCATAAGTCCAACTCTTTGTTTGAATGTTTGTCCAACAGGAAGATGAAGACTGGATGTACGATTTGTACTGTGACGACCAACAGTTAGAGTGTTTGCCCGAGGAACAACAGTTAGTACAATATTACCATAGCTTTCTGTAATTATCACCGACACAGAAAACAGGGTTCAAATCCTGGCCACGTGTACTGACCGTGATTTTCCACTCTCCCTCCATGCAAAGTGTGTACACATTAGTATAATTAATGTACAACTCTAACAGGAAATGAGTCGCTGTGACAAAATTATCTAATTTTAATATTGATTAATTTTCTCTCAATTGTCCCCAAACATTACAGTGGTCTACAAAATTTCTTGACTTATTTTATTTCCATCGTCAACTTAAACATAATTAAAACCAGAATGATTTGTTAATATAATAGTTAAAGCACTGGTAAACAGTGCATGCTGGTCCACAGTCTAACAAAACTATTTTTATCTTGCACACAAACAGTCCCATATTAAGTTGGATCACATGTTGTGAAACATTTATGACTCGAGCTGTGGAGTTAGTACAGCAAGCCTTCAACTCCGACTCCTTCAGAAATGACTAAAGTATGTCATTTATCAATAAATTGACTGCAGTAAAATACTCAAATACCAATGACTGCACAAAATCAAAATGATATAGACCTATTTACAATTTATTGTTATAATTTTAAAAGTTTTTGTGTTGAAGTTGGACTCTGACCCCACAGCCTTATTTATGACATTTGAATAGTTATATATTTTTCCTTACACACATTTTAAATGCCTTTTGTACTCTTATCACTGTTGGTATGTTATTAATAATAATAATGCAGTCCTTGTTCTAGTTTGATTGTAAAGCCGACACTTCATGATGGCACTCACAATTACCCTCATATAAATGACGACGTCAATGAGTTAGAAGACTCACATCAAGGTAAGACATATCCTCACAAGTAACAAGTAATTGTACTTGTAATGATTGCTTGATGTGAAACCTGACTTGTAATACTAGTCGCACATTAAGTCTGTCGTATTCATGGAACAAACACAAATCACGGTAAGAGAAACAATCAAAAACCAATTACATTTATACTAAATTCATTTTAGTTCAGAATAGCTATAAACTCATTACTGAACATGGAGCAACATAAAAACATAAAATAATAATAAATAATAATAATATTGTAAATAAATTTAAATTTTGTCCACCCTTAGAGGTAGCAGTCTTACCTTGACTGATTGCACTATGGTTTTATCTTATAAGCTGCATCATAGTGAAACCAAGCAAGGTAACAGTCTTACCTTGACTGATTACACTATGGTCCTATCTTATAAACTACACCATAGTGGAACCAAGCAAGGTGAGCTTACTATAGCCTGTTTATGGTAAGAAGGATTGTCTAAAAGGCCTTCTCTGTCAGAATTCTATTATATAGTAGGATTTTGGTAAGAATAAAGACCTTCCAGACAATCCCTCCTACAGTACATAATCAAGTCACCAATCAACAACTTTTATCTTGGTGCACTTTCCTCCAAATAAAAAACTGACATTCTGTTTTTTTATGTCTGATTATATTAAATAGCTTGCTTAGACTAGTTTATTATTTAATTTTTCAAAGTATGGCTTTGTTATAAATAGATTTTAATTAGATTAATTTCAACCTATTCGTTTTGTTTTTTCAGATGACACTTTTCTTGAAGAAGATGCAAAGGTCAAATTGTTTGGTTGGGAGACCTGCGCAGAGCAACACGACCAAGCACCAGAGAATTGTGTAAAATGTGGTTTCACAGTGTCACCAAAGGATTCCTCAGTCCAAGTGGTCACAGTTCGGCCCAGACACAAAGCAGAAGCCAATGAACAGTCAATCGAGTATGCTTGTAACATCTGTGACAAGTCATTCCCACGCGTTAGTCTCCTCACATCTCACCTCAAACTAAACATCTTCAAATGTCTCATCTGTGGCATCTGTTTCAAGAAGAAATCCAAACTGGACAAACATTGCAAAGAGTTCCATTGTGAAGTAGTCGTCCCGTTTCACAAATGTCAAGTCTGTTTAAAAACATACCCTTCTAGGAAATCACTCATCAATCACCAAAGATTATTCCACTTACCAAAAATCTTCTTGCAGTGCAATATTTGCAACTCAACCTTTGAACACGAAGGAAAATTACGCATGCATCAGGCTGATCATTCAAAACACGATTCGTTATTTACGTGTACACATTGTAATGAAACGTTCTATACTAAGACAGGACTTTTATGCCACACCAAAATTCATAAAGGCTATGAGTCAAAGAAATGTTTTGTTTGTGACAGAACATTTCCTTTGTACTGTCCTTCAGAAAATACCCATAGGAAGAATCACCACGG
Organism: Timema podura; assembly: GCA_033556935.1. NCBI lineage: Eukaryota > Metazoa > Arthropoda > Insecta > Phasmatodea > Timematidae > Timema > Timema podura. The sequence continues at coordinate 40,621,541 of JAVRXN010000003.1, forward strand.
TCAGCACAGATCTAAACTCAAACATAAGTGTAATATCTGTGGCGCCGAGGTTCGGTTTCTTAAGGCTCATCTGGAAATACATTCCAATGACCCTCGTTACCAGTGCGAATCTTGTGGAGCTTGTTTTACCACAAAGAACGCTCTAAGTGGCCACAAGTATAAAGCTCATTCAAAGAAGGACAACAATTATTGTTGTGACCAGTGTGGAAAGTTGTTTGGTTCGTACGATAGACTGGACAGTCACAAGAGAAGTCATTCAGGTAATCGTGACTTTTTATGTGACAGGTGTGGCTTGGCTTTTATTTTCCACACCAACTTCCGACGCCACATGTTGAATCACGAGGGCCGTAAGTTGTTCAAGTGTTCCTTTTGTACCTATGTCGCATACCAGATGAAGAGTCTTGATCGTCACATGCTCCGCCACAAAGGAAATGAACCGTACATTTGTCTCCAGTGCGGGTTCCGTACGGCCCACCATCACGTCTTGAATCTCCACAAGAAGTCGGTACACTACAAAGCTAAAGTCACTCGAAATAGAATGTCTGTAAAGTGGAAACAGGTCAATCGAATCCCGGTTGAAAAGCAACCATTTTACAATTGTGATCTCTGCGACTACATGTCTGTGAACCTCATTGGAATCAAAGAGCATAAGTTGATCCACACTGGGGAAGGTCAGTATAAATGCAACGAGTGTAAGTTTACTTGTAGTCAGACAGCTCGGTTCATAAAGCACATGAACAGTCACCACGGGAATGGAAAGTATCAGTGTGACTCGTGTTCATTCAGTGTGAACCAGATTACATTCCTCAAGGAGCATATTAAGGTTCATGACGACGTCCGTCCATTTTCCTGTGAAAAATGTGGCTTTGCTTGCAAAACTGAGAACTTCCTAAATAAACATCAGCTTGTTCACGGTGATGTGAAAGCGTTTGAGTGCACTTTATGTCACAAGAAGTGGCTCAAGAAGCGAGAACTAACGAGACACGTCAAGAGAAAGCATCCAGAACATTTCGATATAAACGATCGGGAAAACAATAAATTGAACCAACATGTCGGCTCGTCCTATTTAAATGGACAACTAAACAACAAGTCCGCCAACTTAAAGAAGCGCTTGAAGGAGAAACATCACAGCTATAAAGTGTTGAACAGGCTGAACGGCAAGAGAGGGAACATAAGAGGACAAGTCGAAGGAAACCATTCAGCTTCTACAACTTTGTTCAGTCAGGTAAATATCCTCCTGATTACACTGTTTACACTGTTTACCTTGAAAGGTTGCTGTCTATCCTTCATGAATTACACCATGACCCTATCTTAAGCTATACCATAGTGAACCAAGCAAGGTAAGCTCGCAGGGTAAACGAAGGATACATGTCCTTATAATTACCATAAATTATTAATTAGATTTGCAACATATAGCAATGAAATTATTAATAAACCCACCCAACATTGTTTATTTGAGGTTTGTTAGCTAAGAGAGTACAAATTGTTTCCAACAAAAGTACATAACCAGAGGTGAGTCATATCCTCTATTTCAGGGTTGCCATTGATATCCTCGATTTCATTTCCCTGACCAAAATATAAAACATCCCTGACTTTTCCACAAGCTGCTGGTAAAATAATAATAATAATAATATCAAATCGATAACAGTTGTGGTATGTCAATTTAAGATAATAACTACAAATACTGAAAATGGCCTCCTTCCTCATGATAGAAATGCGTATTGATATTACACAATTGCTGGCGACACAGTGTGAGTAGGAAAACCGTACTCCAGGCATTCCTATTCTATAGACATACCATTGCACACCTTTTGACTACATTTTCTATTAATTTGTTTTATAAAATAATCAGTGAACATAGTACCATAGTATCCATGGTTTTTATCGTAGTATACTATTAAGAACACATTTAATGCACATTTAGTAAACCAATGGAAACAAATTAACCCTTTTGCTGTGTATTTAATTTTTACTTCTTATCTTCAGAAATGCTAATTATAGGTCAAAAATTCAAAATCTGAAAATTTGCATGATTATCACGATTTTTGATTAAATAATGTGATTTTCAACTAGTAATGCATTTTAAATATGAAATTTGGCACCACGTTGTTTATAAATCGCATAATATATATTTTTATCGATAAAATTGTATACGTCACATATTGTTTGTCACATTTTACCCAAATGCAATGTTATTCTGCTATTAGAACCATTCTTTATTTTACTTGCAACCCACAATAATGTCAAACTAATTGCCAAATAAGGAGTTGACAAGCCTAATATGGGCCAAATGTAATAAGAAGAAAATTTTTGAAAATTAGGTTACATCAACATAACTTGAACAATTTTGTGCTACATTGGTGCTTTTCTCAGTGTAGTGTAGTCTATAAATTCATATATTTGTCTTGGCATGATTTCAAAATAGGAAATAGGTCAAGAACAAAAATAAAATAGCAATCCATTACTCCCCCAATAATGTTTTCCACCACAAAAATATTGCACGTGTGCTACAAGTAATGAAATGCGGAAGTAAACAAGCGCTACTACTGTTATGATTTAGCAGCTGGTAACTGACAGTTCTCGAAATTAAAAACCAGATGTCAAAGGCGCACGTGCATTGCTAGTATGAAAAATTCAACATTATAACACTCTTGTGGTTATTTCTGACTGTCGCAGCAAAGGTAGATAAAGTTTACACGTCGTGGGGTATAATTGATTTCCGCAGTCAATGGCTATAATGCTGAGATCGGATATATCCGATTAACATAGCAAAAGGGTTAAGAGGCATAACAGATACACAATAAGTGGAAATAATTATTTACAAACCAAAAATTAAGAAACTGGAATACCAAGCATGACACTGAATCCTCCCCAGTTTTAATTTCCCATGAATCTTATAGCCAGGTAAGAAACTGGCTAGAGTCGCCAATCTCTGTTCAGAATTATCTTGGAACAGCATTTTCCAGCAAAGTTTGCCATAACCATAACCAAATCAGGTTTCCAAATTAAAAAGTTACAGTACATAGTATACCATCTTACCTCAAAATAATGTATTTTATATCAAAGACACCATGAAGAAAATAATCTCCAATTTAATGGACTCCATTAAAAAACTTTCCCTGATTTTCCATGACAATGGCAACCCTGTATTTCTCAAATACAAGTTTTAAATTTTATTTTAAATATGTAATCCTCATGTCTTAAAAATTGACACTTTTAGTTAGAGATAATATTTGAAATTTAACTTTAAAAAGTTGTACAAGTCTCGATGCCACTGGCAAATTATATTTTGCTTGTCATATCTAATTACATAAACAACAAAGAACTTTTTGATGTAAATTAATTATACCAACCCATTCCCTGGCGTGGGCATTGAAGAACGCCTTTGTTTAGCTGGATCAACATTTCAATGCAATAAGTTATTGTAATGCCATCTATTGATGAACTACTGTAATTTTAGCCAGTCTGAATACTTCATATTAAGGCCAATAGATGGAGCTACCTGTTCAATGCTATACTATGACTAGGAACAAAGCAATAAATAAGAAAATAAGTGTGTACCAAAAATGTGTGTAAGATCATAGCAGGACGAGTAGAAAAATGGCTGCCAGGCCTGTGTAGAATGCTGCGCTAAACAAGCACCAGGAAACGGGTTTCTACACTTTTGTCCTTTTTTGTGATTTTGTTACTCTCCCAACTTGACAAGTCTCGCTAATTGCTTATCGTTGTTATTTCAAGTCAAGGTCTCGATAGTAGATTGTAAATTATTTGAGATTCTTATGAATTTCCCAAATAGTAGTATCTTTAAAAAATAGCTCTAATTGTATTTCAACAAAACATTTTTACTTATCCAACTAAAAGTGCTTTGAATCCAATATTTGGAAACCACAAAGTATTTTAATAATAGTTTGTTACTGACAATGAATGATTTCAAACTAAGAAAACAGAGAAATAGTGCCCCGTCGCGTACAAACTGCCCCATATCAATGTGCAGTACAGTAGTCTTTAAAGATTATATTAGTTTTCTTGGCATTTGGTCATTTTTGGATGATATGGTGTTATAAATTTGAAAAATAAGTTTCTATCATCTCAAATAATTAGACGCTAGAATAATTTCAACACAAACACATTTTTTTTGGGCGATAAACACTAATTTTGTTTGGCAAAAGATGGAAATTGAAATTGTAGGATGATCTTGGATGGGAAATCTTGATGAAGAAAAATCCCTCCATGAAATTTGGCCATAACTTGCCCGTCAAATCAAAATTGTTATAATAAATAACTTAAACATAGAATTGTGTAAAAAGAAATTTTTTTGACAGTTTTAGTTTAGTGATTCAATCAATCTCAGAATGCCCAATGGACCAAAAGAAACTATTTCAGGCTCATTACCTCTTTGTGGTTGTTTAGGCCAAACCGAGCGGTTCCAAACGGCAGCCGCATGAGTGGCGCACTCTGCCGCATACGCTAAAGATACCTGCGCATCCAACAATGTGTCGCCAGTTGCCTAATTTGTTTGGTAGGCAATCCTCGGCTCCCAACAACACCAAAGTCATCATCATCATGTCAGGGAAGAAGAAAATGCAGCGTCGTTGCTTACAAATCCAAGGTACAGAAGTGGGACAGTCGTTCCCTGCTCTACAACTGAACCAGACACTCAAGGAAGACCCAAACTAACCGAGTGTTCGACTTCCCATAATGATAATATAATTTAGATTAGTTTCATTGGAATAATAGACAGGAGTTACCTGGTATTACATCGACAGTGACATTACAGATCTTAACTATCATTTAAATTTATCTGAATCTAGATATTTAATATTTATACATATTTTATGTTAATTTTAAGACATGTAATTTAAAACAATGTGACCAAGTTGTAGTCGTAATGTTGAGTGGTTTCCTTGTCCTGGGAAACCAAACTGGACAATATTGATATTTTGTCAACATGACCACTGAGACAGTATGAAGCTTTGAAATGTTGAATATCTAATTTAAACTTTCGAATAGCAATAAATGATATAGTTCTGCAGATTTCAAACTAAAAATTTGTTGGTTGTATCTGCATATATTTTTTCGTAGTTTTCACCTGGCTCACAACACACTTGCCGCTCCATACTAACGTGGGTGAGCAGTGTTGCCACTGTATTGTTAATATAAAATTCCCTGTGTTTAAACGGCTGTCCAGGTGTGTAACACCCTACCAGACTATCTCATTCTTATCCAGTGGCAGCAGTGTAAAGTGTGTTAATTCCCTTTTGTACCTTCTTCCAGATACATTTACTTATCCTTTTATTACTGTTTTTAAATGAGAGGATATTATAAGTCTTAGGCATTTTGCATGCAGAAAATTATAAAATTTAGGTTAAGAAACTAATCTTTACAATCATCAAAGCTAGTTTAAATAAGGGATGAGTATATTATTTACCAAGATTGCTACAGGATGAGTTTGCTGGCAATTATTAATCTCCAATCTTAACAAAGAAGCATCTGGAGAGCCAAAATTCCTGAGAAATTCTTAAATCTGGTTTTGATAAACTTAACATATAAATATATATATACAAAGTATAGAATGTTTTCCAAGTAATTTTATCCGTCCTTTTCTCATATTTTGGTAAAATTCCTTATGATCAAACCCATCGCCATTTTGTTCAAACGCCAACTGTTTCCAGCCTGTGTCCGGGTCAGTTTAGTAAAATGCCTCCATCTTCCTCTCTCTTCCCTCTATCTCATGTACTCCCTGTACTCCTACTCTTTCCCAGATAACTTCAATCCTAATCCTGTTTCTCCTGGTGACAGCTAACATGCTCTCCTTGTCTCTCTTACATTCAATGTCCATGTTTCTGCTGCATATGTGACAATGGGTACAAAGTACGCCCTGTACAACTACCTTTCTCTATAGGCAGGACTCTTCCTGTCTCTTATAGCAGGTCTCTTACACACCTGTAGAACAACTCTCCATAGCAGGTTCTTACGCACCTGTAGAACAACTCTCCATAGCAGGTCTCTTACACACCTGTAGAACAACTCTCATAGCAGTCTCTTACCACCTGTAGAACAACTCTCCATAGCAGGTCTCTTACACACCTGTAGAACAACTCTCTATAGCAGGTCTCTTACACACCTGTAGAACAACTCTCCATAGCAGGTCTCTTACGCACCTGTAGAACAACTTCATAGCAGTCTCTTACACACCTAGAACATCTCCATAGCGGGTCTCTTACGCACCTTAGAACAACTCTCTATATCAGGTCTCTTACACACCTATAGAACATCTCTCCCTGCTGTTCTCTCTACTCCATCCAGCCTTTTCCTCCATTATACCCTACCCTCGTCCTTGTCATTACCATCACTTCACACTTCGCCATGCTAAATATCACTCCCGATACCATCAAGTCACCAACCAACATCATGGCTTCCATTCTTTCCTCCTCACTTTATTCATGATCATTTGTTCTGTTGCTAGTTGCTAGGAGGTTGTGGGGGTGGCTTCTTTAAGCAAACTTTTACTTTTTTCATCAATAACAAGGGGAGAAATCAAGGGAAGGTAAGACTGGGAAAGATTCAAGGGAAGTCAACCATGTGGAAGATTCAAGGGCAGTTAAAACTAGGGGTGTGTGATATTCAAATAATTAACGGATGAATATTCGATTAAAAACTCCAAAGATCAACTCCGAATAGTAAGATCCAATAGTTAAAGTCATAAATCTCTTTAAAGTCCTGTCCAGACCTGTAAGTTTATGGCAGCACACAGCAGTTGGTGCGAGACAAGAGGGTAGCTAGATAATCTGGTCACTGAGTTAAAAATACTCTTGTCGAACAAAGGGGGAAGCAAGAGGTTGTGGCCTGCCTGAGGGATGGAAGAAGGGGAGAAGTTTTTATAAAAGCTGGTGGATGAGACAAACTGTTGAGAGCCACTTGACTAGTGCTGTCTACTAGTGAAAGTGCTTGCAATGAAACATTTAGAGAAGGGTAGAAATAGCTACTCTTCCATATTTCATGGCATGTGAAAATGAAGGGGAGAGGGCAGTATTGCAAGGTCAACCATTCAAGTGCTTGTCAGTCTGTTGTTAGGACAGAGAGGTGACCATACATAATAGAGATTACAAAGGGTGTCAAACCTAGATACCATTTAAAAGGTTCCAAAACTAGAATACATTTAAGGGGGGTCAAGCCTAGAGTGCATTTAAGGTGTTTAAAGCCTATAGAACGTTTAAGGGGTGTGTCAAGTCTAGATACTATTTAAAGTGGTCAAGAACTAATTTTATCATTTATTACTGTTGTGTTGTTTTAATGAATGTATTGTTATATAACATGAAAGTGGCAAAGGTACAAACTGATCTAGTAATAACGTTCAGTATACAGCCAGTCCCTGTGATGAATGGAGTGAAGGTTTTCACTTGCAGGTCAGTTGGTGGCTCGGTAGACTGATGTGCGATAGTACCTTCTGGCTCAGTGAGAAAAGCAACAGGAAACTACCGCTATTCCTAATTTCCCTAATACGCCTCTTTAGTGCTGCATAGGCTTTCAGCTGACTGGAATTGTTTAGGATCCTACCAAATTTTGGGCTGAGTACTAATCATCACACAACCAAAAGTAGGCCTTGTATATTAGAAAATGAGAACTTTATTAATCACCCCATTATACCCTTTCTAATAATAATAATTAAATGCCAAAGCTATTATTTATGCTTTTAGTGAGGATTACGCCATCTAGATATATTTCTGAAAGAAAAATGACACCTGGACATAGGAATCGAAACTGGGACCTTTGGCTTAGTACGCCAATGCTCTAACCACTGAGCTATCCAGGATTCGTTCCGTGCCCAGTGTCATTATTTACTCATATTTTAAGGCAGAGAATCACAACTTGTGAATGTGAGGAATGCCAGGCCTCCACCCTGGTTGGATTCCACGTTAAACTGTAGGTCCTCCATTTCATCTCACAATCACCATACCATTACACATAAGCGTAAGTGCGTATAACCTGAACGGGTAGTAAGACCGGTGCTAATAATAATAATAATAATAATAATTTAAGGCAGAGCCCATGATTGACATGCGGAAATCGTCGGCTACAAGTATGTGATTATATTAATATCCTGAGCTATCAGATAACGCAGCCATCTTCGACTCAGTAGTTGACTTATTGCTGCCATTTGTACAATTATTATTACTGTATGGGATTGCATAAAGAATTATGCTGCGTTATCTGATAGCTTATGATACTAATATAATCACATACTTGTAGCTGACGATTTCCACACTTCCATCATGGGCTCTGCCTTAAAATATGAGTGAAGAATGACCCTGGGCATGGGATGAATCCTGGATAGCTCAGTGGTTAGAGCATTGGCGTACTAAGCCAAATGTCCCAGGTTCGATTCCCGTGTCCAGGTATCATTATTCAATTTTCAGATATAATGATATTTTAATTTAAAGAAATATAATCTCTAAACTGACTAGTTAAACATTCTCCATGCAATTTTTAAATTTAAATTTCTGTCAAAAACTTATCACAAAATTTAAAACTTAGGTGAAACCCGTTCTCTAAAAAAACTGGATCAAAGATTCCTATCAATTTCTTTAAATTCGGTCTTTTTTTTTTATTAATACCATCTAAAATTACAATGTTTAAAAGTAATTTTTTTGCATTTTTCATACTTATATATAAAACCACTTTCAATAGGAATTTACAGATTTAAATTATTTTCATCTACTATTCGATTTGTACTATTCAGTATTTGTTCGAAATTTTGATATACGATTCGATAAATAATCCTATTCGCACACCCCTAATTAAAACTGTGGAAGATTCAAGGGAAGCTAAGACTGGGAGAGATTCAAGGGAAGGTAAAACTAAAGAACTAACTGAAGTTTCCAAACTGCATCATGGACTTTTCTTCATTTCAATACTTAAATTTATTTATCAGTTGATACTTAAATCATTATTTTAAAATGAATTATGCTTATTTAAATTCTATTTAATATAATTAACAAAATAACTTTTAATTTTTATTCGTAATCTAAGGTACTTGCCAACAGATTTCAAAATAAAATTCCTATATAAAACCATCACAAATTTAACTACGAGAAAAGTGGATTCACTTTAACTTAAACTATTGCAATTGTATTTTAAATGTGGTACAGTCAATGACAAAGTGAATTATATTTAACTTAACCCAAAAGTTTTCATTTAACAAGCACACCTATAGTACTGAAGTAAATAAAAATGACACATGAAAACTTGTTTTTAATATCATTACAGCAGATTATCTTTGTAACATTTAAAATTAAATGATCATCATAATCAACTCAGCTTTACAAAATAAACATTTTAAAGTCATTGAATTTACTAATCTAAGAAATGGCGATAAACATAAATAATAATTTAACTATCAGTTAAAGTATATCTAGAAGGTGCAGGAAAGATGGAAAGAAGAAACACACAAAAAGGAATGAACACAATATGGCTTTTACTATGAATACACTTTACACTGCTGCCTCTCTAAGAGAATATATTGTTATCACGGTTTCATTCTATCGGAACTCATCAGGAGGGAGTGCGAGACTTGCAACCCAACTTCCTAAGAGAGGAAAACAAAAAAAGGGAGAAAAAGGAAATTAGTAAAGAATGAGGACACTTAGATAGGAACATATAAAAGGAGTAACACAGGAAATTGACACTGGATGCGAATATAGAATGCCTCTAAAGAAAATATCTTTTCACTTCATTCTTTACAAACTTCCTTTTTTCCTCTTTTGTGTTTTATTGGTTTCCTCTTTCAGGAAGTTGCGTTGCTCATTTCATTTCCTCTTGAGTTCTGAAAGAATGAAACCTAGGTCCAGAGATTGGGTGGTAACAATATATTCTCTTCAAGAGGCCGATATTACCTCTTTGTACAGTGGCAGCAGTGTGTTATTTTCCTTGTGAAAGCCATATTGTGTTTGTCCTCTTTAGATGTTTTTATCCATCCTTTCTGTACCTTCTTCAAATTATAATACTATTACCTCAAACAACGCAGAGGTTTTCCTTATAAAATAAATATTTAAGCTGAGAATTCTACTAGAGGTCAGTACTCTTGCCCCTTAAATGTCCCCCCCCCCCCCCTCATTCTTCACAAATGTTATTTATCTTGTATGTTGTACACAAAGCGTTTACCTCGAAATAAAACCTTTAGTTTGATATAAATATAATCCAACACCTTAGCTCAGTCAGTTGCATGTCTTCCTACCGAGCTAAAAGTCCGGGTTCAATTCCTGGCATGGCCAAAAATTTATCATTAGTGAAAATATGGGTTTAACCTTCCACAGTGATGAATTAACGGCTGGGGATAGGATGTTGTGCCTGTCCTAGTCTTAATTTAGATTATAAGTCATATGAAGCTACGAAAGGCCTAGCCAGCCAGTATTGGAAAATATATGGCTTGACTAAAATACTGAACCAGGCCACAGGCTGGTAATGGATGTAATACACAAACACAGGGTGTTCAGAAACTTATAGCCCAAACTGCACATGTAGTTTTTTTGAACCAAAAGTAATACAAAATCCATACACACATCTGAAAAATTATGCTAATACCATTAAATTGTGTTCAAAGTTTCGGTGCATAGCACCAGGAGATCAAAGCTGTTAAGCATGCATGTACAAGTTGCATAGGAGTTAGGTACGTGGCACTGCATACGTAATAATGGTAAGCACTTTCTGTGCTGTAAGACCATTAATGATGACCCTCAGAAAGTATTCACATTTATAGATGGACTGGTGTGTTGTTTACTATTAATTGTGGTATTTTCTGCTGCCGTGCTCAATGAAGTCGAGGTGTGTAGTGCTGCGTGCTTAACTCCTATGCAACTTCTTGTACACACATGCTCTAACAGGTTCAGTGGCGCAGGAACTAGGGGGTACGGGGGTAAATTTTACCCCCCAAAAAATTGAGGGAGGTAAAAAGTATCATTTTTACCCCCCCAAAATAATATAGTAAAACTTTTAGATAATGTAAACATCTTATTGAGGCAAGATACAATGTTCACACTATGTTAACATAATAAAAATAAAATGTGCTTAGAGCATACAGTGAAGAGATTTTGAAAACTCTGATAGTGATACCAGCTACATCAGCTACTGCAGAAAGAAGTTTTTCAATGCTTGAATCCATTAAAAACTATCTTCGCTCCACAATGAGGCAATGTAGACTAAATCACCTGAGAGGCTCAACAAAATTGAAATTACAAAACTGGTTAGTGGTTTTATAGCTAGTAACAAATATAGGGCAAAGGTGTATGGAAATCTACTTTAATTTTCAGTGTTTCATAATTTTGTAGTTGAGCTGCATCGGATAACACTTCTCTTAATATATTTTGTATGTATTAATTCTAATGTTTGGAATGACTAAAATAAATGAAAAAACTACACAGTGGGACCATTAAATAAGGTATCCCTCGTTATACGTGATATCACTTTACACGTTTTCGCTATAACACGATTCAAAGAAATACAAAAATAGTTCATGGTCAGCTGGAATTTCACAGTCATCCTGTGCTGTGGTGGTGTGACCTTGTGTACATACATTCCAGTGAAAGCGTTGATCTTTACTGTACAGTTTGGTGTTAGGGGGGTGGTATTGATAACATTGGATATGCATGGGCAGAAGTTAAACAGTCCTGTATGAAGGGAGTTTGGAAAAATGTTTGGCCTGAAGTTTCTGATTCTCATGATTTTGATCCTGACCACGAGCTTTCCAATTCAAGACATGACATCGTTGACATAGCAAGATGTTGGATTTGAGGACGTAGACCAGGTAAATGTGGATGAATAGCTCCAATGTTACTTAACAGAACTCACCAATGAAGATCTTCTGGAAATGGAGAATGCCATAAATGATGAAGAGGAAGAGCCCTATGTTGTTTACTGTTGAGCCTTTCAAACAACTTTCAACAAAACAAATTGCTCAATATTTTAAGCATATTGACAGTGCAATTATAATCATTAAATAGAATGACCCTAACATGGATAGAAGCGCCAAAGTTGCCAGAGAGATCCAGAGCTCTTTGGCTTGCTACAAAGTACTCTATAGAGAGAGGAAGAATGCTGCCCGTCAGTTGAGTCTTACCATTTCATCAAAGAAGTTGAAAATCGTCAGTCTAAAGATCCAGGGTCTTCACAACAGCAAGAGCTTACCCTTTCAGGGTCTTTAAGAGAGCAGAAGCTTACCGTCCAAGGGTCTTCATGCTAGCAAGAGCTTACCGTCCAAGGGTCGTCAAGAGAGCAAGAGCCTACCATCCTAGGGCTTTCATGCCAGCAAGAGTTTACCATCCCAGGGCCTTCAAGAAAGCAAGAGTTTACCATCCCAGGGCCTTCAAGAAAGCAAGAGTTTACCATCCCAGGGCCTTCAAGAAAGCAAGAGCCTACCATCCCAGGACATTCAAAAGAGCAAGAGCTTACCATCCAAGGACCTTCAAGAAAGCAGGAGTGTGTCATCCAAGGGTCTTTCGAATAACTAAAGCCTACCATCCAAGGGCCTTCAAGAGAGCAAAATCCTACCATCCCAGTACCTTCAAGAAAGCAGGAGCGTAATGTCCAACGGTCTTTCGAAAAACTAAAGCCTACCATCCAAGGGTCTTCATGAGAGAAAGAGCCTACCATTTCAGGGCCTTCATTCCAGCAAGAGCTTACCGTCCAAAGGCGTCAAGAGAGCAAGAGCCTACCGTCCCAGGGCCTTCAAGAGAGCAAGAGCTTACCGTCCAAGGGCCGTCAAGAGAGCAAGAGCTTACCGTCCAAGGGCCGTCAAGACAACAAGCGCTTACCGTCCAAGGGCCTTCAAGAGAGCAAGAGCTTACCATCCCAGGACCTTCAAGCGATCAAGAGCTTACCATCCCAGGGCCTAAAAGAGATCAAGAGCTTTCCGTCCAAGGGCCGTCAAGATAGTAAGAGCCTACCGTCAAGAGCAAGATCGTGATAATCCAGATTTGCCAAATACAGTTATTTTATCATGTGATTGAAGATTAACAGTAAGTGTACCTGTAGCGTTGTATTAATTAAATACATTTATTAAAAATTGTGTTTGTTTACAAATTTCAGGGGATTGAAGATTGGCAATAGGTGTAGGCTACCTAATGCATTGTACTAGTTACATAAATTTTAAAAATGGCATTCATTTGCAAGTTTTAGGTTTTTATTTACTTTGAAGTAATCCCTATATCACTCATGTTAAAATCATTTCACTTGCATTTTCGTGTTACGCGATTATTTAACAGAACCAATCACTCGCCTAGTGTGAGAGACAGCTGTATTACATTTTCCTGTTCTTTTTTTTAATCTCAAAAATGTTACCCCTATAAGAGCACAGGGTTATTTTTACCCCCCCAAATAAAAACGTTCCTGCGCCACTGAACAGCTTTGTTCTCTTGGTGCTGTACACAAACTCTGAACACAATTTAATGGTATTAGCATAGTTTTCTGGATGTGTGTATGGATTTCGTATTACTTTTGGTTCAAAATATATGTACGGTTTGGGATACGAGTTTTCAGACACCCTGTGTATATGACACTTGCAAGCTAGCAAGTACAAGTCACCACAAATTGTCCTTTTCAAACATATTTCTCCCTAAAAAAAAAAGTCGCATATTTTTAGCGAGTACATAAAAATTCTATAAATTTGATAAAAAAATTCCCTTTTTCCCGGGTCACTGTACACCCCTATAGTTATAAGGGTCACAAATATTAATCCTGAATGTATTGCTTTGGTTTCATATTTGACAGTGGGGATAAGAAAAATAAAAGATAACATATTTTTTAACTTTTTATTCACTCAAAAGAATAATAAAATGCATCAGCATCAAACATCAGCAATAGTCACCTCAACTTCTACACCAGGTTCGATGCTGATGGAGGTCTGGAATGTGATTAAGGTTCAAATAAGTTCTAAATTAACTTCACAGCCTTGGTATAAATGGTTAGTATTATAACTCATTGCTTGCACACAAACACACATTGCACCCAATGGTGTAGCAGGATTATATTAATGTAGAAAATGATTTTAAATGGCTGCTGGCTCACGTGGACACCAAGACAGACATTAAAAAGGGCTCTGCGACTTGAAAACTACAAAAGAAAATATTAGTTTAAGAGATGTTTCCCAATAATGTTAAGATTGTTACCTATAGCAGGGGTTCCGTGAATCTGATTCAAAGAATAATAGACACTTGCAGCATTGCCTCGTTAAGAACATCTAATATAGTTGAATAGTAGATATTACAGAATGGTATTGCAAGTGATAACATGATTTATCAGATTATAGTAAAATAATGAAAAGTTGTACTTGTATGTCACTATACAGCATAATGTATAAAACTAACAGAGATATTTGTAGCTGATAAAGGATACAATCTGTTTGACAATCTCGGAGGGACTGTGGAGATCAATGACACGTTTGTGTATGCGCATCTGGAAACGATCCCACGTCTTAGAACCCTCCCCACATGGTGTCTTACGTGTCGTGATACGGAGAATCTTAGTTGGCATACGCACAGGTCCCTTCACACGGAGGTTCTGCTTCTTGGCTCCGTTGATAAGGTCAGCACATACTGGGTAACAGGTCACAAGATAAGGTCAGCATATGTTGGGTAAAAGGTCACAAGAGTAAGATTCTAGAAAACATATCCTGTGATAAAATATCCGGTACTAATAGTTGTGGGATTGAAAACATGTTATATGTGATATTCCAATACAGGACTAGAAATAAATAATCACAGAAGGAATTGATTGGAAAAGAATTTTAGTCGCTGTTTAATGTAAACAGCCAACCTTATTGAAATTAGTTGATTAACTGAATAAAACCCATTTATTGGGTGAGGAAGGTTGTGTTTGGGAGAGGGGGCAGGGGTCACATGTGTTGCTTAATAGAACTAGGTCTTCAGACAATGTAAGAGTCTTCTAGTATTTTATCAATCATTTCCAAGTTTAGGTAGCTTCTTAAAACAAACCATAACAGATTTACACACCCTTCTCCAGACTTCTTACGTTCCGGGAAGTGAGGGTGATCCGAATACGATGAATTGTCTGAGCTTCTCCGGCAGGCTTCTCCGGGTCCTTGTTGAAAGACTAGAACATTAACAAACACCTTCAGAGAAATAACACAGTGGCGTCACTCTCGCAATAGACTGCACTGACGATGACAGCGAGACCTGCATTCCAAGTTTTATATATATGTGTATGAGATTTTGTACCTTTTTTAAAAGTGAAAAATGACAACTCACAAAAAAGACAGATAAATTGTATTCTTTTAAACGAGCTTAGGCCTAAAGAGGGCCTACTTATTATAAATAATTGCCAATTTCACAGGTCTGACCAAATCAATTCACACATGACAAAAAATAATGCAAATTCACAGTTTTTTGAAAAAGCCTATTTTAATTTAAATGTGCTGAACAATATTTAATTTAGTAGTCTAGGCCAAAGTGTTCTAGGCTAAGGGAAGAAGATAGAACAAGGCCATTCAAATATTTGGTAAGTCTGGTGACTTGTAACGGAAACAATACGGAGGAAGTTAACCCAGGGGGAAGGGTGAGGGGACTACCGATAGTGGAAAGAACACTGAGTGAACAATCAGAGGGTTTGCAAAGTGCTCCGTGTGGTGACATATGGATCTGAGACGTGAACAATCAGAAAGAGGGTACAAAGGTATTAGGAGGGTTTTGAAATGTGGTTGTGAAGAAGGGGAAATGGATGAACAGGGTGAGGAGAGTAGAGGAGTTTGATAAAAATGATGAGGAGAAAAAGTCTTGGTTGGACCACACACTACGTAGGCATTGGAAGAGGATAGAGGGGGGAAAAGAAGGTTTGGAATGCTAACATATATCAGGAAAGGAAGACGGTACAGAAGGATGAAAGAAGACGGCCAGGACCAAAGATAATGGAAGATGTCCAGTTGATCCCTGTCTCAGGACAGATTCAAAGAAGAATTATAATAATATAGTTTATAATACTTGGCTATATCATCTTTCATAATAAATTACACATTTTAATTCTAACTAGATTATAAAAAAACCTATCTAAAATTCACCAGCAACAGGGACTAAACAAACTTGACAACTTTTTCAGGGCAGGTCAAGAATGCCCACAATATATTTTTTTAAAGAAAAAATAATATTTTGTTGGAAAATATTTGCTTGAATAACCTATTTCCCAAGGTATTGTTCCACCATATTCTTGATAATCTCCTTAAACACTTTAAACTTGGAAAATCGAGAATTTCTGTCTGCAAAAATCTTAATCAAAATGATGGAATATTATTTCTTTATTCCGTTTATCACATATTGTAGGTATTTAATTAAGTGAATGAACAACAAACTATAACTTTGAAGCCACGTACAGACAGGTGTAACGTGTAATGTAATGCTCGCGCTGAGGTTCGTTCTGATCTGTCGGTTGTCAGTTTTTGGAGCGAGCATAAGCCACTTGCAGTGTTAGTTTGGATGTGATTCATGGTGAATGTGCAAATGGTGGTCTGTTTACTTTTTATTATTTAGCACCGCGTCTTACTACCCGTTCGGGTTATACGCTTAAGTACTAATTACGCTAATGGATCAGGAATTGGGAGGGTTGAATTTTAAAGGAAGTGAACCCGCATTTGTGTGGAGGGAGAGTGGAAAACCAGTCTGTTTACTTACTTAACCTCTGTTGACCTGGCGGTTTGGGGGTAAGGTGTCGGACTTCTGTGCTGGGGGTCAGGGGTTCAATCTTCCAGTCCTGGCACAGATTTATCTGATAGCCAAACCCTTCCTTCGCCTCTGACAAGACGTGTATTAATCACAATTTGTGAATGTGAGGAATGCCAGGCCTCCGCCGTGATTCGGATTCTATGTTAAACTATAGGTCCTCCATTTCATCTCACAATCACCCTATTATTACAAATTAGCGTAAGTGTGTATAACCCAAATGGGTAGTAAGATGTGGATGATAATAATAATAGTTAATTTCTTTGTTTTAATTTAATGATAAAAATCTTCTTGTTTACTTTACTTAGCAAAACTATCAAGTGGTATAAGAAATTATTTTTTCACATTTTGGACATCTTCTAAATTCTTGTGTGAATGGTGGTCTAACAACTGGCAAGCATCCCCCATTAGCAAATTTTCACCTACAAATAATAAAACAGCTTTTAGAGAACTGTCACACAGCAAAAAAGATTTCTCCTTGCAGATCATCAGCATTCTCTACTGATACAGTACTTCGATGGACAGAGCGACATTTTCATAACCTGGTGACGTCCAAAAACAAACAACACGTTATTGTTGTGTGCAGCAACTCCGAAAAAACAAAGCGTAACGTCTAGGTACATGTGTCAGCCTTGCGTTGTATCTTGCTTCGTCAAGTACCACACATAAGAAATATCAGGCCTTGTGGTTTGTAACATGTATATATATTGCAAATATATTCTGAACCGGTTCTGTGGATAGGAGTAATGCAAATATTCATATTATTGGTGAGTTAAAAATATATTTATTTATGGTTTGATAGATTGTTGTGTAGCTAGGGAGCACTAATAGCCTGAAATAATCCAGCGCTGGGGCCTGACTTCGTCTTCACTAATGTAGCAGCTAAAAGGTTAAGCAAGGTACACGACTTCTTGTACATTTTGTTCACATCGATTGCATACAAGTTTTACTTCAAAAAGACTGTTCACATGGCGTACGCTACTACACATAATATTGTGAGCAGAGCGTTGGTTTCTTTGCTTTTGGTGGAATAATAAGAGATACCTAGTAAATAAATCAATGAAAAATACATTACATTATTCTTTAGATTTAATAAAATACAAACACCACTTAAATTTAACTGTTTTATAAAAAAAATTGTTGCCTAATTAATATGTTGTCAATATATTCAAATGGTTTGTCTGGCAGATAGGGTTATCTATTGTTAACAATAAAAACGATCAGTACCTAATGTGTTCTATTCCCTTAAATTATTTACAATAAGTTGCGCTTATACAGGCTGTGTCTGAATAGTCCATCTAAGGGCCCTCGGAAAGCCGTGTGCACTTTAAAGATGCAATGGCGTCGGCTTAAAGGCCAGAAGTGATTTTTGATGGTGTCTGAATTCTCTTAAAGTGTACAATTGCACCCCTTATTGTGCACTCTACTAAGGGGCACATACGACTTGCCCTTTATCGCGCACTTTAGTTAAACTAGCTTTTTATTTTGAATGAAAGTATTATATATTTTGTGAAAATGGAATAATAATAATAATATTTAGCACCGCGTCTTACTACCCGTTCGGGTTATACGCCTAAGTACTAATTACTCTAATGGATTAGGAATTGGGAAGGTTGAAATTAGAGGAAGTGAACCCGCATTTGCGTGGAAGGAGAGTGGATAACCATTTAGGAAAAACCACCCCCAGTTCACCCGACCGAGATTCGAACCTCAATCTCCCCGTTCTCGGTGGTCTGACTCAACACGACTAGCGCGTTAGCCAACTACGCCACTGAGGCGGGTGAAAATGGAATAAAACATTCACATACCGTACTGTTAAATAAAACTAGCATAGTTTGTTCTTTGTTTATATACATGACATTAAACGGTTATATTTATCTTTCTAGTGTGAACATCTCTCTCAAAAGAAAATATATATAAGAGTTAAAAGATCTTCAGTGAAATTTGTTTGAGAATAATACTTTACAGATATAAGTAAATTAATTAGGGCTATATATATATCTATAAAATATATCCATATATATTTAACAATTTCTCTACATATGCAAAAATGTTTGACATGTTCTTTGGTATCCCTGTGAATATCTTGCTCCTTTTGGCGCGTAGCTGTAATTTTTTTTCTTTGTTTACTCAGCAGTCGCTCATTCCAGCAAAATGTATCAAAACAGGAGATCAACATGTAACTTAAGTAATTTATTTTGTAATTCCCATAGGCCTATGCATTTGTATGGCAATCCTTTTAAATGCTTTAAAACAATATCAACAATTATATTAATATAAAATAGGCCTAGTTTAATTGTCAGCTTCCCAAAAATTTAAAAGTTTATAAAACTGTGATAGGATTGACCATTTTTGGCACACGTTTTTTAACAATAACACATAAAGGGGTTAGATAAAAAAAAGGTTAACCTCATTTTACTTTTGTCTACTTTTAAGCATATTATAATGCTCTTTTTTATTATGACTATTGTAAAATAACATGAACTCCATATAATTGTTTTTATTCTTTAGAGGGGCAGTGGAACAAACCCTAAGGGTCATAGAATCAATGATAATAATAATATTTAGCACCACGTCTTACTACCCGTTCGGGTTATACGCTTAAGTACTAATTACTCTAATGGATTAGGAATTGGGAGGGTTGAATTTAGAGGAAGTGAACCCGCATTTGCGTGGAGGGAGAGTGGAAAACCATTTAGGGAAAACCACCCTCAGTTCACCCGACCGAGATTCGAACCTCGATCTCCCCGTCCTCGGTGGTCGAGCTCAACACGACTAGTACGTTAGCCAACTACGCCACCGAGGCGGGTCATAGAATCAAGATAAATATGAATTCGCGCCTTAAAAAATATGTCACCATTGACAAAACCCTATCAAAATTCAATATCATTACCATGAAAACGTTTGTTTCAGATTAAGCCACCAGATGGCTCTAGTTGTACTTTGCTGTCCGAAAACTATCATGCACCCCTACTTAGGGGCACCATAATCATGTAATAATAAAGCGTGCAGTCAAGTGCACAAGTTCCAGTGTTGCCAACTGTACGATCTGGATACTACTTTTGATATAATTTCACGTGTACAATCCATTTTTAGGATATTTTCTAAAAGTAATATCCTATGGCCCTACTATAAAGTAACAAATTTTACATACATTTATTTTTTTCATGAAAATCGGTGGGTTTATCAATATAATGTCAGAAAGTAGTATCCTACCGTTTAAAATACAATCCATTTCAGGTCCATGTACTATCGCTAGAGACTATAGAGTTGGCAACACTGACAAATGCGTAGGGGACAGACTATTCAGACACAGCCAGTCTTTCATCATTCCTCACCATCTATAGGTGTTATAAATTCTTGTAGCCTGCAATATGTTGTGTGTACCGAGCGTTGTTATGAAAGTAGTTCAAAGAGAATTGTGACAGCATTCATGTGAAACAAAGTATGACAAAATCAATTAAATGATATTCCTAACTCAACCTCTTAACAGAAACAGCTTATTATAAGACTTGATCCTAAGACCATGTGAAGATTAGTTTATATATTTTTATATATTTTCAAAAACAATGCCAAGTCCTGTTGGGGAAGAATATTTCATTTTAAAATATAAGTACACAAAATTTATTAACAGCAAATTTTACTATTATTTAATTTCAAGACTGTATATCAACACTAATTACAGAAAGCCACGTGTACAGGAACATGACATGTAAAACCTAATATTGTTAAAAAAAACCTCATTATAATCCGCTAATATCTAATAATTATATTACCAATATATAGTCAAGCACTTACCATAATGGATTAATTAATTTTCTTGGTCGAGATAATCAATTATATTCTGTTAAATTGATCAGCGCTGAACCAAGAAATAGACTTTAAGAAAAATGATCAGCAAGAGAGCATCACAGATAAGCATGGTTGCCAGTTCCTTGGATCACCTAGGTAAGTTTAATCTCTAGCAGTGAGCTCTGTATGCTATAGAGTTCACTGTCAAAGTACACGAACCTGAAATGGATGTTATTTTACCAGGAAAGGAACAAATATGTTATATAGTTGCTTTCACGCATTTACACGTAAAGTAACGTGATCTTTTTATTTCAATTTTGATATATTTTCAATATCTTAAAATAGCACTAGCAATGTTGTAAAAAGTATTCAATGTTGACCACAAAAACTATATTTGTGTTTTCTGAAAAGCTCTTCAAATGTCAATTTATACAAAAATCAATATATACTTTTGTTTCTATAATACAATTTTCAAGTAAAGATCATTTCGTAAGCCTGTTAAAGTGTTTCCATTTAATCTATTAAATATGTCACTAAAAATTCTCGTAACTAAACACATCAAACAGTCAAAAGTATTGATGTTGGAGGAATGAGTCTTATATATAAAAAAAAATTCAGTTCATGATGATCATTTCGTACATTTATACTACCCATATATCTCAATTTGGAAAAATATTATACACAAAGAGAAAATATGTCTGCACTTGTTTAATAAGTTGTATAGTAGTGCCTAACTCAATTGAAGGTTGAGTTTGTTGGTCAGTTGGCCTCACTGTGTACAATACTTTTAGAGTTTATTCTAACATGGATTTATTTATAACCTTCATGTATATTTTTTTATTCATTCATAGCTTGTACTTTATGTAAATGAGACGTCTTGAAGTTACTGATTATGTCTTAAACTTAATTTGTATGTGATAATAAATTATGGCGCAGTCAGTAGTGTCTGCAGTGAATTATCTGTGATTCAAATTTATGGATACGACTATCTCATCCTGTAAAGAAGCAGTTATCAATATGGAGTTTAATAAACCAAAGTCGCTTAATCTTGCCGGAGATTTGGCCAAGAATTTCAATGAATTCCAGGAAGAAGTTCTAGAATATTTTGAGGCGATAGAGACTGGAACAAAATCTGCGGACCTGCAAATAGCCAGGCTAAAAAACCTATTAGGACGAGATGCTGTCGGACTATATAAAACCTTAATTACCATCAAACCGAAGAAGAAACAGTAAATGATATATTGTCTGTTCTTAAATCTCACTGTATTCCGAAGAAGAATGAAACAATCCTTGTGTTCAATTTTTTTTCAACAGGAAACAATGTCTCGGTGAACCGTTTGAAAATTTTTATGCAGAACTCAAAGCTCTTGCCACGCCTTGTGAGTTTGGTGACCAGGAAGATAAGTTGCTGCGTGCACAAATAATATTGGGTGTGAACTCACAGTCAATAAAACAACACCTTCTTAGAGAGGCACTACCCTAAACAAAGTTGTGGAATATTCCAAAAAAGTAAAGTTAGCAGACAAAAACTTGAAAACCATTGAAGATGGAGGGCCATCCTCGCAAAGTTATATATTTAAAGTTAGCAGAAAAACAACCAACCCTCAACCCTCCCAAGTGCAGAATCGGTGCCACCTTCAGAAAACAGGACATTCAAGAGGTTGGAACAATCTACAGCAGACTGAACCGTTACGTCCCGACCCCAAAGAAAATCTTGGTGTGACAAGAAACAAGTTTAGTGAAAAGTTTATTAGAAAAGCGTGTTATCGATGTGGGTATGACCATCCAAACCGGCCATGTCCTGCTATTAATAAGCGATGTAATTGATGCCGAGGTATGAACAATTTTTGCCAGAAATTGTGTTGCCACAAATAATTTTTCTAGTGGTCGTAGTGCTTTTGAACTAGGAGCTATGAACGCTGATAGTAATGTTGTTAACCAGACTTCAAATGTTGGTGAGTGTAATTATTTTTGTCAATTTCAAGATATTGATGGTTACTCTTTGCCCCCTGTTTCATGTTATTCAGATATAGGTTTTCTTTCAATTATAAATTCTAATACCAATCGTCATTGGTGCATATCATTGCTAATTAACTGCAAACCTGTACTTTTCAAATTAGATACAGGGGCAGAAGTTAACATCCTTCCTTTAAGGTCTTTACAGTCCATTGGACCCATAATAGTTCTAGGCTAAGTGCTCCTAAAACTCATATTGAAGCTTTTGAGGGTTTTGAGATTGCACCTGTTGTTGAAATTTATATTCCTGTTGTCTATGAAAACAAAACACATAGATTGGTATTTACTATTGTCAATTCAGTTAAAACTGTACCCTTACTTAGCCTTTCATATTGTGTGAATCTCAATCTCATTAAAAAAATTGTTGGGGGTCTCAATGCTCAAAGTAAACCTGATTTTCAAAACTTCTGTAATTCAAACCAGATTTTTTAATGGCCTTGGATGTTTTCTATAGGTTCTTGATTTTAAAAAAGGTGCTATACCTAAAAGCAGCTCAGCCCACAGAGTTCCCTGGAAATATTAAGTAAACTTAAGGTGCATTTAGATGATTTTGGGAACAGCGTGGCATTATTGAATGTTGTGAACTGGTGAATGGGTAAACAATCTAGTTATTGTAGAGAAACATAAAACAGGGGCCATAAGGCTGTGCATAGATCCTAAGTATCATAACGAAAATTTAGGTCCGAGATTATGTATTGATTGCACACTATCGAGGAAATTAGTTCCAAAATGGGCAATAAAAAATATTATTGTGTATTTGATTTAAAAGATGGGATTTACAAGTTAAATTGAGTAAAGAATCAGCTATTCTATGTACATTCAGTCATCCCCTTTGGATGTTATCGGTTTTTACGCACCCCATTTGGACTAAGTGTGCTTCCTGAGTACTTCCAAAAGATGACTCATAAATACTTTGGGAATATTGGGGGAGTAAGTGTATATTTTGATGATGTTTTATGTGAGCAAACATAATGGAAGAGTTATGAAAATAGTTAAACAGTTTATTCAAGGTGATCGTGAAAACAACATAGTATTTAACCCGAAAAGGTTCAATTCTTTGTGGATAAGGTTAAATTTTTAGGTTTGGAATTTGATAAGGATGGAATTCGTCCTGATGATACTAGGGTTCAGGCTATTCAGGACATAGAAGTACCTGCTTCAAGGAAGGACTTGCAGCGTATTTTGGGAACAGTCAATTACCTAAGACCATTTGTGCCCCACCTGTCAGATATTTGCACCCCATTCCGGTGAACTTCTGAAAAAAGATTCCAAGTGGTCTTGGAATTCCTCCCACAGTAAGCAGTTAGAGATTTTGAAAAAGTCTATAGCACAGTATGCCTTGTTGACTCCTTTTGACCCCTCCAAACCCATCAACATACATGCTGACAGTATTCAATATGCCTTGGTGCCACTTTAATGCAAGATGGTAAGCCCATTTTATATGCTTCACGATCGCTTACCCCACTGAGCAAAATTAAGCTCAGGTGGAAAAAGATTTGCTTGCTGTCTCATTTGCATTCAAAAGGTTTCCATAACTTCATGTATGGTCACGAAGCTGTAACTGTTCATTCAGATCATCAGCCACTAACCTCCATCATTGTAAAAGCCATTGGTAAAATTACCAATAACCGCCTCCACCACCTTAGGTTGAAATTATTGCCCTATTCATTCACACTCAAATATTTAGCAGGCAAATACATGCAAATAGCGGATTTATTATCCCGAAATTGTAAAAATATTCCTTCATCTGTAGATGAAAGTATGTACAACATAGTGCATGTTATAGGGACAACCTCCGATGTTCAACTATCCTTACTTGCAAAGTACTGTACAAGGAAAATACAGTTGTGGACTCTGTTTTGATCAAAGTCTTTAATTATTACATTAAAGGTGGTAGGTCCATTCAAGTCCATCTTGTCATCCCTGGGTATTAGCAGTCATAGAGGGCCTTGGAATCACTCACCCTTACAAGCAGTGTCTCACAGCTTCTATTGGCCAGGGATCAAATATTATTTGAAAAATTTTATACTTGCGTGTCCAACATGTAATCAACTTCAACGGTATAAACTAAAGGACCCACTACAACCTCATGACATCCCTGATTACCCTTTGTTAAAATTGCTGCTGATAATGGGGATTATAATGGCGATAGCTATCTAGTTATTGTGGACTACCATTCGCGGTGGATTGAGGCTGAAAGGTCCCAGTAAGTCTGTTTCCACTGCTATAAGTAAGCTCAAACCAATCTTTGCGCGTTTTGGGATTCCAAAACAATTAATGTCTGACAACCAACCATTTGACACATATGAATTCAAAGTATTTGCTCAATCATGGAATATTGAATTAGTAACTTCCAGTCCTCACTATCCCCGCAGCAATGGTTTGGCTGAGAAAGCGGTTGGAATTGTTAAATTGATGTTAAAAAAGGCGCAATATGATCGTGGAGACTTTCCATTTTTCCTTCTGGATTATAGAAATAGCCAGTGACAGGGCTACCATACTCACCTGATCAGCTTCTTCAAATTTGCACCCTCAATTCATAGACTGCCTGTACAGGATTACTACTTGAAAGCCATAAATAATTATTGATGATGCAGTGACTGCGAAAGTAGGGCAATCGTTACATTATGACAAAACTGCTCGATCCCAAGATTTTTTTTTAACCCTGAGCAGTATGTCTTTATTTGGAACAACACACTTCAATTTTGGTAAGAGGGCAGTGTGGTTAAGATATTGAGAAATAGATCATATCTGGTGTGTATAAAAAGAAAATTTTATAAACGAAATTCGCTTCATATTAGGCCTAGACACTCTGGTAATGCCATTTCCTGTGAAGAGCATGATAGGGTAAGGAGCTTTTTGTGATTATATGGGTGATCTTGAAGGATTAAAGGGAACACCACCATCTTTTCCTAATAACAAGCCAGAGGACATGATAGCCTCAACTTCTCAGTCTCTTAATTCAGAAACGAATACTCTGCTCTTGGAACTAATCTGCCTAATATGGTGACAAGGTCTGGTAGAGTTGTCCACCCACCAAAACGCCTTGACTTATGATTCTGTATTTAAAAAAAGGGTATGTTTAATAAGTTGTATAGTAGTGCCTAACTCAATTGAATGTGAGTTTGTTGGTCAGTTGGCCTCAATGTGCACGATACATTTAGTGTTTAATCTAACATGGATTTATTTAACTTTGATGTATAATTTTTTTGTTCATTCATAGCTTGTACTTTATGTAAATGAAACGTCTTGAAGTTACTGATTATGTCTGAAACTTAAATTGTATGTGATAATAAAACAGCACTAAAGAGCTCATTATAGTTATTTTATTAGAAAATAATTTTTTCAAAGCAAACTAATTGTAATATGGGAATTTTAATAATATCCTCATGTCTTTGAAGTTTTTTATAATAAAGTCTGATAAACTACTGTGATTTTCCATGCAGTTTACGAGAAATGGTGAGTTACGTTTTAGGATTTTCGAGTATTTGATCGTGGTAAACATGATGCCAATCAGACTTTCCCTGTAAGAACTTGTGAAGTCATCACGAGCTGCGCCACCAGTACTGGCGCACATAGCCTATAGTCAGGATATTATTACTTTTATTATAATTTCACTGATCTTAACATCGTAGGTCCAATATTAGTTTATACGCTGAAAGTAATATTCTGGGGCTCCGGAAAAAAGTTGCATTTTAATACATTAATAATTAATTTCTTATTAGACTAATGTGCCGATTGATCGATATTGTCAAGGCTTGTTGCTTAAGTATTTAAATTTTAGATGAGAATACTCCCTCCAAGAGACCCAACGCTTAAGATTTTGCTTTGAATCTATGTGGATTAAAAATTATTTATTATGTTTATTTACTAATTTATTATGATGGTTTTGTATATTGTATTAAGGTACTCTTTTATTTCCTACATATAATTCTAAAAACAATATAAGTATACGTACTGCTGGACACAATATAATTTTCATGACCTTATATTAATTCTATAGATTAGAGCACTGGTAACACTGGTGCATGCTCACATCTAAGCATTCTAGAATAATATGATCTGTGCAGCATCCTTTTGTAAATAATTCGTCAGCTGATATAAACATTTTAACATACTTTATTTTTACTTTTGCTCACAATTACGAAGACTTAATTTTATCTTGGTGACAAATGGGATGTTTCAATTATATTTAATCTGAATTTATTAGCTAGATTATTCATTACGTTTTTGAGCAGCAAAAATCATTGAATTTCAAAGAAGTGAAAACATTAAAATAACATGTAAATAAGAGACATCTTATTTTAAAATCAAATAATCAAGGTAGGGGACTGCTAATTATAACCTAAGCAAATCTAACCTTCAAAAGTGTTAGCTAGAAGCTGTAACTCTTAGGTGGTCAACCAACCACGAAAAGAGAATTCAAATTCCATCTTTCAAAATTAAGAAAAAATCAAACTATACAAATGTACTTGAGATTGTTTTGGGAAAAAAAAAATCTTGGTTGAACAATTTAAGAAAACTATTGTGGACCTATTATCGTTTGAATAATCTTCTATTTAGCTAATTAACTTCACCTGCCCCATCAGTGACAATCTGCTCTATTGTGAGTCTGGTGCTTTAAACTTCATTATCACCTCTGTGAGCAGAAACATTAGACCAATGTAAACTAAGTTAAAAAAATATCATTATCGCAGCCATATTAATTCTCGTTAAACCCACAGGAGTGGGGCTGGGTTGTCTTTGACAGAGGGGTTAGGGTTTGAATCTGGTGAAATGAGTATTTTTTCCTCAATGGTTTTGCGTCCTCCTTCCACACAAACTTGGGTGAATTCCCTTTAAAATTGTAACTTCATCTTTATTACAGTATCATAATTAATGTACAGTACCTTAGCGGCTATTAAGCGGTGGTGGAGGGTGAATTCCCTTTAAAATTGTACCTTCATCTTTATTACATTATCATAATTAATGTACAGTACCTTAGCGGTTATTAAGTGGTGGTGGAAACAAAGGCAGACTTCACAATAGACTAGTGCTCACATAATTTGTCTGTGCAGGATTGTGAAGATTAGGAGATTTGATAAGGTTTGGCAAACACTACCATCCACGCGACCACATTTGATTTTCTCTGCAGATTTAAACACATTTCAAAGTATCCCTGAACCAATGCCAACTCCTCCTCACCTCTAGTTATGCACTGGTAAGATGTAAGAGAAATCACATGATTTATGACTATTGTCACACTATACACATAATCTTGTGAGCCATCATTTCACTTCAAGTGGTTTGTGCTTTAAAAGTGATATCATTCTAACCTTCAAAACCTGTTGTTAAGTACGGGTGGAGGAATAAGGGTCCCAAGTGCCATCAAAATGAATTGAACAAATCTGAGTGGAATAAGTAGCCTCTAATTCACAATGTAACAATAAAACATTCAATATATGACCTTAACGAGAGGCTGGCAACCAATCCCCTGTCCAACATGAACTGCTTGTTATTTTGAATAGTTGGAGATTGGTTGATTCCAAACACTGTACTATACACGGGGCATATATATATATATATATAATATGATAGGGTGTAAATGAATAAATGTTACATACTTCTAGGGTACGTAGGGGTCCAAAGTAGACCAACTTTTAATAAGGAACTTGTGTCTGGGAACGCACCGTTTGCATCATAGACTGGATCTGTTTGAACAAAATCAAATATAACACGTTGCAAATGCTACATCATGATCCACATGAGGTGACTCGACTAATGTAACGACCACTGTTAACGTCAAATGTTTTGATAAAACACTGTAATCTCTCTTAATATTCACTCGCTGTAGATTATGGATGGGTATACGTTTATTGATTATGCTAACACGTGTTAATGTACGGCGAGGCTCGTAATGGTAGGGCTGCTTACCGGCTTTATGCAGACTATTTTCTAAATCATCCAACTTCATCTCATACAGTGTTTGCTAAGTTTTTCAACAACTGGGTGAAAGAGGAACTGTTCACAGTCAACAGGATGAACCCGGGGCTCGGAGGAACTGCTCTACTGCAGGATTTGAAGAAGTGCTTCATAGGGTTGAACATAACCCATCCTTTAGCAATCAAACCATTGATGTGACATGGGTGTTAATCATAAGAGCGTCTAGCAGGTTCTGTATGAACAACAGCTCCACCCAACCATCTGCAGAGAGTTCAAGCAATGAGTCCAGCCGATTTTTCCGTAACCAGTTTACTTTTCTTGCTGGTTTATGCAACTTTTACTGATACAAGTTTGAATTTCCAAAGCTTGTTCTGTTTATCGTTGAAGCTTCCTTCACCACGGAAAGCATTTTCAACTCCAGAAACAGCCATATTTGGGACGAAGAAAACCCCCACTCCACTCGCTTCACTAGATTCCATCAGCAGTTCAGCATCAACGTGTGGCCTGGTATTATCGATGGTCGTCTAATTGGTTCATACCTTATTCCACCCCGTCTCACCGGCCCCATATATTTGATATTCGTGCAAGAAATATCGCCGGGATTGTTGGATGATGTACCGCTATGAATTCGTCAACAAATGTTGCTGCAACAAGACGGTGCCCACCACACTTTTCACTCGCCGTTCGAGACTACATCAGCCACATATTTGAGGACCGATAGATTGGTAAGGGAGGCCAGTAGAATGGCTTCACAGGTGTAGTGCTTGCATCACAGTTGATGGGCGGCATTTTGAGCAATTATTGTAGCCATCTGCTTTGGTATTGCTAAACTTTTATTTATGTAATGTAGGCAAATAAAGTATTATGATAATTATTCAGTATTACTGAACATACTACCAGTTCTAGTCTGCAACACTCAAATGGTGCGATTCAGGACACAAGTTCCTTATAAAATATATATATAGGCTAGAGTAGTGGGTGTTGTTTTGTTGTGACGCTGATTCTCACAAACCTTGGCCTATCTCTTCAGCCCTTACTCCCTGAACTCTTGTCCATCTTGGCGAGTGTACCCCCGACCTAGACAATGTCCAGTGCTCTCAAGCTAACCTAGGTGTCTGGAGACTCGAGCTATCAATGCTCTCATCTTCCTAAACCACAAGAAAGTTTATCTGATTCCTGATCAAGGGACTTGGCCCCAGCCCCATTGAATTCATCAACTTCTTCTTCACAGTCTCGCTATGGACTGTCCATCATCACCACCCTCTTCACAGTCTCGCCATAGACTGTCCATCATCACCACCCTCTTCACAGTCTCACCAGACTTCCATCATCCCACCCTCTTCACAGTCTCACCATGGACTTCCATCATCACCACCCTCTTCACAGTCTCACCATGACTGTCCATCATCACCACCCTCTTCACAGTCTCACCATGGACTGTCCATCATCACCACCCTCTTCACAGTCTCACCATAGACTGTCCATCATCACCACCCTCTTCACAGTCTCACCATAGACTGTCCATCATCACCACCCTCTTCACAGTCTCACCATAGACTGTCCATCATCACCACCCTCTTCACAGTCTCACCATGACTGTCCATCATCACCACCCTCTTCACAGTCTCACCATGGACTGTCCATCATCACCACCCTCTTCACAGTCTCACCATAGACTGTCCATCATCACCACCCTCTTCACAGTCTCACCATAGACTGTCCATCATCACCACCCTCTTCACAGTCTCACCATAGACTGTCCATCATCACCACCCTCTTCACAGTCTCACCATAGACTGTCCATCATCACCACCCTCTTCACAGTCTCACCATAGACTGTCCATCATCACCACCCTCTTCACAGTCTCACCTATCCATCTGACCACTTTCACAGTCTCATAGAGTCACATCACCACCCTCTTCACAGTCTCACCATAGACTGTCCATCATCACCACCCTCTTACAGTCTCACCATGGACTGTCATCATTCACCACCTCTTCACAGTCCCATAGACTGTCCATCATCACCACCCTCTTCACAGTCTCACCATAGACTGTCCATCATCACCACCCTCTTCACAGTCTCGCCATAGACTGTCCATCATCACCACCCTCTTCACAGTCTCACCATAGACTGTCCATCACATCACCACCCTCTTCACAGTCTTCACATCTCCATAGACTGTCCATCATCACCACCCTCTTCACAGTCTCACCATAGACTGTCCATCATCACCACCCTCTTCACAGTCTCACCATAGACTGTCCATCATCACCACCCTCTTCACAGTCTCACCATGACTGTCCATCATCACCACCCTCTTCACAGTCTCGCCATAGACTGTCCATCATCACCACCCTCTTCACAGTCTCACCATAGACTGTCCATCATCACCACCCTTTCACAGTCTCACATAGACTGTCCATCATCACCACCCTCTTCACAGTCTCCCATAGACTGTCCATCATCACCACCCTCTTCACAGTCTCACCATAGACTGTCCATCATCACCACCCTCTTCACAGTCTCACCATAGACTGTCCATCATCACCACCCTCTTCACAGTCTCACCATAGACTGTCCATCATCACCACCCTCTTCACAGTCTCACCATGGACTGTCCATCATCACCACCCTCTTCACAGTCTCACCATGGACTCGCCTTCTCAAACCTTCAACACATATTCTGAAAAAAAAAAAAAAACGCTCTTTATAACTTGTATCACATCTGGAGGCTAGCAAACATTCTCTCCTTGACTATAACGCTCCCCTCCTTTGCACCGGCTCTGGGTTAGGGCTGACACACTATCCAAGGACAAATAATGTTATTCCTTCAATATAAACATTCTCTGTTTTTCAGGAAGCAATGACAAAATGATCCAGTGAGGGTACAGATACAAGTAATGGACGAAGTTCTCTTTCATATCTCCCAACATTTGGAAGCCTTACAGGTATTTTATTGTTAGAAAATATATTTAAGTTATTGACAAATAAAATGTTTGACATTGAAATATAAATTATTGCTAAATAAGTTATACAGTCCATTTACTATTGATAAAATGATCATATTCCTAAAGGGGTGAAAAGCTTATCATGAGATGGTTCCATTTAATTACCTAGAGCTGTTGTTTTGAAGGTGAACCTGAACTCTAGTATCCAACATGGCCGACTCATGCTGCAGACCTCTTCCGACCACATGCAGACATTCTTCACAGAAGTGTGGTCAGGTCAGAGAGTGGCTAATCTCCGTGAGGGGGTGGAACGACTCTACCTTTGGTTGGCTGATCAAGTCGAGGAGGTCAAGAGATTGGCCGAGGAGTTGATCCAACCTCGGAGATTCCTCAGGCAGATACAACATCTGCTTGAAAACGACCGTACGTAAGTTTAGCAACATGATACTTGCTGCCCTCTTGTATCTTTGCTCTCATTACACTCGTTTTAGAGATGACGCAGGAGACTTGACATTCATTTTAAGACAACCTCCTGCACTTGAAGATTTTGCCGTTCAATGAAACAACTGTCGCAAGTGAAAAAACGGTTAACACTTGATTATTTTCAAATTATTATAATATGTAGGCCAGCATATGTTTATGTTTACAAATAAGAATGTAAAGTATGTACTATTTACTCTTTAAACTATTGAAGTAGGGGTATTCTAATTTTGCCGGTTATTCTATGTAGTTGTTGTTTTCGATATTGCCCATTCAACCTCAACTCTCTGGACTTCTGTGATTGTGAAATGTATTCCCTTAGATAGAAGACATGGCTCATTTGTCGATTTTGGTGCTTTCACCAATATCATTCTTAATTATTTGCATACATTTAATAAGCGTAAAAACCAGTTACGCGTTCATTTGGTCGAAGGTGTCACGTTGCAATAGACTGGACTGCCGATGACAAGAAGATCAGGGTTTGAATCCATGACGTGGTACTAAGGGTGGTTTTTAATAATGGTTTTACACTTTCTCTCACACAAATGTGGGTACACTTCTTTTAAATTCAACCTTCCTCATCCCTAACTAATGAGTGTAAATAATAGAACACGATGGTAAAGAGAATGGTAAAGATGTGCCATAGGCCTGCAGGTCAATGTAAAGTGAGTTGACCTGATGATGTGCTCCTTCCAGTGAAACTAACCAACTGCATGATATCATTAACATAGATAATGTACATATCAAAATTGTTTTTTTTTTTTCAGTTTCTCGAACAGGTCTGTATTTTGGAGGTCTGGGTTTCCTTTTTGGAAGTCTATTTGGAGTGATGTTGGGCCTGTCATGGTACCGCCCCCCTCCACCCATGCAGAGAATGCGAGCTGTCGTCTGCACAGGCTACTATGGGCCGGATGTAAGTTGGAGAAACATTGTGCAGGTGTGATAATATTGACTGATGGATGTTTTCTATTAGAGCTGACATGTCGGGGCCAGGTCACATCGTCACGGTTTCATCAACCCTGCTGTCACGACAATATTCTCAATATCAGCAAGGTTGGACATCCCTCTCACACTAGACTGATGGGAATCCCGGTCGACTGAACTAAGGGTGGTTTCTCACGTTGTGGAACACTTCTCCTAAATTCAACCTTCTTCATTCATCAGCATAATTAGTAAATATGTGTACAACCAGAAAAGGGGTAAGATATGTTGTTGTTCTTAAAACAGTTAGAGCTTTGTGTTGGTGAGACCCACAGTGCCTTGCAGCCCTGAAACAATAACTTGACAAAGTTTAATGTATTGACATTTGGCCAAACTCCGCCAAGGTTGACATGTTTCTGTTACAGTCGCTGGCCACAGTGGAGGACATGCGGTCCCTACTATCTCCAGTCCTGACCAGATACTGGTGCAAGTCAAGGCAGCCTCTGTTGATACTGTGGATAGCAAGATATGTTACGGATATGGCAGAGTCCTGCGGAAACAACTCTACAAGTATAGCTATGTAAGTATAGTTGCTTGTCTATAATACAAGAATGTTACTGTCCTGATACGGAAACAGGACGTAGAGGTAGGATCAAGATTGTTTCAAACTCTCCGATAGTAAAACAAGCATGTATGTTTTGCTCCAAGGTCATGACACTTTGTATGCACACTAAGGGAAAAGAGAGGGCATACTATATTACATATATTGAAAAGGGTCTAATATTTTGATCATTTAATTCAAACCTATAATGTATTCACAAGTGAAACTTTTTTTAGCTAGAAACATTCAGTCCGTGTTCTGAAGAATATTTGTATAAGTCCCTATATATTAAATGTAATTGCTATCTTAGACTTAAATACCTAATCCATCCTCACTAACTTTTTCCACACTTTCTTATCCTTGCATACTCCTTCCTCTTCAACAACATACATACACCGAGTCATACATTATATTTTATTAATAAAACTCTTCTTAAGATGGGGTGCTAGTGAGCGCCAGTTTAGTGCATTAATTTTGCAGTTTTTATAGCATAAACTTTTTTTGGTTAGAATAGATAGAATATTTCTTCTATAGAAACATAGAGTTTAGTTTTCTGCACATGCTAATCTTAAGAGTTCTTGAATATCTCTCATGAGCATAGCGGCATTTGGTGACAAACTTTTTAAATGCAGAGAAAAAGTTGTCACTAAATTCCAGGACACCCTTGACAGATATTAAAGAAATGTTGAGATTAGCATGTGCGGAAAACTAAACTCTATGTTTCTATTAGAAGAAATATTTGATTTATTTTGGCCAAAAAAAGTTTATGCTATAAAAACTTCGAAAATACTGCCCTAAGCTCACGTTCACTAACACCCCATCTTAATGTTTCTTTTTTTCACACATTCATCTACAACATTTAGCCACGTCTTGCATGGCCTACCCCTTCCTTTTGATCCATACACACTAACTTCATATATTTGTTTTGTCACTCGATCCACACTCATCTCCGAACATGCCCAAACCAACCTATGATGCTTCTTTCACATTGATATATTGGATTCCCTTTCAAACCGCACTCCTTCAGCACGCATTTATTACCGACTCTGTCCCTATGAGTTTTTTCACATACATTTCTTAGATATCGCATTCCAACAACATTCACCTTGCTCTTGTGTTTCTATATACTGCCATCTTTGCCTCTTTTGATACTACTTCATTCTTTGCAACAATCCACATACATCCAACTACTTCCCGAGATGCATTCACTCATCTGTTGATTTCATTATATATACTTCCATTATTACAGAACATTCTGCCCAGATGCACAAAAGCATTCACTTGTTTCAACTGTTTTCCATTTATACTAAGTTGACAATCATTTCCTGACCTGTTCTTATCAAAAACTATTACCTTAGTTTTGGAGACATTTATACAGAGATCCATTCTGTCTGTCGCCACATTCAAACAGTTTAATGCATTCTGCAAGTTCCTTTCCTTCTCAGCCATTAATACGACATCATCTGCATATAACAGCACTCTCACGTTCACATTGTTCCATATATACACCAACCTCGTCCTCACAAGCATCCCTCAAACACTATCCATGAAAACATTAAACAACCATGGAGACATAACACAACCTTGTCTAACACTGTTCAATGCCAAACCATTTGCTCAAAGCTAGATCCACCCTAATTACGCAAGCTCTACTTCCACCATACACCGCCATAATTGCCCCTTACTAACCATATATGGCAGTGAGGAAGAAAGTTTATTGTGCATTTGTTGATCTGGAGAAAACGTACGATCAGGTGAATAGGAGTATGTTATAGAATGTAAGATATGTTTCTCTTTTATCATTAAATACTAGACAGGGTCGATGCTGTTCAAAGTTATACAATATAAATACAATAGATAAATAACAAACTAAATTATACTAAACATAATACAAGGCAAATTAGGTTTCAACTTGAATATTGCACTCATAAATATCAAGAGTCGATTGTTGAGGCTTATTGAGATTTAACACAAGTTTGGTTTCTCGAATCCTCAATCCCTTGAATCCCATGAATACTATGGTATTTGAGAGATTCAAGATTCATAAGAATGTCACAGTATCTCGAATACAATTATGAAGTAGAAGTCAAATAATAACTTCAAGCAATTATTAAAAGGATATTAAGACTTGTCAAGTTGGGATATTGACAAAATCACAAAAAAAAGGATGAAATTCTATTAATATAACTAAAACTCCAAGGAGTGAGCCCACTATACAGAGTAGCCGCAGCCATTAGCGATTATAGTGCCAACCTTTGTGGATAGAGGGTGTCATATGGTCAGCACAGCGAGTCCTCAGTTTTCCAGATCAGAGCTGCTACTTTTTTATTCAAGTATATCCTCATTTGGCCTCATGAGGCTGAGTTTGACCTCATCTCAGACAACTGCCTCACAGATACATTTTCTAATTTCCAGAGATCAAACCCAGGACCTATAACCACTAGATCAGAGAGTCCGTCATTAATTTAGTAAAAGTGTTCTATTTATGGTCTTGATGAAATAGAGATGAGAACAAAATATCATGGAACCGAGCCTTAAACTACTTTTTAAAATTCAGTTTCATATATTTTCATATTAGCTAAAATTGTACATTTTTAAAAATTTGAGAAATGTAGGATATGACCCATGTATAGTTTCAACCCTTACTTTTTGGTTCTTTATAAATACATTTGTTCTCTGTACATTCCATTTTACTTAAAAACTAATAATGTCAATAATGAATGTTATTTATGTTGTAATTCCTAATTTCTTTGTTTTGTTGGTAGAATGCGAAACGCCACTTCAACTTCCCTGTCATTCTTGGGCGTGATTGTTCAGGGATAATCATTGAAATTGGTCAGAAAGTGAAGAACTTTGAAGTTGGTGATGAGGTTTGGTTTGGCGCACCCTTCTGGTCATCGGGTACGATGTGCGAGTGTGTGGTTGTCAAGGAGAACATGGTCGCTAAGAAGCCCCGTGGGGTTGGTTTCGAGGTGGCTGCTAGTCTGCCCTACACCGGTACCGTTGCCTGGAACGCGATGGTTCATCAGGCTGGACTGAACGAGGCCTCGACAGCTGGCAAGAGGTGACAACTCTCACTATCTTAGTTTGAACCTTGCTATCATTTGATATCTTCACATGTTATAAGAACAAGCAAACTCACAATGTAAAGGGATGTGCAAACCTGAATCGAATATATGAAATCTTCTCAAATGAAAGTTGAAGGTTCACACATCTCTAGTAATTAATGAGTCAACAGATTTCTTAGACTGGTTGAGTAGCAATACATAAGCATTCAACCAGACAGATGATTGTTACCAACATGACAACCACAATGCCTCTAACTGCAGGAAGCTAAGGAACTGCCTCTAGAAGCTATTGAAGGTTGTTTAACCCTTTCAGTGTCACACCTATTCCATAATTCGCGCGCGAAGAATTCCAGAGGCCTGTTAGGTTTTGTGTGCGAAGAATGCCACAGTTATTTCCTTATTTTTGTAAGTTTTTTCAAGAAAATTCACCAAACCTTTATTTATGAAGCAATTATTTTGATTTTTCTATCATTTTAATCCGGATATACTCTTCTTTAATAATAATGGATTAATACAATTTAATTAAACTTATTTTATTTCTAAATTTTAAATTTGATTTACATTTTTTTTAATTTTCAATTTTTTTTTTTCAAAACTAATGCTAATCAACATATTAAAAAATTTATTATATATACATTTCAATATTATTTTGCTGTGGTACATTTAGTTTTATACAAGAAAATAAAGTGGTGACAGGGTGTCTATCATCCGGGAAAACGGGAACTAGCCGGGAATTTGAAATGGTTGGGGAAAAAAACGGGAATAAATTGGGAATTTCGAAAATTAAAAAAAAAATCCAGGAAAATGTTGTTTTACTCAAAATATGAAATATAATAATCTTAAAATCTAAGCAGAGTGAAATTTATCCCTATCAGAATAAAAATGTTCAAGAGCGCTGACTTATTTTAAATACTCCGTGCCAGTTATCTATTGTAACAGCCATCTTGCAGCTAGGTCAGGCATGGTAGTGTAGAAGGAAGCAGAGAAGGGAGAAAGAGCGGCTACAGGCAATCTAACTTGTTGGCCCGACCAAATCTGGTGTTATTTCTTTTAAAGAACACAC
The DNA here is from genome assembly GCA_033556935.1 of Timema podura. Classification (NCBI taxonomy): domain Eukaryota; kingdom Metazoa; phylum Arthropoda; class Insecta; order Phasmatodea; family Timematidae; genus Timema; species Timema podura. The sequence continues at coordinate 40,659,074 of JAVRXN010000003.1, forward strand.
ATGTCATGCCAGTGCTTAAATGTTTGAATGCCTGACAGCCGTCACAGTGAGGAAAAAATAAATGAATATCGCAATTTGTCCTTATCAAAATTTGACAAACTATTATTGCATTAAGTAAGTGACATTTATGGTTACTACGTCAACGACCGTCTGACAGACAGCTTTAGTTGGATGAGTCCATTATTTGGATCTGGAAGGGAGGTGGGAAGGTAGTCAGTCGCCTTCAGTCAACATCGCATTGCATTTGTTTCTTTTGGTCAGCTTTAACACTTGGTTGCAAAACATCAGTCTACTACTTCAATTTCATAAATCTGTTTATAGTGTAAATATATTTCTTACATATTATTCTTACTTCAGTATATGGACTGTTTAAAACAACCTGAATATCTTGTTTTACTGTTATCGTGTGGTTAATATGTTATCGTAGTTTATTTACAAGACAGAAGATCAAAAATTAAATCGTTTTGAAAATATACAAAAACTGAAGGTAAGAATTTTGTTTTAACCTAAATGTATAATATTATTTACTTTTAAAAAATTTTTAAGATGAAAGTTCTTTTTTTAAGGCAATATCATTTCTTATGTGTTTAAAAGTAGGCCTATAATTATCCACAGTTAAACTAGTGATGGCCATAATCAAAATATTTCAATTAACGAATAATCATTCGATTATTTCTCAAATAATCGAATTAATCATTTGAATGATTTTGAGAAGTAGTAAGTAAAAATAAAAATAAATAAATATATTTTCTTTAATGTTTGAAAGCGCAAACAAAATTTGACACTAAAACATTTTCAGAATACAAACTATGAAATTAATCCATTATCGTAAATTAAAAGGTGAGTTTTTAATTTAAACATAGAATCTTTCCTTGCCCCCTACTCTCTTTTTATTAGCATATTCTTCTAAAAACTATTGTACGATGGAAAATAACAAATAGTTTCATTATTAGCACCAAATTAGTATACTTAAAATTCAGGTGGCCTATTCACAACAAGAACGCTAAAAAGTGCAACAGAAAAATAAAAAATAAATCTATTAGGTAGCTTATAGACTAGTCAAATTTATTTTAAGCCATTTAAAACACATCCACACCCATTTTTTTGTTTAAGTGTATGTAGATGGATGCTGCATGTTATTTTTTGTAGGTACATACAATTATGACCACATTTTCTGAGCCACGGTCACAAAATGTGGCTTGTGCGTAATTATAAATTGATGATGGCACACACCCTATTGTTGGGCGCTACATTCTGAATTTCCTTTTGAAGATGGCATCTGCTGAAAAAAAAAATTATTGCAATTGGGGTACTCAAGAACGGCTAAAGCCATATACGATTTTTAAATACATACCTAATGTGCGTGTTACCAATTCAAGTTTTTTAGGATATATATATATAAAAAAAGTGAGGCCTATATATAACATCTATTTAATAGCGGGAATCAAACCTGTTGTGACGTGACAGAGTTGGTTTGTTATGGCACTACTTTGCTTGTTGGGATTATTTAAACTAAAAAGCTTATTTCCTTGGCAAAACAGGAAAAACCAAAACTAACAATTCATTGTTTCTCAACTATTTCAAGAATAGAAAATAATCTAGGATTTTTTTTACAGTTATTTCAAAAATGGTGTAATGGTGGTGTACTATGTAGCACAAAAGGTTAATTACACATGATTAAATATTGTTACAGATTTTATTAGGCCTATTTAACTTATGCATTTTTTTTTTTTCAGTTAAAAATTTGGAAAACCATCATGTCAAAAATACAATTTCAAGAAAGTTGGAAGGAAGATTTTCCATGGTTACAGGATGGACCGAAGAAAGGCTATGCGATTTGCACTTTGTGCAAAAAATATAATATTTTATATGAGTCTATAGGTAGATCCGCAGCAACAAGCCATTCCAAATCACAAAGGCCTAAGACAAATGAAGATAATGTAAAAAAATATGTGCCTCTTTGCATTCATTTCTCTTGTCCACCAACCACCAGCACATGTGGCAGTAGTTTCTCAGCTGGTTCATCACATTCTTCGATTTCAGCATCAGCAGACTTATTTAGTTGTTGTTCTTCGGCTTTGGTTCCAGCAGACAGTCCAATCCCTTCTACATCTCAAATGTCGTCCCTTCAGAGCACACATTCAAGTAGGCCTACTGTTGAGACCTCAAAACAAGACAAGTGGTGGAAAGTAAATGCTAATGTAACTGAATGTGAAACTCTTTGGTGTATTCAAACTACGGTACATCACAATTCTCTGAGATATGCTGAAAGCAGTGTCAGGCTCTTGAAACGAATGTTTCGTGATAATTCAACAGCCACCGATATGAGACTAGGCAAGGATAAGATATTGTACATCATTGTATATGGACTTGCTCCTTATTTTAAAATAAACTGGTGGTAGCAGTTAAGAAGTGCAAGTTTTTTTGTAGTTGGCTTTGATGAAGTTTGCACAAAAACAACAGATGGACATCATTGATCTCTATACTATAACTGGATGGACATCTGTGGCTGAAATTTTCGAGCTGTCGTCTGCATACCATTGGGTAAAGAGAAAGAAACTTTCGGGTATCTCTTTCTCTCTTTCACCCATACAAGGCAATGTGGCATTTTGACATCGTTCATTAATTTGACTAAATATATGAGATACATCAATGTGAGAGTGGTTAAATTAAATAAATATTTTAGTTAGAGCTTTGAAGAGCATATAAAAGTTCAAAACTGGTTAGTTTTTTTCTTTAAATAAGTTGATGTAGCCTAATATGTAAGATTATTTTTGAAGGAAGCTTACTTTTAAGGCTTTATCTCGTACCATAATCCTACCCTATAGCTGTGTTTAGTTAGGATAAAAGACCTTCCAGAAGTAAATTTCTACTTCTGTTCTAAATTGCCGTTCATCCTACCAAAATATTATATATATGATAGTATTCTGGTACGAAATAAAGCCTTACAGATTGGAATTATTACTAAAATCAGGGTTTAGTAGATACTGTACTTCCTACAAGCCAATAACCTAAATTATCATTTGAACGTAAGACTTCTACACAAAGTGTGTCATTCAAACAAATGTAATACAGTTTTTAGCTAACTTGTTTCATTATAGTTATCGAAATTTCAACATAATATGGTTTCTGAAAGATATGATAATACTTTCCACAAGCCTATAACCTAAGTGATAGTTTGAATGCATGGCAACTATTCAAAGTTTGTCATTCAAACAAATGTAATCAATTTTTAAGATACCTTGTTCATTATATTTATCAAACTTTCAATAAAATATGGTTTCTGAAACCAATATACACGCTAATAACCAACTTTAAATATAAGTGTTGTCGTGGGAGACTGTAAACAACATTGATGATAACTACATAAAAATTGAAATATCTAAGGTTTTATTCGTATTTGTACAGAATTACCTGTAAAACTGGATTGTATATCCTTTAATGTAAATGTTTCTTCAGGAAAGTATGGTATAATACTTCACTATTTTCAAACAATAACACTTTTATTCATCAGAGACATGTTTTCGCATAAGAACATTTAAAGAAACCGTTAAATCTTTCCCCCCCCCCCCTCAGTGTAGCAGACGATACACTTGAGCGTCACGCTTTTGTCCTTGGAATGTGCATGTGTATGTCCATCCAGTTATACTATAGAGATCAATGATGGACATTGTTGTTCGTTACTGGGATGATTCTGTTCTTGTTTCTACACATCTATGTTTTTGAACAAAACAACGACGGTAGACCTCCTCAGTGCACTAAAGGAAGGACTCAGCGGCCTTGGTGTTCACAAAATCATCCAATTATCGATGGACGGTCCAAACGTAATCATGAAACTGCTCCAGATGCTAAAGATGGAATTAGCAAAAGATCCCGGTCCACAAATGTTAGACATTGGCAGTGGTGGTCTGCATGTAGTTAATGTCATCTTCAAAACTGGCATAAAAAAAACCTTGGACCTTGTTGGCTTTTTTCAGAGCATGTTACTACTTATTCAAGGACAGTCCCAGTCGTCGAGGGACCTATATGGCTGTGACAGGTTCCTCAACATTCCTAATGAAGTTCTGTAGTGTGAGGCGGCTGGAAAATGTTGATGTAGCCAAAAGGGCCCTGGAAACTCTTGACAATTTGAAAAAGTTTGTTTAGTACATTTCCACACACAAGACTATGAAAGCAACTGCCAGTTTCAAAATAATATCTTGTTTCCTTAAAGACAAGCTCCTCCGACCAAAACTAGCTTTCTTCCTGTCTTTGGCAGAAGACTTGGAGCCATTCCTGAAGGAATTTCAGTCAGACTGTCCAATGTCTCCTTTCCTCCACGCCAATCTGCTGAATATCCTCCAAACATGTATAGGGAAAGTTGTGAAAGATGACGTCCTTGGCAGTACACTCCTTCAAAAAGTTGATTTGAAGGAGGAAGAAAATCTTAAAGGAGCTCGAGACATTGATATTGGCTCTGCAACACCCTCAGCTTTAAGAAAATGTCAAGGCGTCAAAGGCTTTCTCCTACGGCAGGATTGTAGAACTTGCCTGAAAAATGTAGTGGACAAGCTACTTGAAAGTCACCCTTGAAGTTTCTCCTGACAGAGCATTAACTTTATTGAAGCCTTACAAGATCGGATTTAACCAGAATGAAGCAGTGCAGCAGATGATCTCAGCTATGGACATCCTAGTAACTTCAAACTTGATTCCTGCATCTGTGGCCCAAAATGCTGACAGGGAGTACAAGGAGCTTGTCAGCCAGGAAAAAGTGAAACTCACACTAAAACATACTTGAGAGAAACCAGACTGGATGATTGTTGGCTGTGTCTGCTTAGCAACCAACGGGTCAAGAACTTAGTGAAAGTTGTACACATGCTTCCTCCTTTCTCGCATGGAAATACCATTCTTGAGAGAGGTTACTATATAATTGGAGAGGTGATTGTAGAACACCTGAATAAAGATTCTATCGTGGCTCAGCACATTGTTTAAGATGCGGGTGATGGATGCTGGTGGTATTGATAATTTTATTGTCCCTAGAGACTTGCTCCTCTCTATGCGCAGTGCAAATATGCGATGGAAACAAGCCCTAGAGAACCAGCGATTAAAACAAACCGCAGAAGACAAGGCTAAGGCGGAGAAGAGAAAGGCAGGCTTCCTGGCAAAAGAACTTGAAGCACAAAAGCAGAGGTTGCTCTTAGAGTCACAAAAGGCCGCAGTAGCAATTGTTGAAGAATAAAAGGAATGAAGAAAAATTAAATGTTTATTCATTTTATTTAACATCTATCTCATCCTGATATAATTGTATAGGCTCATATTTATTTATTAGGGTGTTTTAGCTATAATTTATTTCAATGCTCTTTTAATGTATCAAACTTGTGTTCATAATGTATTACCATTCATAAACATTTGATTTATTCTAGCAGCCATTTACCCAGGACTTGCAAGCTGAATATATACTGTATTTATTTATGAATTTCACATGTTTCATAATAATTATCTTGTTGAAGCAATCAATAAGTAATCATTAACTTTGTAAATATGTAGGTTATGTTTTTCTAAATATTTGTTTGATATATATATTAATAATAGACTACTTATTTTCCAAGTAAAATTCATTGTGATCAAAATGGGTTTTTATTTGTAGTTGTGTAATATATGTTATAATTTTCTAATTCCTAGTAGTCTATCTTAATACAAATAAAAAAAGCATCTTTATTTCAAACAAATTTTAAAATGTATTATTCATAAAAAAACGGGGGGGGGGGGGGGGGAAGATGCAACATACTTTTATGCTAGTCGGAAATGTTAAAATGATCAGGGAAAAAGCCGGAATTTCATTGGTCAAGTTGAGTAGACACCATGTGTGAACAAATATGATTATAAATAGTGATAACAGGAATTTTTATTTGATATCCTACATTAGATATTTTTGGGACATTATTGCTTACCTTTACAGCAAGATTTATTATAGTGCTTACCTCATGAATAAATATTTAGGCCTAAACACAATGAATGCGTTTTTCAAAAAAACCTTTTATAATGAATAATTTCATATTAAAAAAATTATATAAATTTGTAAAGTCATTATTACTCTTGTTTACTTACATTGGTAAATAAATCTTTTCATTCACACAACATAACATGAAAATCTAAAGAGTATATTTGTCTAAACTCATAACAATTTAATCCGTACTTTTGAAAACTCTTTACATCAGTATGAATGCGAGCCACGCTTATGTTTTTCCATGCAGCTCGTATGTAAACCGTTGTTGCACTTAGCACATTGAGTACATGACTGTCCCAATGTGAATGTACTAAACTCCCAGTTCCATTAACAACTATTTACGGTTGATTTTTGTTGCTAACCTTATATAAAATAAGTGAGTGAAATGTTCTCTTTCCAGTGATATATGACACTACTACACTATCTATCAGATAAAGCAAGAACTACTCAAATATGGAGAGCCAACCTCATCGGCTCTGGCACTTTTAACGGTAGTATGCTGAGCCGATCAGATCGGCTCATGGCACTAAAAGGGTTAGTGGTAGTTAAGGGCAAAGATCGTGCCCTTGCATGCATTGTAGCAAAGATATTATATCTGAACTTTTTACAATTGGGCATTTTAGAGAACTTTAATTGTGTGTAACAGTATTTTTTTTAAAGATCGGATGGTTTCAAAAGGTGACCATTACATGTGACACATGGTCTATATTTTAGTTCTAACCAATATAATATATTTAGTTCCTTGGTGAAATTATTTGTGGTGTTGGAGGGAGTCAGGGGAGGATGCCATTTATGCTCTGCTATTTCAACTCTCTCTTATCATAATTTCATGTTCTGTTTCCAGAATTCTTGTCCATGGAGGTAGCAGTCCTGTGGGTTGTATTCTTATACAGTTGGCAAGACTGTGGGGAGGCAGTGTTGCAACAACGTGCAGTTCCCGAGCTAAACCTGTTGCTCAAGCTCTAGGGGCGGAGGAAGTGATTGTGATTGTGACAGGACGTGGCAATGTAGAGAAACAGCTGGAAATAAGAGAGAGGTAATTACCATCCAGTGTTCAGCTAATTATGCTCAAATGATTAAACTGGCTGTAACTGACTCGATGGGAGGTAACACTCATGTAATCTCTTGACGTAGGGAACTATAGAGCAGCCATTACCTCTTTGTCCAGTGTCAGCAGTGTAAAGTGTGTTGATTGTATATGTAACAGTTTGATAGCTAATATCACTTGAGATGGTTGATTAAAACAGTCAGTTGCTCCAATCAAGCTCAACTGAAAGGAATACTGGGATATTGGTTAGTTCGGGACATTTAACAAGTTTTTAACGTTTGTTAAACATATATGATTGTGTTTGTTTAAAGTTATTTTGCTAGTGTTAAAAACATAGCGGTAGTATATTTGTGTTAATTATTCCAACAGTTTTGACATGATCTTCAACACCGTGGAGGGGTCCTTGTCTCACGAAACTTGTCTCAAGTTCTGTCGCCCTGGAGGTCACGTCGTCACCACCTACCCCTCCCACATCGCCTCCGACTCGTACAACTTCCTTCTCAGACCCACTTACAATCTCTGGCTCAGGATAAAGGTGACAGCTCACAACTCACAACTCACACTTTGATCAGAAATGAGTCTAGTGGCTATAAACTTAATTATTTTCTTGGTTTATTTATCTGAACAGGCTTTGAGATGACATTACTTCAATGATCAGTAAAACATTATGTATTGAATCTAATATTTTCACTTATTTAGATTATAAACACTTGTCGGAAATAGGAAAAGGATTGGTAATGAAATTCATAGTTATCTAAATTGTTATATTATACTAACACAGCACTCGACTGTTTTAAACTTGTGAAAAAAAAGTGTCCTGAAACTTGTTGAAAACTAAAATAAAAGAACTTGACATTCATCAGTCGGCCATTGCAAATTATCCAAGGCAAACTGAATTTTTTAAACAAACCAAATTTAAAAAAAAAGAACATTTTGAAACTATCCCAATTTAAAAATATTTCTAATTTGGCAAATACCTTCACGTCATTTGATGTTTGTCAATGTTTTTAGTTTGATTAAAATTATTTTTTGGGGTACAAAGGAAATTGCGACTGTCCGAGTCTCAGCACTGTGCACGTGTTAGTGATATCACACATGTGCCTTCTTTGTCTCAGCCTGCACGTGTTAGTGATGTCACACAGGGCCTAAATAACCTGCAGTAGTTATCACACAGTATAACGTGTCACTTTTGTGTTGGACTAGATTGACGGTCATAAACCCAAGGTAGTTTCACACTCTCACTAAACACAAATGCAGGTACATTAACTCTAAAGTTGTATCTTCCTCGTCCCTAGTCTCTGGGTGTAATCCAAGCTAAACGGGTACTAAGACGCCAGGGGAGTGTTGACTTTACCATTGCCGTTACAAACCTTATCAAGGTCACTGTGTGTTCTAGCTGCTCCTCGGCGTCAGTCCCTGGGGTGACCTTGTCCCCAGTCCGACCACACTGGACCAGTTGGGAGCTCTGGTGGAAGATGGTAGTTTGCAGCCTGTGGTGGATAAGATATTCTCTCCCCAAGACGCTGAGTTGGCATTCCAACATGCTGGCAGTGACGAAGCCATTGGCAAGACCGTCATCAGGTTCAGGTGAGATATTACATTGCAAGCACAGGCTCACAAACAAGGTTCAATACACTGTCAGTTTGTTGGAACACGAGTAGTCTTGTCTACAGAGCCTTGTGTACACGATATCACTGTGCTCATCACTAAAATACACTGTCACTGTCAGTTTGTTGGAACACGAGTAGTCTTGTCTACAGGCCTTGTGTACACGATATCACTGTGCTCATCACTAAAATACACTGTCACTGTCAGTTTGTTGGAACACGAGTAGTCTTGTCTACAGAGCCTTGTGTACACGATATCACTGACTGCCCGCCAACGTCAATGGTACATCAGTTGTGAAAATGGAACAGTACAGTTTACTGTCCATGCGTCTGGGATGTAACATAGCTAGGTCCGTGAGGCTGTTTTACCGTTTGTTGTAGAAGCAACGGCTGTACAAGTTTATATTTAATTGCAGACAAACTACAAACACACATTAACAATATTAACTTATATTAAATTCAAAATTATTATTTATTATTAACACCTGATTTGGTGGTTGAATGGTGCAAGGCAGTGGTTCCCAACCCGAGGGGCGTGGAACTAATAGTAAAAATAACATGGGGGTGTGGAGCTATTAGTAAATAACATGGGGAGCTTGGAACTATTAGTAAATAACAAGGGGGCTTGGAACTATTAGTAAATAATGTTTAAAATCAGCTAAGAATTGAAAGACATGCTTTATTTTAGTATAATTTTCAAATTAAGGTAATTTTTTGCAGTATTGGCAATACTGCCTAGTACACATGCAAATATTTATTTTCAAACTTGCATGACTCAAATTTGCCCTCCAATAATTTTCTCTAGCCTCCCCTCAAATACCAGTGCGGCCACGAGCAGCGCTATTGAATCTTCAGCTCTGACTCTGATAAAAACTAAACAGCACTGTTAACTTGTGGTGAGCTCTGTCAAACATCAAACCTGAGTTTGATAGAAATAAAGAAGTGAACTTAAAAATGTTTCGAGATTTTTTATACCTATAAAAAAAAATAGGGGGAGAGACTTGTAACTAAATTATGATCTAACAAGGGGTGTTGGCTGAAAAGTCATAACCTGGTCACAATAGACTGACTTGCTTATGATGGGAAGGCCAAGGTTTGAATCCCAGACGAGTTTATTGAGGGTGGTTTTGTTTGTGAGCCCTGTATCGTTGTTTGCTGATCTTTCACTGGCTTGGTTCACTTTGAACATGTTCTTTGTTGTGATGTAGACTGGAGCATGCGTGCACGTGTGGAGCATACCCCAGATAGTCAGCTTCCAAGATCACAAAGTTGCATGACAGCGGTTTAAACATGTAAGCGAATAGTCTTATGTTGGTAGCGAGTTTCTTGAGCAGCGCTAACTTCTACAGCAACTTGAGAAAACCTCCAATTTATAAACAACAAATGAATTCACACATGAGCCCCATTGTTTGGGGGTTCTGACTGGGGCTAAAAGGGTACACTTAACACCGCTGAGGGTATTTAGAGGCACACTGATATCAGTGGTTTGAAGACCTCTAGAATTATATTCCAAGCAACCACAAACTTGTCTATTTCTTTTGTATCATTTTATATTCCCATGCGGCGTGAATCAGTATAAATATAAAAGTGTTCAGCCATTGATATAAATAATACTTTTTATATGTACTACTAGTTTTAACTCAAAAAGAAAAGCTGTATTCATTTTACTGTTTTACCTCTTAAATAAAAGTGTAATTTAATTTCAACTGGTTCTTCCCTCCTTTCACCTTAACTCGTTAGTTTTATGTAATTAACGAACTCTCCATTCTTGTTTTGTGATGATGTAATTAGCAGCTAGTACCAAGCAGTTTGTCAGCAATTATACTCTGAATTACTAATGTACACTCGGTTTTAAAATGAGGTGGCCCAATGGATAGATGATTCTTGGTTTGTTTAGTTAGAAATGTAAAGATAAATTCTACAATTATTCATAAGCAAATATTATCAGAAGCTTTTGATAACTTTTTAGATGAACTTATAATTATAAATCAATTAAAACACATTTCTATTATGCCAAATTTTGTTGATTTTCTTGGTTGAAGGTGGGTTATCTTGAACTATCTTCCACTTTTATCAACAGACCAACCATCTTTTCAAACTTGATTACTTTCCGTTGTTACTCTTGGCTCCCAAAACAGTAACACCAACACATTTCTTGAAATGTTATCATATTCGGCAAGTGATGAATCTAATCCCTAAACAAACATCCCAGAACATTGAAAGCTTCTTTCACTGCCAACAAAAGTCTCAGAACAGTAACAAATTATAGGATGAACTCAAAAACCAGGCCCCAGACCAGTAATCAACATTTAACTGAATGTATGAATGTTATAATGAATGGATTATAGGATAGAATGTTAACATATAGTTACTTTGTATTTTATATTATTTATATTTCCTCTGAGGCTCATAATTTTTTGTGAGGTTTGGATTTGACCAAGTCTACTGTACTTACAATAATGTATAACAACTGAAGCTAAAAAACAACTATGAAACATTTTATTTTATAAATAAACATATATCTAGTGACACCAATTATCTTCACTTCTTTCTTTCACACATATCTTCTAACTCTATAACTACCATGTAACGCTGCTGGTAGGGGAAGCTCTAGTGTCTACATGGAGTGGGGTAGGGGGGGGGGGGGCAAAGAAAGACAGGAGAAACTGCCCTCGTTTGACTGTTTAGTTTGTATTTTATAACATTTGTTGTTTAGTGACTTACCTCAATAATTTATTATAAAACACATCAAACTTGTATGAACAATAATATTTTAGAACATTTTTGATTGTTGATGATTTTGAAGTTGTAAAAGTTTTTAGAGATTAACTTTTTACTCATGGTATATTTTTTTTTTAATAGTTGTAAATTTCATATGTATATTTTTACTGTTGTTAAATTGCTTTGTATATAGTTGTAAACTTTAAAACATTTTTTAAAACAATCATGTTGATGTTGCAATTTTTCCTAGGAAGAGCCTTATCAGGCATTTAAGAAAGTTTGTACTAGTTTGTTCTACTTTACAATATTCTTAATAGTCATAAGTCATGTCATGTTATATGCAACTGTTACTTTTGTTAGATATTATAAATACCTATAAAATATCAATAATAATAATATAATAAAATGTAATCAATATTAACCGCAAACAAATATGTTTTGTATTTTCTTAAAGGTGCTTCCTATGAAAATTGAACTATAGTTGAGATTGCTTTTATTGAAAATAAATATATATTGTAAATGCACAATTTGATACGCTCACTTTTATTTACCATATTTATATTAGTAATATATGTTTGGAAGAAGTATAGGTAATGTGGATAGAAACATATAAAAGGGATGAACACAAAATGGCTTTTATAGTGAAAAGAACAACACAATTCACACTTTACATTGCTGCCATTGGACAAAGAGGTAATGGTTGCCTCTTGAAGAGGTTTTCCTTAAAAGATATATTACATACTTGCATCCACTGTCCTTTTCCTGTGTTTGTCCTTTATTTATATCTTTTGCATGTTCCTATCTGTGTGTCCTATCATTCTTTACAATTTTCCATTTACTCCCTTTTGTGTTTTTTGGTTTTCCTCTTTTAGGAAGTTGCGTTGCACGTTTCACACTCCTCCCTGATGAGTTCCAATAGAATTAAATCTAGGTCGGGGATTGGGCGTGAGGATTGATTTTCTTTAAGAGGCAACCATTACCTCTTTGTCCAGTGGTAGCAGTGTAAAGTGTGAACTGTGTTCTTCTTTTTATTGTAGCAGCCATATTGTGTTTGTTCCTTTTGTGTGTTTTCTATCCACCTTCCCTATACCTTCTTCCAAATTTATATTACAATTACTCAAAGCGAAAAGATGTTTTCCTAAGAGCCATATTTATATAATTTATCAGTGTCAAACTCTTTAATAAACCTTATGAAAGTTGATTTTCAAAAATTGACTACAAATGATGACTACACTATGATTTTTAATTTTTTTTTTTAATTCCCCATTTTATAATGTTTTCTGGAATGCATTGGTCAAAGTTTAGCTGATTATATTATTTTTGAGAATAGTCTGTGGTCCGCAACCTGCGACCCTCAAAACAGTTAATAAAAACTTTCAGTATGTATTTACATCCCCAAAGTAGTCACCCCTTAATATGCTCTTGAGGTTTGACACCCCTCATATTGCCACTTCCCTGTTTGGACCATTAAAAGACAAAAGTTGGTTATAAATAGTTGACCTCAACATGTTACTCCATCCTCCCATTCAACTCTGCCTGTTGCCTCACTAAGTGCTATACACAGTAGCCTGTGTGAAAGGTGTCCTTATCTCTGATGTGATGTTGCCTGTTGCCTCACTAAGTGTGATACACAGTAGCCTGTGTGAAAGGTGTCCTTATCTCTGTTTGATGTGATGTTGCCTCACTAAGTGCGATACACAGTAGCCTGTGTGAAAGGTGTCCTTATCTCTGATGTGATGTTGCCTGTTGCCTCACTAAATGTGATACACAGTAGACTTTGTGAAAGGTGTCCTTATCTCTGATGTGATGTTGCCTGTTGCCTCACTAAGTGTGATACACAGTAGACTTTGTGAAAGGTGTCCTTATCTCTGATGTGATGTTGCCTGTTGCCTCACTAAGTGTGATACACAGTAGACTTTGTGAAAGGTGTCCTTATCTCTGTTTGATGTGATGTTGCCTCACTAAGTGTGATACACAGTAGACTTTGTGAAAGGTGTCCTTATCTCTGATGTGATGTTGCCTCACTAAGTGTGATACACAGTAGACTTTGTGAAAGGTGTCCTTATCTCTGTTTGATGTGATGTTGCCTCACTAAGTGTGATACACAGTAGCCTGTGTGAAAGGTGTCCTTATCTCTGATGTGATGTTGCCTCACTAAGTGTGATACACAGTAGACTTTGTGAAAGGTGTCCTTATCTCTGATGTGATGTTGCCTGTTGCCTCACTAAGTGTGATACACAGTAGACTTTGTGAAAGGTGTCCTTATCTCTGTTTGATGTGATGTTGCCTCACTAAGTGTGATACACAGTAGCCTGTGTGAAAGGTGTCCTTATCTCTGTTTGATGTGATGTTGCCTCACTAAGTGTGATACACAGTAGACTTTGTGAAAGGTGTCCTTATCTCTGATGTGATGTTGCCTCACTAAGTGTGATACACAGTAGACTTTGTGAAAGGTGTCCTTATCTCTGTTTGATGTGATGTTGCCTCACTAAGTGTGATACACAGTAGCCTGTGTGAAAGGTGTCCTTATCTCTGTTTGATGTGATGTTGCCTCACTAAGTGTGATACACAGTAGACTTTGTGAAAGGTGTCCTTATCTCTGATGTGATGTTGCCTCACTAAGTGTGATACACAGTAGACTTTGTGAAAGGTGTCCTTATCTCTGTTTGATGTGATGTTGCCTCACTAAGTGTGATACACAGTAGCCTGTGTGAAAGGTGTCCTTATCTCTGTTTGATGTGATGTTGCCTCACTAAGTGTGATACACAGTAGACTTTGTGAAAGGTGTCCTTATCTCTGATGTGATGTTGCCTGTTGCCTCACTAAATGTGATACACAGTAGACTTTGTGAAAGGTGTCCTTATCTCTGATGTGATGTTGCCTGTTGCCTCACTAAATGTGATACACAGTAGACTTTGTGAAAGGTGTCCTTATCTCTGATGTGATGTTGCCTGTTGCCTCACTAAGTGTGATACACTAGACCGTTCACCATGTGAAAGGATTCATTTGGACCAATGTAATTTGATCAAACATGGGACAGGCCTATGCGCAGTAGGTATCCCAATATGCCGCGAGAAATGCATATCGGTTTATTACGACACAATACTCGTATCTTTGGGGAATTCACAGTCAGTTTAAATTCATCAATGTATACAAATTAACTATTATTGAAGTTATTTTTGTTTAAACCCTATTTTTTTTAAACATTAAATATGGATAAAAACCAAAAAAAGAAGGAAAGTGGACACAGAATGTCTTATATTTAAAAATTGGTGGACTGTTGATTATATTTTTGTAAATTTACGAAAAAAGCCGTTTGCTTGATTTGCCAGGAAGTTGTGTTTTAAAGAATTTAATGTGTGACATTATGAATCAGGATACAAAATGGAATACGAAAAACTTCTGAGCTATGAAAAAAATAAGATTCCTTGAAAAAGCAATTATTAATCAACAAAGTGTTTTTAAAATGTTATTAAACAGAGTATAGCTATGGTTAGAGTTAGTTTCTAAATCAATTGCTGAATATGGCAAATCATTTACAGATGGAAAATTTACTAAAAAGATGTACTTGCTGTTGTCAATGAAGCATTCCTTAGTAAAATTAAGACTGTACAGGACATAAGACTGTTTACTCGTACAATAGTTAGATTATAATATATTTATAATAATTTGCGTACTAAATTCAAGGAATATTCCTCAAAATTTGATTTTATTCATTAGCTTTGGATGAAAGTAATGAAACATATGATACCGCACAATTATTGATTTTTATATGAGGAATTGATGCAGAATTTCAAATAACAGAAGAGCTTGCAGCAGTTAAGAGTCTTCGCAGGATGACCAAAGGTAATATTTTTCTACAGTTAATTTATATCATTAATATATACAATTTAAAATGGGAAAACCTAATAAGCATAGCAAAAGATGGGGCGCAAAGTATGGTTGGATGTAATGTTGGATTGATGGGATTAATTAGTAAAAAAATGTAAGCATAACATTGAAATGCATCTGTGATTCCATTGGATTATCTACCAATAATCATTGTCCAGTAAAGATGTGAATTGGAAAACTGTAATGGATGCCGTTGTGACAGTTGAGAAGAAGTTTATTAGCAAAAATTATATAAACCACAGCCAAGTTGAAGCAATTTTAGATTAGAGTGATTCAGAATTTGAAGGCATATTGTACAATTCTGAAGTATGACAGCTCTGCCAGGGAGAAATTTTGAAATGATTTTTTGACTTAAGAAATGAAATAGAAATATTTTTTCCTATTTCAATCAAAAATATATCTGAATTATCAAATTTTAATTGGCTTTGTGAGCTTGCTTTCCTAGTTTATACAACTGAAAATTTGAACAAACTAAATATTCATATCAAAGTGAAAGGAAAATTGATTAATGCATTATATGCCGACATTAAAAGTTTCAAATTAAAATTATTTGTTTCGCAAGTCAAAACAACTTTTTTTTTTCTTCTTGCCCTTTTCCCGCATTTCAAGAACTAACAAATCAAGAGGAAAAAAACATTTTCTAGATACAATTTTTATTGATTCTTTGAGGTTACTACAGCAACATTTTAATCAACAGCTCAAGATTTCGCTGACAAGAAAGGTGATGATAAATGATTAGAAACCCCTTTCATAACTAAACTGTCAGAAATACCAGAATATTTACAGTTAGAAGTTGCAGATTTACAATCCAATAATAATCATAATAGTCTTAAAAATAGTTTTACTCAACATGATTTTATTTCATTTTATTCAATATCTGAAAGTATAATCCCAAATTTGAAAACTTTGCAAAAAAATAACAATATTTTTTAGTACATATATATGCGAACAAACATTTTTCAGAATGAAATATGTAAAATCAAAACTAAGATCGCGCATGACATAAAACTGTAAACATTATTCTGCGAATTAGTGTAATGAATATTGACTGATATCACCGAACTATCAAAACAATGTTCTCATTAGTTTCTTTCACTTGACTGGAAGGGGGTTGTCTGGTCGCTGCAACCGGGAATGAAAGATTCAAGCATCAGAGGTGATAAGTCCAGCTAATATACTATCAACATGTGTGAAAACATAGGCCTACTTGTTCTGCTACAATTGATTAAGATTGAAAAATGCTCTCATGCAGACACATAATGTTAAAATATCATTGATTAGCTTTAATATGAGAGTAAGATGATATCTATAAACTGACTGCTTTTCTTGTGGGAACTTCAAAATTAATAAACCTGTAACAGGGATTAAATAAATATATAGTTTTAAAACTTTAAATCATGTAATATAAAAACAAAGTCAACTCTGGTTATAATGAACCTCTACAGACTCGGATGTTTTGTTCAGTGTGTCTGAAGTTGAATGGTTTGAAAGTAGTGGGTTGGAGACAAAATAAGAGATCAATATCATCATCAAATGTTTACAGCCTGTGGCCGGGTCATTTTAGTAAAATGCTTCAATCTTTCTCTATTCTTCCACCATTCTTCTCCTCTCACTTGAACACTTTCTGTTATCTGCTCCTCCCATTGCTCAAATATCTCATGTACCCCTGTACCCCCATTCTTTCCTGGATAGCTTCAATCCTAATCCTGTTTCTCCTGATGACAGCTAGCAGTTAGATCAATAACAATCACTCTTTATTGAAATCTATTAAATAATCTTGAAATAATTGGTTATATTCTGCTGCTTGCTTTATACTATTTCAGTTAATATTCTTTCTTGATCCTTCTTTAGAGTCTGTTCTTTTTCCACTCTTGATTCCAAACTATCCATGTATTCAAATAATCGTAGAACTGTTTTGATACCCTCCAACGCCACCTTCACTGTCTTCATTCTTGCCCACACCTTGTTTCACTCTTGTGTGCTTTTACAGCGTCATCGGATGGAGTCATAACTTCACGATCTGCATTTATAAAGTCTTCATTTTCAACGGAATTGTCATCGAGGTATTAAGTTCCTTGAGAGGCACATCGTCTTCTTCCCCGAACGCCACACATCTAATAGCTAGAATAGTGTGTACAGTAACAATCCTGTATTGTGGCTGTCAACACACTCCTCCATGCCTTGTCAGCAAAACATGCAGCGTTTAAAACGTTGATTGGTGTTCTGCTTTGTTTCCAATGCTTGAAATGTATACAGTATCACTTCCTTCCTGTAACTAGTCTTGGATCACTCCTTGGTCCATGGGCTGATGTGTTGCCAGACAGGAACACCAGCTTGATGTGGCATAGGTTTGCAACGTGAGAATGTGGCCTGGATGACTAACGTGTTGGCAGAGAGGAACACCAGCTTGATGTGGCAGAGGTTTGCAATGTGAGAATGTGGGCTGAAGAACTGACGTGTTGGCAGACAGGAACACCAGCTTGATGTGGCAGAGGTTTGCAATGTGAGAATGTGGGCTGGAGAACTGACGTGTTGGCAGACAGGAACACCAGCTTGATGTGGCAGAGGTTTGCAACGTGAGAATGTGGCCTGGAGGACTAACGTGTTGGCAGACAGGAACACCAGCTTGATGTGGCATAGGTTTGCAACGTGAGAATGTGGCCTGGAGGACTAACGTGTTGGCAGAGAGGAACACCAGCTTGATGTGGCAGAGGTTTGCAATGTGAGAATGTGGGCTGGAGAACTGATGTGTTGGCAGACAGGAACACCAGCTTGATGTGGCAGAGGTTTCCAACGTGAGAATGTGGGCTGGAGGACTAACGTGTTGGCAGACAGGAACACCAGCTTGATGTGGCATAGGTTTCCAACGTGAGAATGTGGCCTGGAGGACTAACGTGTTGGCAGACAGGAACACCAGCTTGATGTGGCAGAGGTTTGCAACGTGAGAATGTGGGCTGGAGAACTGATGTGTTGGCAGACAGGAACACCAGCTTGATGTGGCAGAGGTTCGCAATGTGAGAATGTGGGCTGGAGGACTGACGTGTTGGCAGACAGGAACACCAGCTTGATGTGGCAGAGGTTTGCAATGTGAGAATGTGGGCTGGAGGACTGACGTGTTGGCAGACAGGAACACCAGCTTGATGTGGCAGAGGTTTGCAACGTGAGAATGTGGCCTGGAGGACTGACGTGTTGGCAGACAGGAACACCAGCTTGATGTGGCAGAGGTTTGCAACGTGAGAATGTGGCCTGGAGGACTAACGTGTTGGCAGACAGGAACACCAGCTTGATGTGGCAGAGGTTTGCAATGTGAGAATGTGGGCTGGAGGACTGACGTGTTGGCAGACAGGAACACCAGCTTGATGTGGCAGAGGTTTGCAACGTGAGAATGTGGGCTGGAGGACTGATGTGTTGGCAGACAGGAACACCAGCTTGATGTGGCAGAGGTTTGGAACGTGAGAATGTGGGCTGGAGGACTGACGTGTTGGCAGACAGGAACACCAGCTTGATGTGGCAGAGGTTTGCAACGTGAGAATGTGGGCTGGAGGACTGATGTGTTGGCAGACAGGAACACCAGCTTGATGTGGCAGAGGTCGCAACATGAGAATGTGGGCTGGAGGACTGATGTTTTGCCAGACAGGAACACCAGCTTGATGTGGCAGAGGTTCGCAATGTGAGAATGTGGGCTGAAGGACTGATGTGTTGCCAGACAGGAACACCAGCTTGATGTGGCAGAGGTCCCAACGTGAGAATGTGGGCTGAAGGACTGATGTGTTGCCAGACAGGAACACCAGCTTTATGTGGCAGAGGTCCCAACGTGAGAATGTGGGCTGAAGGACTGATGTGTTGCCAGACAGGAACACCAGCTTGATGTGGCAGAGGTCCCAACGTGAGAATGTGGGCTGAAGGACTGATGTGTTGCCAGACAGGAACACCAGCTTTATGTGGCAGAGGTCCCAACGTGAGAATGTGGGCTGGAGGACTGATGTTTTGCCAGACAGGAACACCAGCTTGATGTGACAGAGGTTCGCAACATGAAAACGAGCTGTGCAGTTGTCTGTCCACAAGAAACAGAATCTTCCTTTCTTTCATTACCTCTTTCTCCCACTTTCGGAGTTCCTCTTCAAACATGGTTGTCATCTAGACTTTGGTAATTAACCTAGTAGTTCACTGATAGTCAACTGATGTTTATGAAGCACCTTGTGTTCTTAAACCTCTCAATCGGAAGCAATTTCCTCTTCTCTGATCCTAACATGTTGGCACATATTCACAGCATTACTCGGTTTTTTGATAACACATATTTCCCCTTTAAATGTGAATGTTCTGTCCGGTGTCATCTGATAAAATAGTCCAGTCTCGGTGCCGTGCGACTAGTTAATCACTCCAAACTCAGTCAATCTGACGTTGTTTGTTGATTGACAGAATTTGCTCCTTGCTTATTTTACCAGCCATAATACTGTATCTTCTTCCCCCTGTCCAGCCCCCTCTGAAAAGACCAACTCTTGATTGCCGTCCAGTGACTTAGCCAGCTGTTCAGGTATATATTGATACTATGTACATATCTTATTGTATTGGTCATCTCTAGTTTGTCATATTCCACCGCAGAAAGTCCCTCACTGGGTTTTGAACACGTCTCTCCCCGCGAACAATAGATGACGTAGCAACAGAAATGTAATATCTTCACCAAGGGCTACCAGGTGTTCGTGCTGTTTCAGTTCATAGTTATAAAAACATTGTTGGCAACCTTTCACAATATTTGCATTGTTAAAATAATCTCACATTTATTGAAGTTTTAGGACGTTAACAGAAAACCTAACCCACTTTGGTGGTCAAATGGTCTAAGATGTCAGTCTCACAATAGACTGGACTGCATATGAAGTGGAGATCGGGGTTTCTCCCAAGTGGTTTTCCACCCTCCCATCACACTAATGTGGGTACACTTCCTCTAATCATTAATACAATGTTTACGTTGAAGTGGTAACTCAACCTGATCCATCCAACAAAACCATTTGTTAACCAAACTTTGTTTACTGAAATAGTGATTATAGTTTTATTTTGATTTGTTTAGCTTCGTCAAGACCTAAATGTGCACCACAAAGTGAAAGCTCATTACACAGGTGAAGGCAATTATAATAAGGTTAATAAGTTTGTAATCAGTCAGCATCAAGGAGTGGGTAGTATTAAACTAACTTAAAACATGTATTTAGTCAATCTGGCGGTTAATTTGATAAGACATTTAACAGACTGTTTTGAGTTAAATCAGCTCCTAAACACCCCCATCATGGACCTAAGTCGGGCAATATTTTCAATAATCATAAAACAATTTCTTTGGAAATTTATTTAATTCACACCAACTAAAGCAATGACCTTGAGATACAAATTGTATGTTATTTATAGACATTGCTTTACAACAAGTTGGAGAAACAGGAGTTTTCAATGGAAACAACATGTTTTAAAAAGAGGGACTTGACTTGTCCGTGTCTAGCTCGGGCAATGTAGTCTGACACTTCAGTCTCTGGTTGTGTTATTCAGACTTTAACCTTGTAGAAGTTCTATTTTACTCAATAGATATCCCTAGCGTACTACTCTCTAGTCACATAAGCTGTAGTTTATTGTAACTAATTGTAGATGTTATTTTTTATCTTATAAATGTTGCTAACCTAACAAATAAAAAGTTTTAAAAAAAACCTGAACCTTTTAGTTAAAAAAAAAGTAAAATCCAACAGGCAAGTGATTAAATAACTCCTACATAAATGATTTAATAATTATATTTAGTAATTTGTTTTTACCGCCAGTTAATTTGAATTCATAAATAGCTCATTCTTTGTTATTTTAATAATATTTAGTCATTTAAAGTGCCTCATATAATATATATTGGTGTTAGTAAACTAGTGCAGATCGTTATTGTTTTACTACGTATGTCACACACGGAGGTAGCCTGCACTAAAATTACATATTTTCTCCTGCATTCTTGCAACATAATTTTGAAGATATAAAATGAAGCATTCAGTATCCAAGCTATAGCTATATTCATCAAGTATAAATATCGTTGTTCACGAGCATCAACACTTCTAACATCTTGTGAATGAAAAACAAACTATGACGGTGTAACGTTAGTGGCCGATAACTTGGCCGGTGGAAGTGTATATAGCCTTGCTAGTTATCAGACATCTTCATATTGTCTGCTAGTATAGACAACATGTCAGTATATGCCTTGCTAGTTATCAGACATCATGTCAGTATATTGTCCTTGCTAGTTATCAGACAACATGTCAGTATATTGTCCTTGCTAGTTATCAGACAACATGTCAGTATATTGTCCTTGCTAGTTATCAGACATGTCAGTATATTGTCCTTGCTAGTTATCAGACATCATGTCGTATTTCACTTGCTAGTTATCAGCTACAGTGTCAGTAACATTCGTATGCCTTGCTAGTTATCAGACAACATGTCAGTATATTGTCCTTGCTAGTTATCAGACATCATGTCAGTATATATCCCTTGCTAGTTATCAGACAACATGTCAGTATATTGTCCTTGTCTAGTTATCAGACAACATGTCAGTATATTGTCCTTGCTAGTTATCAGACAACATGTCAGTATATTGTCCTTGCTAGTTATCAGACATGTCAGTATATTGTCCTTGCTAGTTATCAGACATCATGTCAGTATATTGTCCTTGCTAGTTATCAGACAACATGTCAGTATATTGTCCTTGCTAGTTATCAGACAACATGTCAGTATATTGTCCTTGCTAGTTATCAGACATGTCAGTATATTGTCCTTGCTAGTTATCAGACAACATGTCAGTATATTGTCCTTGCTAGTTATCAGACATCATGTCAGTATATTGTCCTTGCTAGTTATCAGACAACATGTCAGTATATTGTCCTTGCTAGTTATCAGACAACATGTCAGTATATTGTCCTTGCTAGTTATCAGACAACATGTCAGTATATTGTCCTTGCTAGTTATCAGACAACATGTCAGTATATTGTCCTTGCTAGTTATCAGACATCATGTCAGTATATTGTCCTTGCTAGTTATCAGACAACATGTCAGTATATTGTCCTTGCTAGTTATCAGACAACATGTCAGTATATTGTCCTTGCTAGTTATCAGACAACATGTCAGTATATAGCCCTTGCTAGTTATCAGACAACATGTCAGTATATTGTCCTTGCTAGTTATCAGACATGTCAGTATATTGTCCTTGCTAGTTATCAAACATCATGAACAGTTTCCAGCAATTGGATGGGTATGTTTGGAGCATCCTCTTCTAAGCATTCTCTCTCCTCACCACCTCTTCCCCTCCTCCATTCTCCTCACTTGACCGTAACACCATAGTTGTGCCTTCACTATCCTGTCCTGTACTGGCTCCTCCGTATTTATTCCTCTTCCTCTCTCATTTTCCTTCGTACTATCCATTCATGTCACTCCTCTTCCCATCCTCAGCACATCCCTGTTCCAAATGATACTTCTTCTTGCCTGCCTCTCTTTATCTCGTATTTCTCTTCTGTTTCTTCCAGTTTCCTTTCCCCCTCCCACTCTCACACCAATCTCTCTCTCCTCTTTGTGGTGGTCATCATCTCACTCTTCCTTACATTAAACCTCATTCCATACCCCTTCATCCAAATGCTCCTCGTTGGCCCGTGAATGTCTTTGCAAAGGGATCGGACCAATAGCTGTAATGGTCTGTTTAAAGATGTGCTTACACTGCTGCCACTGAACAGTGTTGATGGATCTCGTCCAACTTAGATCCACTGAATGATTTCCTATCGTTGTTGGTCTCTGTGATCCACCAGTGAGGGGAAGGGGGTAGGATTAGTTCATTAAACTACATAATTCACAATAGTTACCACATTTAAACATCAAACACAAACAATCATTTTATTAGAAGATTAAACTGATGATGTTTAGTTGTTTTAAATAGTACATTTATGTAAAATTTTACTTTTAAAACAATATCTTAAAGAATGAATTTTTATAGAATATTTTACGGGTTCAGGAAACTAAATAACTGAAAGGAAAACTTAAAGAAAAAACAAAATATATAAAAGTTACCTATTACCAGTTAAAGAAGGTATGAAAGGCACACAACATGTGGATGTACCAGTTTTCCTGTATCTAGGTTTCATGTTAATTTCAATGCAGACAAGAATATTAGAAATATAGGAGAACTCTCAGCTGTGGATAGCGACACACAATTAAAAAGGTAAACATATGAAGAAAACTAGGATGTGATTGATTTAAACTACAGTAAAACCCTTTAGTTACAACACAGGGAGTCTGGAATTTCAGATAATCCAAACACAATTTTCAGAAAAAAAGTAAAGTAAAAAACCTCCTACTTAAATAAACCATATTTTATTGATGAGAAGGAATAGAACAGTGATAATAAATGTTGAATGAAAACAAGGCTTCTGTTGTATTTTGATCAGAAGGTAGTTCAATTAACCAAGTGAGACTTCACAGCTATACTCTTCACTTGTCCTCTTCTTCCTCCGCCTCCTCTTCCTCCCCTCCACTGTACACCTGCCCCTCTATCTCCTCTTCTTCATCGTCATCTCCTGCTACCTCTGCGTTCTCAGCTTCGGCTCGCTCCATCTGTCTCGCCAACTCTGCCTCATCCGTTGCAGTCACCACCTTGGGCTGCATCAAAACAAGAACGTGCGGACTAGGACTACATATGAGCAAGTGGAGTACATGGGTGCGAAGGAGCTCAAGACAGACGATCGAGACAAGACTGGGGTTTGAATCTAAGTCAGTGTACTGAGCGTACACTTCCTCTAAATTCAACTTTACTCATCCCTAACACATTATTGTAGTTAATTTATGCAGCCAACACTTGTGGGGAAGTTTGACAAACTCTCATAAAGATGGACCAATATTAAGTATAAATCAAACTTTAAAAAAACTACTTTAAAACTACACCTGGTAATGTTAACTAACGACAGCTCGAGATTAAAATGTGACTCAACCATATCAAGGCTAGAACAATATATTATGTCAAGCAGAATGAAAATAACGGATATGGAGGTAAATATGAGTCACGAGGCGACACACTTTAACTTATACATTAATTTACACGAACAAAGTTTTTAAAAAAAAGATAAATGTTACAAACAAATCAGTGTGAGAGTTATTCAAATTGTCCTGAGATTTGTAAGCAGGATAGAAGGCAAGGCCTACACACTTACCAGAAAACTGTGGGACTCAAAGTTCACAACAAAAACACATAATTATGTATGTTCGAGGTACATCAGTCCCTTCTTCAGCAGTCACCATTTTGATACCAACCACAATGACCCTGACAAACCTGTAGCACTTCATGTTATAGTATTAGAGTAATACCTTTAGCATGATGCCGTAGTCGAGTCTGTGTTTTACTCTCTTCTGCTGAAGAAGGGACTGATGTACCCTGAACATTTCATAACTATGTGTTTTGTTGTGAACTTTGAAGCCCACAGTTTTCTGGTAAGTGTGTAGGTCTTATTTTCAATGTTTAATTTATATATGAAAATAGGGATAGCTCACATATTATTAACTCTAAAATATGCTCTTATTTATTCACTCAAAGATAAAGTGAGTATTTGTTGTATGACAGTAAAAAGATGTTGATGTTTTTTCTTGTTTTATTAAATCCTCCTCCTTTAAGGACTACGCCCCCAACTCAATGTTTAAAAAACTGAGACATACAAAATACTAGCACTTATTATAAATGTCATGTTGAGCTCTTTTAGGCTGGGTTGTTAAAATATTTCTAGGATTAGGCCAGTTCACTGATTAGTACATTCAACATCAAGTTAAGAACTATGAAAAACAAGTCCACTCGGCCGAGATTCCTTGAAACATGTGAACACATTTACTCGTGAGTTTAGGGTTTAGCGTATCTCAACTTGAAATTAGTACACATTATTAAAGGCTTGTGTGAACACATGAACACCGGTATAGGAGCATGTACACTCCAAATTGTATCATACAACTGCAACGTTTAGAACATCTCGGTCAAAGTCTAAGTTTTGAAGCGGTGCACTCACCTACCAGGAAATATAACATGTGATATACAACTAGGTTATCATTTTGATTTTTTAAATGTCTATTTTCTAAACTTACCGCCATCTTGATTGCAAACACACCTCCCATTTAGCACTATTGTTTCATCGATTTATTGATGGCGTTGTTGAGTGCTTTTAGTCCATCCTGCTTTTCAGGTGTGGAAGTTGTCATTACTGAATAGAAACACAAATAAAACATTCCTTGAAGTATATCTGAGTGGTAGAGTGGTCCAACCAGTAACCAGTACATGAGCATACTTCCATCCAAGTATCCAAGGTACAAAGTAATGACTGGGAGAAGTTCTTCCATTCAAACACCCTAGCTCAGTCACTAACATGTCTTCCTGCCGAGCCAATCCATCTCAAGTGGTCCAGACAACAATTAATTGGTTATTTGACACGTGTTCCACTATATGTTGGTAGTTTAAAACCAAGATTATTTTAATATTATATTGAGACGTTTAAAAATGGCAGCCATTTTAGTACCTTGCCGTTACTTTTTTTATGTTTCTAGAAGTTTGCGGAAAACTCCATATTTCAGTTATGGTTTGTCAAAAATCTGTGGAACAGAACTATTATTCTTGGTACACTCTAGACTACAATTTTTGTTCGGTACATCATTTGCTATTTTGTTTCCTTGTGCCTTAAATTTCATGCAGAACTTGACGGTTATAAATAATTCAAATTTTGGAAGAACGATTGTTTTATATATATCCATCAGGCTTGAGCCACCATAGACTGTCCTTTTAAAAATTTGTGCTCTCCCTAACCAGTAAACAGTGTTCTAATTATGTGTTTTGCTAGAGCTTTATAAATAGTGTCTGAGAACTGTTAATACTTTCACCGTTTTGTGTGTTTTGTTCCGGGTATGATGTTATAAATGTGACTTAATATACTATTAAATATGAATGCCATCTCGAGGAAGTGTAGTTTCAAAATAGAGTGGTCATCAGACCCAAAATATAAACAGTGGGTAGAAGAGTGTAAAACAGATAATAGTTTTGTTTCTTGCAAAGTGTATAGGTTTAAAGAATGTTGGCATTGCTAATATGGGGGTGTCAGCCCCTTACAGAGCCATATGAAATATGGAAAGCACATAAAGTTAATTGAAGTATTAAATACAACTAAACCAGTAGGAGATTATTTCAAAATTTCAAATTCATCCATTGAGAAGGAATATACCATTATAAATTCACCACCAAACAACATTCACAATGAACTTGAGTCTTTCATTCCTTTATCGAATCATGTTATTGCAGAATCTCACTGAAGGTGGAGTTTTTGTGGATTCTTAGGGATGAAACTAACATATAAACATATGTCATTTAATTCTTGCAAAGACAACAACAGACTGTTTGCCGCCATGTTTCCAGATGGTGCAGCAGACAAAAGTGCTTATTTGTTGTGTTTTGGTATTGACCCTTACATTAAGGAGAGGCTTATTCTGAGTGTTGGTCAGTCAGAATATTTTGTGGTATGTTTTTATGGAAGTGTTAGTAACTTTCTCCAACAGGACCAATTGGATGTTGCAATCAGGTTCTGGGACAAACGCTTTCAGCTTGTATGTATCTTGGTCATGCTAGAGCTGATGATAAAATGAAAGCATTACAAAATGGAATGGGAGAGATAAACTTGATGAATCTTGTACAAATCTAAATGGTTGGGCCTAACGTAAATTCTAAAGTATGTAAGGATCATCTTACCCAAAGGAAAGACGAATATCCAGAATATGCACGGCTCATTGATATTGGTACGTGTAGTGTGTACTACATAGAGCTTTCCAAGTTACAGTAGAATAAACAGGTTACCATGTTTGTGGCAAATATTCAAAGATTCATCTGCAAGAAGTGACGTCTTACAAAATAATAAAACCTAGTTGTTTCCATTAAAGTTTTGTGCAACAAGGTGGTTGGAAGAAGTTTCTGAAATGGCTATTGCTATCTGGCCACAATTATTAGCATTTGTTGACTCTTACAAAGATGGTCAAGCATCTTTGGAATGTGGCTTCTCTGTCAATAAAAAATGGTTGTGGAAAATCTAAAAGAAAAAACTCTAGTAGCGAATAGGATTGTTTATGATGAATTTATAAACAAAGATAGAAGTGGTGTTTTCAGAAAAGTACTTTTGGCAAGTGCTGGATCATCTAAATGTGTTACCAACAGTACTTAGATGATCAAAGAAAAACAAAATCAAAGGAGAAAAAACTAGAAAAAAATCACAAATGCTAGAGATTGTTCACCAGTTAAAGAACTGAGTTACAGAATGAGAAATCAAATGATATAATGAAGAAAAAAGGCAATGCAATGACATTACTTGCTGAGAAAAGGAATGATTTCAATCTTCTTTCAAAGTCAAACACCTACAAGTAAAAGTCATTGGAATCAGCGGCCAAAGTTGAATGAATAAATCAGAAAATCAACAACAACAAAACTGTTAGCATTTTATCAAATTAGGTGTGACTTAGATTTTGCAAACCAAGTTATATATAATATTGAAAATAGAAATTAATTATTCGTAGTATAAAATATTGTGTGGAATATTGAAGATGTAGGAGAGTTGGGAAACTGCATTTTTAATTAGTTAGTATAGGATGTATATGCGTTAAATGCTTCAGATACAGGTTCATTTATCCATTGCAACAAGTGATTAACACACAGCTAGGGTAAGAACACCACTGAGATATAACACACAGCTAGGGTAAGAACACCACCGAGACATAACACAGCTAGGGTAAGAACACCACCGAGACATAACACAGCTAGGGTAAGAACACCATTGAGACATAATACACAGCTAGGGTAAGAACACCACTGAGACATAATACACAGCTATGGTAAGGACACCAATGAGACATAACACACAGCTATGGTAAGGACACCACTGAGACATAACACACAGCTAGGGTAAGGAAATCATTGAGACATAACACACAGCTAGGGTAAGAACACCACTGAGACATAACACACAGCTAGGGTAAGAACACTGAGACATAACACACAGCTAGGGTAAGAACACCACTGAGACATAACACACAGCTATGGTAAGGACACCACTGAGACATAACACACAGCTAAGGTAAGAACACCACTGAGACATAACACACAGCTAGGGTAAGAACACCACTGAGACATAACACACAGCTAAGGTAAGAACACCACTGAGACATAACACACAGCTAAGGTAAGAGATTGTTACCATAGAGAGGAGGTGCTATAAGGTTGATCTTGATGGGAAGATCCTCAGTGGAGCAAGCCAATCCAGCCCTTAATGCCTCTTTCACTGCATCAATACCCTCGTAGCCGTAGCACGCCACTTCGATGTCCGCTCGGATCTTCACTGCCTGCGATGTCAGCTTTCGTTTGATGTTATTCAGCAGGACTTCCTTGGTCTCCTCATCTAAGCCACACTCGGCCAAAATTGACGGGTCCCTAATTATGTCAAAGTACATTTTGTGTCAACAATCGAAGTGGTAAAGTGAAAAGGGCACATGAGTACAATTGTTTTCTGAACCTACAATTAAATTAAAGGAAGGAATAAATCAGCAAACCATGTGAGGCACAGCTGGCTAAAAACCAGTGTAGCAAATCATGTGAGACACAGCTGGCTAAAAACCAGTGTAGCAAACCATGTGAGACACAGTTGGCTAAAAACCAGTGTAGCAAACCATGTGAGACACAGCTGGCTAAAAACCAGTGTAGCAAACCATGTGAGACACAGTTGGCTAAAAACCAGTGTAGCAAACCATGTGAGACACAGCTGGCTAAAAACCAGTGTAGCAAACCATGTGAGACACAGTTGGCTAAAAACCAGTGTAGCAAACCATGTGAGGCACAGCTGGCTAAAAACCAGTGTAGCAAACCATGTGAGACACAGCTGGCTAAAAACCAGTGTAGCAAACCATGTGAGACACAGTTGGCTAAAAACCAGTGTAGCAAACCATGTGAGACACAGCTGGCTAAAAACCAGTGTAGCAAACCATGTGAGACACAGTTGGCTAAAAACCAGTGTAGCAAACCATGTGAGACACAGCTGGCTAAAAACCAGTGTAGCAAACCATGTGAGACACAGTTGGCTAAAAACCAGTGTAGCAAACCATGTGAGACACAGCTGGCTAAAAACCAGTGTAGCAAACCATGTGAGACACAGTTGGCTAAAAACCAGTGTAGCAAACCATGTGAGGCACAGTTGGCTAAAAACCAGTGTAGCAAACCATGTGAGGCACAGCTGGCTAAAAACCAGTGTAGCAAACCATGTGAGGCACAGCTGGCTAAAAACCAGTGTACCAACCTCAGTTTTTAAAATCTCTGTACAAAATGTTATGGAAAGGTAAATAAAGTACCGTGATTCTGCAATGAAAGAACCAATGGGTCCATACATTCTTTTTACATTTGTCACTTTAATTTTCCATTCTTCCACCCCTGCATAGCTTACGGAGGCTCGTACACAACGCACATTAAATGTTTCAAATGTGTCCCTGATGTGTCTGGTTTATTAAGATAAAGCTTAGCATAATAGTAACTAAAATTTGTTTGTATTATTTCTAGATCCCGCCAGGAATGGAGGAACAAAGGTCGGATGACCCATAGAAGGTCAACAAGCAGCAGCATTGTGAGCGTGCACAGCAATGTAACATTATAGTAGTACAATAACAAGTATTATATTAGGATATTTGTATAGAACTGTTATAATTTATAAAGAGATGTGAAATACTTTAATAAAGTTAGTATGCATTCAGACAAACTTACTCTAATCAATGACTTCATTAACTATTTCCTAACTATTACATTTACACATGGACATAAAGTTTTTCAGTGACTTTTAGTTTCAATTTGAACAAATGTGTCTACAATGGAGTGAGTTAAGCCTAAGGGGGAAAAAAGGTGCTAGTCTATAAGTGTCTGAGCAAAACAACAAATAAACAATCATTAAATTTGAAAGTGGTGTACAGATGGTGAATATTTTTAGTGAATAAGGCACACACCAATTAACATGGACATTGAATGTGTGTTGAAAAATATACTTTATTGGGAGTAAAAAGAATGGTTTGGGCTTCTGGAACAAAACAAGACTTTAACATGTAAATAGTCAGTCGACAGAGCTTAGTCTTTAACGTGTTAGTCTACTGAGCTCAGTCTGTAGCACTTCTGTCTACTGAGCTCAGTCTTTAGCGTGTCTGTCTTTTGAGCTCAGCTTGTCTAATGAGCTCAGTCTGTAGCACATCTGTCTATTGAGCTCACTCTTTAGTGTTTCTGTCTACTGAGCAGTATGTAGGGTTTGTCTACTGAGCTCAGTCTGTAGCGCGTCTACCTACTGAGCTTAGTCTGTAGTGGATCTGTCTACTGAGCTTACTCTTTAGTGTGTCTGTTTACTGAGCTCACTCTTTAGCGTGTCTCTCTAATGAGCTCAGTCTGTAGCGCATCTACCTACTGAGCTTAGTCTATAGTGCATCTGTCTACTGAGCTCACTCTTTAGTGTATCTGTCTATTGAGCTCAGTCTGTAGCACTTCTGTCTACTGAGCTCAGTCTTTAGCGTGTCTGTCTATTGAGCTCAGTTTGTCTAATGAGCTCAGTCAGTAGCACATCTGTCTATTGAGCTCACTCTTTAGTGTGTCTGTCTACTGAGCAGTATGTAGGGTTTGTCTACTGAGCTCAGTCTGTAGCGCGTCTACCTACTGAGCTTAGTCTGTAGTGCATCTGTCTACTGAGCTCACTCTTTAGCGTGTCTGTCTAATGAGCTCAGTCTGTAGCGCGTCTACCTACTGAGCTTAGTATATAGTGCATCTGTCTACTGAGCTCACTCTTTAGTGTGTCTGTCTATTGAGCTCAGTCTGTAGCACTTCTGTCTACTAAGTTAAGGGTCTTAGGTTTGATTCCCAACATGACCAAAAAATGTATAATTTATGAAATTGGAGTTTTCCCTTTCACAGTGATAAATTAATGACCAGAAAACTGGTTGCTGTGTTTGTTCTAGATTATAAGTTGTGTGCTGATATAATTGGTTGGTTTAGAAAGTGCACATTAAATGCCTCAAATAAAAAACCTGTAAATCCTAAATCCAACCAACAATTGATCTGTTTGTTGTTGTTTCTTTTACAACAGCTCCTAGAGCAGGGACACCAGACTGGGACCTTAAGCTCAGGACATAAAACTTTGCTGGTATTTCGGAATATGGTACTTTTTACTATTAAATGTTTAAAGTTTGATAGACTGGTCAAAAGCAATGATTATGATTAGGTATAGAGATTATTGACAACAAGGTGTTAGTAAAACTATTTAACGACAATAACATCACTTTGATCAGATACAAGAAGTGTGTCAAGTACGTTTAGAAAAAGAAGACATTCAGTACAACATGCTTAACTTACAAAAGAAATATTAATTTTACTTTTTCCGACACTTACAAAACAGCTTGTTTGAAGAAATCATAAGCAGATGCTTTCTTTTTGTATTTCTCCTCAAATTTCCAAGCCGTCCTCTGGTAGAGATCTTCCAACTGCTCATCATTCTCGTAGTGTAAGAGTTCCGCCACATGGCGCAGGATGGAGTTGACAGCCTTTGCTTTGGCAAACCTCTCTGTGCACTTCTCCACATCCTCGGCAGACACTCGTCGCTTGCTCAGGTCAATGTACCCTGAGACAAAAACACACCCTCATCTTCCACTGCGCTTGCATCAACCATGTTATGAGCTATTGTCTTCGTATTGGAAACAATTTAATTCACAATAAATCCTGAAGAGGCCTACTCACAAGGCCGTAGTCAGGGGGAGGTTTCGGGCTTCAAAACCCCCCCCCCCCCCTGAAATTTTATGAACAAAATATATATGGCTTTATTTATGGTTCAAACAATATCAAAAATTAAGGTACAAGTACAAATTAGGGGGCTGTGTTACCATAAAAAGCACTTCAGAGAGCTTCCAGAGGTGTTTATTATTTAGAATTTTTTCTAGCCTTCAGCAGTTATGGTGTTATGTTGTAGAAATTTTTTTTTTTCAGATAGCTTCTAGAGGTGTTTAATATATAGAATTGTTCCTATTTTTCGGCGGTTAGGGGGTTATGTTGCCATAAAATACACTTCAGAGAGCGTCTAGATCTGTTTAATAATTAGAATTTGTCCTAGCCTCCGATAGTTGGGGGTAGTGTTGCCATAAAAAAACACTTCAGATAGCTTCTAGAACAGTTTTTTATTTAGAATTTTTTCTAGCCTCCATGAATTGGGGGATGGTCCAACCAAACCCCCCTGAAATTATTGGCTGGCTACGGCCTTGCCTACTCATGTATTACAAACAATGCATCGCGATGTCAAAATCCTTAAAATGCCCAGGCTTAGCTGACGCTACATTTGTTTTTAATAGGTAGATACTTTTGGGAGCTAATTTGAAATTGTATTTGAATATTATAGCCCAAGGGTTTGGTTTCTCACCCTTTTCTTTATCAACTCGGATAACCACGACAGGCTCAGTCTTCCCCACTCGGATCAACTTATTTATTGACCTGATACGTCTTCTCGACAACTCGGAGAGCAGGATCATGCCTTCTATGTTGTTGTACTCCAGTAAATGAACATAGGCCCCCATCTCGGCTATACTCCTCACATTGACCATCACCACATCCTCCACCTCGGGTACTTCTCTTTGTAGAATCTACACGACAGTGGCATCCTCACCTGGACAACTCACAAACTAAGCAACAAAACTTTATTATTAAAGATATTGTGTATTTTATTATTTTTAGAAATATCTAATCTTCAAACCCCTCACATCAGGAAATAACTTCAAGGATTAAAAAAGTTTGATTAAATTTGTTTTAGCTAAATATAGAACGCAAATTTCCCAAAATATGTTAACAGGCCTATTTGGAATGGGGTGGAAGTATCCTAACCAAATAATTATACTTTATTTCAAACCAAGCCTCTTTTAAATAAAAATTATAAACGTGTTTAGGAATACAAACCTGATGAAAAGTACTTTGTATCTTAAAATAAGAAAAGATGAGAAAATAAACAAAATATAGTATAGCTAGTCAGAAAACATGTGTACCACAGATTATACAAATGTATAACATTGATAAATTGGAAAGTGCATACAGTCTTCCATGGATAGCATTTAGTTGCTTACGAATGATCACTACAACAAAACATAAGGAACTAGGATGATGATGATAATAATAATAATAATAATAATAATAATAATAATAATAATGCATAGTTAATTATGAATAGGATATAATATAAGTGTTCAATTCATAGTAAAAAATGCAATTGTTTATAATGTTACGTACCAAGCAGAAACCAGAATAAAATAATTTTGCATCCCAGGGAGAGCCAGCATAAACGAGAGTAAAGTACCATAGTATCCCAGAGAGAACCGGAGAAAAATACCATAGCATCCCAGAGAGTATCAGAGAATTCCATTATAAACCAGTTCATCAAAGAGTAAAATACCAAAGTGTTCTATTGCAAGCCCAGACCATTCCAGAGTAAAATACCAGTGTGTTCCATTGCAAACCAGACCATCGTATAGGAAAATACCATTGTATTCCATTGCAAACCAGACCATACCATTAAAATAAAAAACCAGAGCATCCAAGCGTAACAAATCAATTCCAGAGTAAACCAGAGTCACAGAGAGAACCAGACTAAACTCTGGTTGTTTCATAACTGAAGGAAAACCAGAGTAAAACCCAGGGCTTGGCTTGCTATGGATTCCTCTGGTTTGAAATTAGTCTTTTCACCATGGCAAGTTTAGCATAGCTTTGAGAGCAAAAAACAAGGTACTTTTTCAAATTGGTACAGAAACAGTACAATTTCATAGAAATAAATAATTAAGCGGTAAAATGAGTTAACAAAGTATAGCAAAACTGCATAATACATAGCTTAAGGTGGGAGTGCAGGGGAAGCGAAAAAAGGTTGGTGTTTTTGTAGTTTCTATATCAAAACTTTTTTTAGCTAAAATAAATCAAATTTTGCCCAAGTATATGGCCGGCTAGTGCTATAAAAAATTATAAATGGTTTTATAAAGCCAATAGCTTATATTGTGTTAAAATTAGGTGTAAATAGAGTTTCACTATCATTATATAAGTATGCTAAATTACTTTTCAGAAGTTCTAATATTAACTTAATATCATTCATTTAATAATTTATTTATGTGACCCGATATAATATATTTTCACTGATAAATGCGAATGTTCTACCCTAATGTAACGTGGACTTGTATGATTAAACTTTTTTCGTAAGCAAAGAGATTCTCAACATCCAGTTCCTACGCTGACAATTCACCAAAGATTAATATATAGCATTTTGGGAATCCGGGACCCTTAACACATAAGGTAGACGTATTAATGACCAAGCTGAATTCAATGATTTATATACTATACTGGATGAACATAAACACCTCTTGCAATGGACC
Organism: Timema podura; assembly: GCA_033556935.1. Taxonomy (NCBI): domain Eukaryota; kingdom Metazoa; phylum Arthropoda; class Insecta; order Phasmatodea; family Timematidae; genus Timema; species Timema podura. The sequence continues at coordinate 40,693,785 of JAVRXN010000003.1, forward strand.
AAATCGTGACGCCAAAGTTTATCGTCTGCTTGCTAGCTATGGGACAGATTTAACGGTTTCATTCAATGTTCTTGTGCAAAAACGTGTGACTGGTGAATAAAAGTTTTTTTTTAATAGTGAAATATTATACCCCAATTGACTGAAGACACATTTATATTAAAAAAATACAATTCAGTTTTAAAGGTAATATCGTACAAATAAGAATAAAACCTTTTATATATTAAAATGTGTAGCTAACACCCATGTTGTTCACATTCTGCCAAGACTACAATATATTTAAAATTTGTTATTAGCTTATAAAATGGTTTCAGAAACAATATTATATTTAAATTTCGATAGCTAATGTGGAAAAAAAAAGAAAGCATCAAACTTAATTACATTCAAATTATTATTAAGGTTACAGGCTTGTATGAAGTCTTACTATATTACAATATATTTAAAGTTGGCTCTCAGCTTATGTATTGCTTTCAGAAACCAAATCATATTGAATGTTCGATAACTATAATGAAATAAGGTCACTAAAAACCTGATTACTTTTGATTGAATGACAAACTTTGTGTAGAAGGCCTACGTTCAAGCGATAATTTAGCTTATAGGCTTGTATGAAGTATTATTGTTTTAGCCTAAATCGACTTATTTAAAGAAACAAGTTATAAGTGTTCAAATTAGTTATGCTCTTCAAACCTTTTATTAACCCATTTATTTCATTTAACTAATCGTACTTGATATATCTCATATATTCATAAAAATTAGCGAACGATGTCGAAATGCCACATTGCCTTGTATGTGTGTAAGAGAGAATAAGATACTTGAATTTTTTCTCTCTCACAGCTCAAAAATTTTAGCCGTAGATGTCCCTCCACTTATATTATAGAGATCAATGGCTTAATTATTGTCAGGCAAAGTGGACAACAATTGTTATAAATCTAAGATTTAACTATTCACTAATTTACAAGAAATGTATAATAATTATATTATAAATAAAGTGCACAACCAAAAGGGATTTAAAGTATTTAAACTAATACTAATTACTGTAAAGTTAGTAATAGTAAAGTTAGTAATAGTAGATAAGGAAAATAAATGTAGAACGGAATGATAGACTGGTCTTTCTGTCGATCTTCAATTTATCGAAACTTGGCGCGTTTGAAGAGCTCATAGCTAAACACATCAAACTGTGAAAAGTATTGGTGTTAGAGGAATGAATCTTATATCAAAATAAAATTAAGTTCTTGATTATCAATTTCCTACACTCATACTCACTACCTACACTCACTCACTACACTACACTACACTGTCAATAGAACAAACTTATACACAGAGTGAAAATATGTCTGCAGTAAAAACCTTATAGTTTTGTTTAGTTAGTTATTTATTCAAAATTTGTTTATAAAATGAGCCAAAATCGGCTCGTATACATATAAACATCCAAATGTAGGCGTGGTTCATTCACTAACTTGTTACATACATTTAGGAAAGTGAGATCGATTACAGGATATAAATTATTTGTCCTCACCCAGCCTTATTATTTTAGATGCATTCACCTCAACGATAGTAAAATTACAAATAAGCATAATAGTATAAAAAAAACCTTTACAAAAGACAGAACAATAATACGGTATACATAACATACACACGGTATACATACACATTCTGCTCCAATTATCACAACAGTTGCTACAAAATTACAGATACCTTTTCACCCACATATCACTTGGTCAAAATTATTTTCCAGAATGTACCTCTTAACTTCCTTTTTAAAAATATTAAGTTTTTCCATATTTATTTCTTATGGTATTATATTGAAAAATGTTAGGCCCTTAATCTTTATTTCATTAGAAAACAATTTTTTCAAAGCAAAACAATTGGAATATGGGAGTTTTAATCATATCCTTGTGTGTTTAAAGGTTTTTATAACAAATTCTGAAAAAAATACGGTGATTGTCCAATACTTAGAGTAATTTACGAGAAATGGTGAGATATGTTTTAGAATTTTCGAGTATTTGATTGAGGTAAACACAATATCGCTTGGCTTTACCCTACTAAAAACTTAAAAATGGGGCCATCTTGCGCGCTCGTGTCGTGAACTCAAATTTTGTCTGCACTTTGCACGGAGCCTATAGAGATCACTGACTTCAACTCCATAGTCCATACCATCAGAGACAAGTAGTAGGGGTTAACTTCATATGTAGTTACTGGTAAGTAGTTACGGATATCTAAAATAGAGCTCGTGTTAAAGTGCTCTGTGCCATAGAGCAGGGATAAGTAGAAACATGATATCATAGAGATTCCTATCTAAATTCTATTGAGGTGGCGGCTAGTTTAACTCAGATCTTTTAGTTTTAATTGTTTCTATCTCCTCATTTGTAGTCCACAATTTTAACACTTTGGACCACAATTTATTATCAAAATGATGCAACGAATTCGTTATCAATCAGTTCCCAGTCATCTGCCGAGAAGAGGAGAAATAAACCAAGATGTGCTCTGTCATCCTATTTGCACTTGTGCTAGGCCTACCATTTGATCACTTGGTAAAATATTTCTATGTTTTAATTGCTGAACTAAGATTTGCTATTTATAAACAGGGCTAGGGCCCGAATTCTTTATATGAAAATCAACAGGAGGAATTTTTGTCTATAAAATATTATATTACACATGTTTTTACTTTCTTAGTCAAAAAAAGTTGTGAATTTGGGAAAAACTTTACCTTGGGATTATGGTGGCTCTAAATGTGTTGCTTGCCAGTGTCAGGAAAAGTAGCTATGCGAATGATGTTCGTATGCTTGTCAAGAGAAGAGCTAGTGATGATGCTTGTGATTGCCAGAGAGGACAGTGAGTGATGTATGTGTGATTGCCAGGAGAGGAGCTAGTGAGTGGTTATGTGTGATTGCCAGGAGAGGAGCTAGTGAGTGATGTCTATGTGATTGTCAGGAGGAGAGTGAGTCTGTGGATTGGAGAGTAGTGATTGCCTAGGGATTGTGACGCTAGTGAGTGATGTTGTGATTGCCAGGGGAGGAGCTAGTGATGTATTTATCGGGTGTATGTATGTGTATTGCCAGGAGAGGAGCTAGTGAGTAATGTCTGTGTAATTGCCAGGAAGGAGCTAGTGAGTGATGTCCGTGTGATTGTCAGGAGAGGAGCTAGTGAGTGATGTCTTGTGATTGCCAGAAGAGGAGCTAGTGAGTGATGTCTGTGTGATTGTCAAGAGAAGAGCTTGTGAGTGATGTGTGTGATTGTCAAGAGAAGAGCTAGTGAATGATGTCTTGTGATTGTCAAAAGAGGAGCTAGTGAATGATGTATGTGTGATTGCCAGTAGAGGAGCTAGTGATGTATGTGTGATTGCCAGGAGAGGAGCTAGTGAGTGATGTCTGTGTATTGCCAGGAGAGGGAGCTATTGATGATCTGTGTGATTGCCAGGAGAGGAGCTAGTGAGTGATGTTGTGTGATTGCCAGGAGAGGAGCTAGTGAGTGATGTCTGTGTGATTGCCAGGAGATCGTGAGGATAGTGAGTGATGTCTGTGTGATTGCCAGGTGTCGGGCGAGGAGGTGATTGTGGAAACATCTCAAGGAAAGCTGCTAGGAGCTACCAGTACGACAGCAGATGGCACACCACTACTTCACTTTCCGAGGTGTTCCGTATGCCAAACCACCTGTTGGTCCTCTAGATTCAAGGTAGGTCCAGTAGAAATGTTTGTTAGCTGTCTTTTTGTCTCTGTTCTGTTCAACATTTCCATGTTTTGATTGACATAACCAATCTTTGCAGTGAGAACATCCCCTTCAATTGTTAACTCCAAACACATTCCTCATCTTGTAGATCAAGTCACTCATTAGCGCTCCCATTCGCCAAATGACTTTGGACAGGAACACAGTTCACACTTTACACTGCTGCCACTGGACTTAGGTTTCATTAAATCAGAACTCATCAGGAGGGGAGTGAAACTAGCAACGCAACTTCTGAAAGAAGGAAACCAATAACCACAAAAGGGGTGCAGGAAATTGGAAAAGAATGACGAACATAAAGTACAAACACAGGAAATGAACACATCACTTAACCTAAAATTTACTTTTCACAAATTTATATAATTTTGGTAATTTGTAGGTCCAGAATTAATATTTGAGGTTTATTGTAACTAAACACATACAGTAGAAATAATGAGGGTAGTTTTGAGGATCTGCACCAGCATTAGTATGGAGCTAGAGGATAGGAAAACCGCCATCTTCCACTGTCTGGGATTTGAACCCTGATATCGTCATCAACGACGCCCCTTTGACCGTAAATAAGATGGGCAATCCTCTACCACTGAGCTACCTAGGGTCAGTCTTCACTCATAGCTTAAGGCAGAGTCTTTGATGGACGTGTGGAAATAATCAGCTAACAAAGAGCTATCATTAAAATGTATCAAGGTGGGGCTATATATTTCAGGGGGACAATGCTCCCCCCTACTGACAGTCTCTTACACCTCTCACATCATGATAATGACTCCTCCCAACCCTTGCTATAAACAAGTTATGCTCTTACCTCAAGCGTCATCACAACTTTAGATATTCAATTGTTATAATGTTGTTTTTCAGGCTATTAACATAATATTAGGGTTATAATCACCTGAGACTACATCTTTAATGAGCTTCAAATCACCTTTATACAGTCATACCACACCACTATTTCAACATGTTAGATTCCAGACTGTTGTATAAAGTTAGTAATAATAATAATATTTTAGCACCGCGTCTTACTACCCGTTCGGGTTATACGCTTAAGTACTAATTACGCTAATGGATTAGGAATTGGGAGGGTTGAATTTAGAGGAAGTGAACCCGCATTTGCGTGGAGGGAGAGTGGAAAACCATTTAGGAAAAACCACCCCCAGTTCACCCGACCGAGATTCGAACCTCGATCTCCCCGTCCTCAGCGGTCGAGCTCAACACGACTAGCGCGTTAGCCAACTACGCCACCGAGGCGGGTTAAAGTTAGTAAAGTTAGCCTTTCTACCATTTGTAAATGCATGGTTGTATCACTGAGCTGTCAGATATTTGGGGTGTCTGTATAAACTTGTTATCATCTCTAAAAAAAAACTGAGAAACTTTGAAATTTCATTGTGATTGTTGATGCAGGTTGTGTGCTAGTATCTAGTTTGATTATTTGGGGGTTTTATGTTGCGTTTCATACATGTGGATGTGTTCCGTTTTGTACATATGAGATAATTTAATCCATGGTGACACATGAAAGCAAGGTAATGGAGCATATTGTGTTGTGCATGTAGTCCCCGCAGGAGGCAGAGCCCTGGAAGGGGCAGCGAGATGCTCGTCAATTCGCCACACGCTGCCTACAGGAGGACGGAGGATCGGAGGATTGTCTGTATCTCAACATCTTCACACCACAGGTAACTCTCTGTCACCACTCTACACAGTAACTCTATCACCACTTTTATTACAAGCTCAACGTCTCTCATTACAACTTGTTTGGTGTAAATACGGTGCATCTTATAAGATAGAACATTTCTTATGGTGGAGATAGGAAAGGAAAACAGAACAAGATAATCCCGTAAAAGACAGGGAATTTGGATAATAGCCCATCTAAACAACAAAACAGAAGTGAGAGGTTTGGTTTCTCGATGATAAAATGGATCACCTGCTTATGGTTAACCACATCCACACAGGGCCATGAATAAATACATTCAACATTTAATATTGGGAAAATAACTGAAGCTAGCAGCTGCAATCATTTATTTAACATCAAAATACATCAAATTAGCAATGTTTGAAATATTATCTCTTTGGGCTGTACACAATTTATAGGCCTAATCGAAAGTTAAATAAAATTGATCTTAGACTTTTAATTAAGTTTCAAGTTTCACTTTGATTTACCTTCGTAGGGGAAAAGTGATCCTCGCACTCGACTTTAATCCAAAATAAAACAGTCAATTATGTTTTCAAAATGTTGCCAGTACAATTTAGTTAAAGTGTGAGCCCCTCGTTGCGTGTTGTTATGTTCTAGTTGGGGCCCAACTCTAACTTGCCTGTCATGGTGTGGTTCCACTGGGGAGCTTTTGCGTTTGGGTCAGCTGACCTTGACCCAGGACACCTCATGGACCTAGGTGTCATGGTGGTATCCGTGCAATACAGGCTAAATGTGTTTGGCAAGTAACATCACACAACTGATCAATGAATATCACACGAGTAACACTGGTACATACTAACAGTTTGCAGGGTTGGTTAAGTAAATCGCATGAGCCTATTCTTAAATATTTCAAATACATGTAAAATGTAGCAAGTGTTATAACCACCGAGCAACATTTAAATGTTTGTATTGACTTACATAACTCGATTGGATGCATATGCTATAATTGCTGGCTTAGCATGTATGAAGTAACATACTCGGGAGGTTAAATTAGAATGCTGACAATTCATAACAATGAGTAAACTAGTGAGGCCAAAAGGGGCCAATATCATGATATAAAAGACGTTGACTTTTTGGCAACAGCGCGTCACATTTCTATCTATTTTGAGGGTGTTCACTCTGTCCGACGCCTTATTGATACAGATAACATCTTTGGGTCATCCATAGTACTGGTACTTGAAGGGCATCGTCAGAGCCCAGGGTCCTGGGATCGAGTTCTGTAGAAGACCGTGTAGTAATAGTCAAAATAGTTAGTCTACGTATTCACGAGTTAAGCCAGTTCTTCCACAAGCATGGGTGTCCTTTCTTCTTATTTTTTATCTTACAACCAACATCACATTTTTATATCATCTTTTAGTATCTACTACTAAACCAAATTTCACAAACCTGCATATTATTTTGCACCCACACAACAACTTTTCCTGCAACCTTACCCCTCCCACAAGCTATCCTGACAAAATGAGCCCACGGGGCTAATCTAATGAGATGTACCAATTGGAGGTAATTTACTGTATTTCATTGTTTCAAACAATTAAGAGGTGATTGTTGATCACATCTCTGGTCAAGTTAACTAGCCAATTCCCTCCGATCGGCGTGTTGATGGGTAACATACCTTGTAGCTGATATTGTCTTCATAAATATAACCTGTTTTATTTTAGCATTGCGTCTTATTACCCGTCCGGCTATGTACTAATTACACTAATGGTTTTATGGATTAGGAAGGCTACATTTATAGGAAGTGTACTTGCATTTGCGTGGAGGGAGAGTGGAAAACCATTTTAGAAAACCACCCTCAGTACACCTTACAAAGATTCGAACCTCGATATCCTCATCATTGGCAATCTAGTTTATTGCGAGAATAGAGTCTTAAACCATGTGGCCACTGAAGCAGGTATCTATATTTTATTAAGTACTAAATTTAATTGTAATGTGAGCCGTTTAGTGGCTGCGTGGTCTAACGTGCTACTCTCATGTTATACTAGACTGCTGAAAACAGGGAGATCAGGGTTCGATCCTGGTTGGGTGCACTTATGGTGGTTTTCCACTCTCCCTCCACGCAAATGCGGGTGTATTTCTTCTCAATTAAACCTTTCTAATCCTTAAACCATTAGTGTAATTAGTACATGTGCATATAACTTGAATAGGTAGTAGGACGCAGTGCTAAAACAAATAATTAATGTGCATTCAATTTATTTTAAAATAACAAGTGTAATAATGGGTTGCCACGCAGTTTTAAAATTAACATTTCAGTTCAAATTGATGTAGAAGTTTATTTTTTGGTGTCCTCTTAAAGGTTTGGGTCTGTACTATATTTTTGGTCCAAGTGTACAACGATTAACTCCCATGGAGGTACCTGTGGACCCGGGCTCATTGTATGATAATTGTTTAACGTTCAAAATGCTCTAACTTTTTAATGGATCATCCAATCTTAATGTTTTTTATGTGGTGTAGTATGGTAGTTTACATATATTTTATTAATATAGTTCAATATTAGGACGGTATAAGCATTAAATATTGGGTCATCAGACAAATGCCTTGAAGCCCTCCTACCACGGTTTCATGATAAAGCCGCTAAGATAGGAATGATCCGACATGGAATACATCTAGTTAAACAAACAACAGAGTACCTCAATCTTCAACAACCTCCAGTATTAGTAGTAGACCAACCACTTTATGGCATCGCAAAGAACGTTCAGTGGACCTTTCTTGAAATGTTTGGAGAAGTCAAGTTTTTGGTGATGCTGGAAGGGCCTTACATTGAAATGGCTCTATTGGGCCAGTATGAGAGACCTGTTACTAGAATCTGGATGGCCAGAAGTCCTATTGGAAGCAGGAATCACAAAACATTGGCAGCAGCTATATCATTTTTTAGAGCATTTGATCCAATGAGAACACGATATGCTCACCAAGTCACTGTTGTGGTGCTTAACAACCTTCTGAAACAAGCTTATGAAAAGTGTGGAGTCGAAATTAGGTTTTGGGATTGGATCTCAGTTGTTTCCAAAGACAAACCAACAGTGCAATTCTGGCTGCTCATGCACAAGTACGAACAAATAATATTTATGTTCATACAGGCACATCAAGAGCGAAAGTTCAAACTCATGGTTGATACTCTCCTAAAGCTTGTACCCCTCTTCTTTGCCCTGGATCACCATAACTATACTCGTTGGGTTCCTGTCTTTATCCGATACCTAAAAAATCTTCCGGATATTATCCAGGAAGAGTTTTAAGCAGGACATCGGGCAGTTACAAGAAGCAATCATAGTTTATCATCCATACCAATTGACCAAGCACATGAGCAGACCAATAAAAGAGTAAAAGGAATTGGTGGTGCAATTGGTATCACAGAGTTACTTGCAATACTAGAACGCTGGATTGCAACTGGACCAAAGATTAGCCGTGTAATTGAACAATTTACTAATAAAACAGATTATGCTGATGATGAACAGCAACCTCATCATGAGGAAGGACGTGCATCTCAAGATCGCTTTAGGTGCCAGTCACAGACCTGTTGGGTGTCATGCTAGGCAGAGGAAAATAGTTCAGATCTGGTCACAGTAGTCAACAAAGTGTGTATCAACAAGTTCGCAGCCCCATCTACCCGTATTCTAAAAGGTATGTGAGATGTCCTTTGCTCAAATAAAGTACTTTTGACAGCACCGATAAAGAAAAATAATGGCTTGCTTTCCCATAAGATTAAAACTACAACAAAGACAGCAGTTACAAGGAAAATTAAACATATCAAACAACATGCAGATTTGTATGGACAGGCATTTGTTATGCTTAATAGCAGGGATGGGAATCATCATCATCTCCCCCTGCACTGTCTTTTGATGGATCTCTCAACTCCTGCTGCAAGTCACATTTATTGCCATGTGTTATGGAAGCCAGTGAAACTCCTGGACATGCTGGGAGCACCTGATGTATATGGAGTCATCGTCCACTGATCTAGTCGCTTCTTGGTACAAGCTTCAAAGGCATAACATTCTATGAATATTTCATCAAGGTTTTCTTGCCAAGGATACAGCATGACTTACAAAGAGGCCACAAGGGAGAAAGGGGAATTGGTACAACACAACGTGTGTCTCGTCTTGCCAAAATCCCAGGTAAACGGCATGAATTTTTGGCAGATCAATAAAACAAGAAGGAACTGTTCTCGTCCTTGTCAACAGAATTTATGCAAGTAGTCATCCAAGATGTAAAATTAGTCAAGTCCTTTCTGCAGGACACTGTTATCCTATGGGACCATGCAATCATGAAGAAGCTGTTCATCTTCTCCACGCCCTCAAAGATTCAACACTTGCGATGGTATACACTGGGGTCACAGATGTTGTTTTAATAATTTTGAGTAATGTTCACCACTTAATTGCAGTGAATCCTTTGGCACATATCTGGGTTTCATTTAAAGCAGGGAAAACAACACAAATGATCTCTATAAATATCATAGCAAGCTCAGGCGAGACAACTTGTAAAGCTATGGCTCTCTTCCATGCATTTACTGGATCAGACAGCATTTCTTCTTTCAAATTCAAGGGTGAGAGGTTCTGCTTCAAGACAAAAGATCAAGTTCCATCACTCATGCCGCTAGCACCCCGTTTCATGTATCACCAAAGTTGAGAGATGTAGCTATACAGTTTTCCTGTAGTCTTTACTCAAATGAAACTTAAAGATGATACAAAAAAATAAACATTTGCATCAACTTGAAATGACTGATGGTAACTGCACCCCGCTATAAATTATGGGGTCTTCGGATGAAGTCTTTAATTTATATAATGAGGTTATAGAAAATGTTCAAGTTTCAAGACAACCACGGGAAATATGTTAGGTTCAACTAAGTGACAATTAAATTCATGAATCTATAAAGTTAAGTTATGTTTTTTGAATAAAATAAAACAAATTACTGTTTCTAATTAATTCTAGCTAGACATTTAAAATTATTGAAATAGTTGTATTAATACTTTACAGTACCTACTATAAAATGTTTCAGAAAAAGAAACATTTCCCCTTGTCAACAGCTATTGCTTTTTATTACTCTCCTCTTGTAGTTTTACTAGAAGGCCTATATTTTTAATTGCTCTGAGGATCTCTGGTCGACAGATGTGTTTTTATGAAAGTCATCGAGCAAACTTCTCCTTGGCGCCTCTTTCTCTTTACTTGTCACAGCATCAGTTTTGTATATCTCTCTGTATTCTTCCAATAAGTACAGCAACAAGACACACTAATTATTAATAGCTTTAGACAAATTAACGAAAATTAACTAAACAAAGTACAAACAGATATTCACAAAGCCAACCTAGGCTATATAACAACAGAGAGCTGTTCAGAATTGTAACTTTTTACAGTGTTGCCATGTTAACCTTATTTGATTATTTGGTCAAATCTGTGTTCAGTTTATTGGACATTTTGATCCCTAATTAACTTTATGACAGCTCAAACTTGTCTTGGTCTTTGATCAAGCTGATTGAAGAACCAACATGAGTTCTGCCCAACCAGCCCTTGATATATTTTCAACCCTTGCTATGCTGTGTGTTTACTCCAGCTACCCTCAATAGTAGCAAACTTACCGTGCATGTTTCTGTTGTATCATGTGTCAAGAAAACTGCCACTCTCAGGGTAGACAGAGTGTACAATACAAATTAACATTAATACGGAAAAATAAAACGTAATAGAACCACATGTTGTGATATTAACTGGATGTATCAGATTAGAATGAAACATTTTACAAGTGATTTTAGTGTATACAATTACTATATAAATAAGTACACTATAATATTTGTTGAGCATTAAACAACTATTACATAAAATATTCAAGCTTCAATTTGACTTCAAGAATATTTGATGTATTTGATTCAATTTAGCTCCAAATTGAACCAGTGGACTTGGCACACACCTAGAAAAAACTAAGCCTAGGTCTGAAACTATCAAAAACGTGTTACCTCTTATGTGTCTTATTTTAAATTTAACAATCACTTGATTTCTAAACTAAATAGTTAGGTTCTAAAATTACTTGAGCTTGCACACAACTACTTGATAAAGTCTTGCACTAATGTGTGCTACACCTGCCTTACAAAGAGATAGATATACCTTTCTATACCTTCTTTACCTTTGTCTCGTACTCTCATCCACTTTGCTCATTACAATGGCCGGAGGTCTGCACACTGAATTCTTTTTTGGGTTCTTACTCTACTCTACAATTCACAAACAACATCCACAGAAGTAGAAAGAAAGGTAAACAACGAACCATTCATCACAACAGGCTCAACATAAGGCAAATATACACCAAGTTACAAACAGCTCAAAATTGTCAATTTCATAAATCTGTCAATCTAGAGCCCAAATATTTATTAAAACCTCAGCTTGAAATTCTGAGTACTTATAGCCTCATAATATTTTGTGTCGATGTCTATAACTTTGTACATCCAATACAATTTAGAAAATGTTTTACTGTAAAATATTTAATTGATTTAATCCTAAGCTGATAACTCGACTAATTGTCAGACCATGCAATTTAATGGCTCCAGATTTTTGCGATGCAAACACAAATTTGTGATTTACAAAACAACACAGTGACAAAAATTGAACACGGATGTGTGTTTTAACTGCCGATATTTTATTGGTCAAGCTTTGTAATTGTCAAAGCAGGATTTTATTTATTTTTAAACAAAATCAATTTGGACGAATATATGAAGGGGAATCAAAGTTTTCAAATCTTCAAACATTGTTAGTTCAAGGTAGATAACAAAATTTACTATAATATTTAAGCTTTTTTAAAAATACTGTTTACTAAAATATCACCAAAACAAATCACATTGAACATTGATTTAGCAGATGTTAAAACGAAATCATTAAGATGATAACATACCTGGACAATGTTGTCCACGCTTCATGTGTCCTGAAAAGTACACGGGTGGCTACTCAACAGTTGTCAATGAATGTGTTCTGTACACAGGTTTTCTCAGTCTAGAAGGCACAGATGTACCGGGTAATGCAGGCCTTAAGGACCAGGTGGCAGCCCTCAGGTGGATTAACAAAAACATCAACCAGTTTGGTGGCGACGCGGATAGAGTGACCTTGTTTGGTTGCAGTGCAGGAGGATCCAGTGTTCACTTCCACATTCTGTCCCCTCTCTCGACAGGTAGGTAATGTCCCTTTCTCGACAGGTAGGTATTGTCCCCTCTCTCAATAAATGTCCCCTCTCTCTATGAGTAGGTAATGTCCCTTTATCTCTCTACGGGTAGGTAATGTCCTCTCTCTCTCTACAGGTAAGCAATGTCCTCTCTCTCTCTACAGGTAAGTAATGTCCCCTCTCTCAACAAATGTCCCCTCTCTCTATGAGTAAGTAATGTCCCCTCTCTCAAGAGGTAGGTAATGTCCCTTTATCTCTTTATGGGTAGGTAATGTCCCCTCTCTCGACAGGTAAGTAATGTCCCCTCTCTCTACAGGTAAGTAATGTCCCCTCTCTCAACAAATGTCCCCTCTCTCTATGAGTAAGTAATGTCCCCTCTCTCAAGAGGTAGGTAATGTCCCTTTATCTCTCTATGGGTAGGTAATGTCCCCTCTCTCGACAGGTAAGTAATGTCCCCTCTCTCTACAGGTAAGTAATGTCCCCTCTCTTGACAGGTAGGTAATGTCCTACCATTTAATAATCAGTAATTTACTAACAATCAACTGATTCTATCTTGCTCCACTTTGATGTCACCAGCCTAGATTAGAAGTTTAATCATGTATTATTATTATTATTAGCACCGCGTCTTACTACCTGTTCGGGTTGTACGCACTTACGCTAATGTGTAATGGTAGAGTGATTGTGAGATGAAATGGAGGACCTACAGTTTAACGTGGGATCCGAACCACGGTGGAGGCCTGGCATTCCTCACATTTACAAGTTGTGATTAATAAACGTCTTGTCAGAGGTGAAGGAAGGGTTTGGCAATCAGATAAATCTGTGCCAGGACCGAGGATTGAACCCCGGACCCCAGCACAGAAGTCTTGACACCTTACCCTTAGACCACCAGGTCACCAATTTGAATCATGTAGAGGATCCCAAGGAGAGCTACGGAAATGAAGATTGGAGTGAGACGATGGGAGGAGCAGATAATAGCTAGTATGCAAGGGAGAGGAGAAGAATGGTGGAAGGAAACTAAACTGACCTGCTATAGACTGGAAACAGTTCATGGTGATGACTTATAAATGATCATTTTTCTCAATAATGGCAGACCTATAATTAATCTCAACCAAATATTTTGGTGAGTTAAAGAAATTACTTTTAAAATGTTATTTATTCAGGTCTGTTCCACCGTGGAATATCCCAAAGTGGCACTGCTACGGACCCTTGGGCCTACATCGAACAATCACAGTCGTACGCCTTCCGTCTGGGGAGGAACCTTGGTCTGCAAACAGAGGATCCTCAGGAACTCCTCGACTTGTTGAGAAATGTCCCAGCTGATGAGCTCGAGGCTGCTGTGGTCAAACTGTTGAAACCTGACGAGAAGACTCGCTACTACATCTTTCCTTTTCTTCCTAGTCTAGAGTACTCTAGCGGGACTGAGGAACCGTTCCTAGCACAGCATCCAGACTATATAGAGCACCACGGGAACTTCAACAAGGTAATAGTTCTCTCTAGTCCAGAGTACTCTAGCATCCAGACTATATAGAGCACCACGGGAACTTCAACAAGGTAATAGTTCTCTCTAGTCCAGAGTACTCTAGCATCCAGACTATATAGAGCACCATGGGAACTTCAACAAGGTAATAGTTCTCTCTAGTCCAGAGTACTCTAGCATCCAGACTATATAGAGCACCACGGGAACTTCAACAAGGTAATAGTTCTCTCTAGACTAGAGTACTCTAGCATCCAGACTATATAGATCACCACGGGAACTTCAACAAGGTAATAGTTCTCTCTAGTCTAGAGTACTCTAGCATCCAGACTATATAGAGCACCACGGGAACTTCAACAAGGTAATAGTTCTCTCTAGTATAGAGTACTGTAGCATCCAGATTATATAGAGCACCACGGGAACTTCAACAAGGTAATAGTTCTCTCTAGTATAGAGTACTGTAGCATCCAGATTATATAGAGCACCACGGGAACTTCAACAAGGTAATAGTTCTCTCTAGTATAGAGTACTCTAGCATCCAGACTATATAGAGCACCACGGGAACTTCAACAAGGTAATAGTTCTCTCTAGTATAGAGTACTCTAGCATCCAGACTATATAGAGCACCACGGGAACTTCAACAAGGTAATAGTTCTCTCTAGTCTAGAGTACTCTAGCATCCAGACTATATAGAGCACCACGGGAACTTCAACAAGGTAATAGTTCTCTATAGTCTAGAGTACTCTAGCATCCAGACTATATAGAGCACCATGGGAACTTCAACAAGGTAATAGTTCTCTCTAGTTTAGAGTAATCTAGCAGGACTGAGGAACCGTTCCTAGCACAGCATTCAGACTATATAGAGCACCACGGGAACTTCAACAAGGTAATAGTTCTCTCTAGTCTAGAGTACTCTAGCATCCATACTATATAGAGCACCACGGGAACTTCACAAGGTAATAGTTCTCTCTAGTTTAGAGTACTCTAGCATCCAGACTATATAGAGCACCATGGGAACTTCAACAAGGTAATAGTTCTCTCTAGTTTAGAGTAATCTAGCAGGACTGAGGAACCGTTCCTAGCACAGCATTCAGACTATATAGAGCACCAAGGGAACTTCAACAAGGTAATAGTTCTCTCTAGTTTAGAGTACTCTAGCGCAGACACAGTTACTTGATACTATACAGGTCCAAAAGCTTGCAGTTAGGCCCGCATAGTAGGGCTCTCTGAGTGAGTACCTGTATTCTTGAATCTCGTTAAGGATCTGAGGTCCCATACAAGCCTAGGTAAATTATAGCATTAACTTTCAAATATACCGTAATAATAACAATAACAGTCATTTTTAGGGTTGTGCCAAGTCCACTTTTCCAATTCGAAACAAACTCGAATCAAATATAGAAATATTCTCAAACCCAAATTGATGTTCAAATATATTTTCTTTTAATTATTCTATGCTTGAAAAAATATTATATTGTGGTTATTTATATTACTTTATGCAATGAAATTAGTTGGGAAATGATGTATAAACAATTGTTTGTAATATTTGGTGTCAAGTTATTATCATAACATGTGATTCAATTACTTTAGATTTTTTTTCCATATCAATATTAGATTGTAATGTAATGGCTAAATGTGAACATAAATGGAGTATTTCAGCTGTCACTATTTTTATTGATGAAGTTCGAAGCCAAAGCTGATGTTTGTTTTGAAACCAAGATGAAGTTTCAAATCTTCGCACACCCCAAGTAATTTTGATACAATTCAACATCGTCCGGAGCACAGATGTTCACTTGGTGCTGACCTCCTACCAGAGAGAGAAATTAGAGTTTTAATGATGTTTAACAAGGGGAAGCCACGACGTTCGGATCACGGATTATCTTTAAACTTTGAACACTTTTAGTAGTCCATTAGGACAACATAATGTGCTAGTAGTAAGGCGTACTACTTAGGCGTTTTCGAGAAAATCGCAAGAGAAGTTTTACGCGTCGAATATGTACCGGTGCGTTGCGACTATAAACATGAGATGTTGGTGGTCGAGTGGTTAGCGTTCCAACTCCATAATCACTGGATAGCTGGATCGAGTCCCGCTGATTCTTTTTTTTTCAACACTGGTCATATTCTTTCATATATATTACAATTCAAAGGTAATATAATGAAAAAATACGTGTATTTGCATGAACTTTTACTGAATTTCCAATGTTATTTGGCTGTTTACTAATTTTTATTACTACAACAAATATTATATTCATAACTATCGACAAATAAAAGACCAAACGCATAAAGTTTTCCTGAAAATGAATGCCTGTCGTGATTTGCGAAATCCCTCATACCTGAAATCGGGTAAGGTACCCGGAACTGCTTTGCACCTGGACGCTTTGACCCGCAGACACAGGTTTGAAAGGATAAGGGGAGGGCCAGGCTTGGAAAGCCCAAGTCAAACATCGATAAATAAAGGTGTTAATAACTTTTTTCAATAATACAATGAGTTACAATATGTCAGAATATATTACCTTTGAATTGTAATATATAGAAAAGAATATGATCAGTGTTGAAAAAAAAAAGACGAGTGGGACTCGATCCAGTTATCCAGTGACTACGGAGCTTGAACGCTAACCACTCGACCGTCGCCATCTCGCGATTATAGTCGCAACGCTTCGGTACATATCCGACGCGTAAAACTTCTCTTGCGATTTTCTCGAAAACGCCTAAGTAGTACGCCTTACTACTTGCACATTATGTTGTCCTAATGGACTACTAAAAGTGTACAAAGTTTATAGATAATCTGTGATCCGAACGTCGTGGCCTCCCCTTGTAAGATTTACAGTACACACATAGAATACTTACGCACTAAACTGTACTTGATACTGTCTTGCACTAAGCCTATTTGTGTTGTTATGCCTTTCATATGTCTTCATACCCTCCTATACTCAACAATCAGTTCACTGAGTTGCCGACCTTGACATTCCAATGCCCTCTTTGCAGGGTTCCTCTCACACCCCTTTCCACTTCCCCCCTTGGACAGTGCATTATTTCACAAACCACATCCTCAAGCCATCCATAAAGCTCAGAGAAGAATAAACAATGAGTCATTCATCACCAGAGGCACAACAGTGACCTTTTCAAGAAGCTCTTGAGACTTGAATCTGTCTCAGACCAAGCTTGAGTATTTATTTCAGGCTCTGCTCAAAAATCTGAATATTTCGCAAATCCCTAGCATGTACACAACCTATTTTTCTAATTTAAAACTCATTATGGTATTTAATACGCTATTTTGGAATTTAATTTAATTTATTTTAGATTTAGGAGTAGAATATCTGTATTGAATGACAAGTTAGGTCCTTGTGAACCAGCTTTATTGATTGACAAGTTAGGTCCTTGTGAACCAGCTTTATTGATTGACAAGTTAGGTCCTTGTGAACCAGCTTTATTGAATGACAATTTAGGTCCTTGTGAACCAGCTTTATTGAGGACAAGTTAGGTCCTTGTGAACCAGCTTTATTGATTGACAAGTTAGGTCCTTGTGAACCAGCTTTATTGAGGAAAAGTTAGGTCCTTGTGAACCAGCTTTATTGAATGACAATTTAGGTCCTTGTGAACCAGCTTTATTGAGGACAAGTTAAGTCCTTGTGAACCAGCTTTATTGATTGACAAGTTAGGTCCTTGTGAACCAGCTTTATTGAATGACAAGTTAGGTCCTTGTGAACCAGCTTTATTGAATGACAAGTTAGGTCCTTGTGAACCAGCTTTATTGAATGACAATTTAGGTCCTTGTGAACCAGCTTTATTGAGGACAAGGAATACACCAACTAGCATTAGGACCTAACACACAATCATGTTGTTTCATGGAGGGGGTGGTAAGCGCCTGTCCAGTCACAGGAGAGGAAGGCCTCTCATTGGATATGTAGTCAAAAGAGTGGCAATTAAAAACAACAAAGTACCTTTTGAATTAAAAAAAATTACAACCAAGAATGAACACGTTCTTCAATTTTCAACTTTCATTAAGACCTCATTTAATTCTACAACCCACCATTTTGAAAAATCTAACCCATGTTGTGCTTGTTTTATTATTTATGAGGGAGGGCTGTGGTTTGAACGCTACCCAGTGTAAAAACATGTTTAGTCAAAGGCAATATTTTACAAATCAACACTTTTTGAAACTTTTTAAGACATTTCTCTTACATTTGTTACTGAACCATGAATTTTAACATAATTTTGAAAAAGAAATAGGAAAACAACATGGCTTTTATAATGAACAGTTCACACTTTACACTGCTGTCACTGGACAAAGAGGAACACAGTTCACACTTTACACTGCTGTCACTGGACAAAGAGAAACACAGTTCACACTTTACACTGCTGTCACTGGACAAAGAGAAACACAGTTCACACTTTACACTGCTGTCACTGGACAAAGAGAAACACAGTTCACACTTTACACTGCTGACACTAGACAGTGAGGACCACAGTTCACACTTCACACTGCTGTCACTGGACAGAGAGGAAGAGTTCACACTTCACACTGCTGTCACTGGACAGAGAGGAACACAGTTCACACTTCACACTGCTGACACTAGACAGAAACGAACACAGTTCACACTTCACACTGCTGTCACTGGACAGAGAGGAAGAGTTCACACTTCACACTGCTGTCACTGGACAGCGAGGACCACACTTCACACTGCTGTCACTGGACAGAGAGGAACACAGTTCACACTTTACACTGCTGTCACTGGACAGAGAGGAAGAGTTCACACTTCACACTGCTGCCACTGGACAGAGATGACCACAGTTCACACTTTACACTGCTGTCACTGGACAAAGAGGAACACAGTTCACACTTCACACTGCTGACACTGGACAGAGAGGAACACAATTCACACCTCACACTGCTGACACTAGACAGAAACGAACACAGTTCACACTTTACACAAAAGGGTGAGAAAGGAAATTGGTATACAATGATAGAACACTTAGATAAAAACATGTAAAAGGAATGATATATTTTATTCAAGAGGCAGCCATTACCTCTTTGTCTAGTGACACCAGTGTAAAGTAAGAACATTATAAAGCCAGAATGTTTTGTCCCCTTTCATCTGTTTCTCTCTCTATTTTCTGAAATATATAATTAAGTAATTTTATTTGCAATTGACCTTGTTTCGATTCCTCTTATCCAGGTACCTTACATCACAGGTGTCAACAAGATGGAAGGAAAGTTCTCGATTGTGAGTGATCCTACAAACAATGACGTTTCGCAACTCTCCTACTGGGAGACCATCAACAGCGACTTGGAGCGAGTGGTGCCCGTCGACCTCGGCCTGGAGAAGGGTTCGCCCGAGTCGCTGCAAGTTGCAAACAAGGTGAAGGAGTTCTATTTTGGCGACAGGGAGATATCTCTGGAAACAAAGGAACAATGGATCGAACTCCAGTCGGACATACTCTTTAACGTTAAGACACAGTTCACGGTCCGACAGTTTGCAAACCGTTCCAACTCCACCTACAACTATCACTTCACTTACAATAACTCGGCTCACACCCAAGAAATGGATTACCTCTTTTACCAAGACAAAGTAGTGGGAGAAAGCTCGAGGGACGCAAACATAGCCAATTACATCGGCACACTATGGGCTAACTTTGCAAAAACTGGAGTTCCGTTGTTCCAAGGGGAGGTGAAATGGGAACCTGTCTCAAAATCTAGATTATATTATCTTAAAATAGATGACAAACTATCATTGGAGGAAGAGTTGGAGAAAGAGCGAATAGACTTCTGGCTTGATATCTACAACTCGTACCAGAAGTCGGGACTTACCTTTTCACCCGTTACTGGGAGACTTGACGGCGAGTTGTGAGACTCTTGATCTACCTCAAGCAACACTTCAGTTGGGTTTTGGTTATTCTCTCAGACATTCAACGTAGCTAGGTGGTTAGGGCACTCAATTTCAGGAAACTATTACTGTGGAACCTTGTCAATCCAGCCCTTATTGATCCAAATTTCAGGTTTATCCTGACTGAAATTTCACATTGATTAATTTTTTTCGTAATAAATAATTGATGATTTTTTTTAAAAAAAAAGCTCCTTTCAAATACATTAATTA
Source organism: Timema podura (assembly GCA_033556935.1). NCBI lineage: Eukaryota > Metazoa > Arthropoda > Insecta > Phasmatodea > Timematidae > Timema > Timema podura. The sequence continues at coordinate 40,713,872 of JAVRXN010000003.1, forward strand.
ATTACGATACTGTAGTTTCAGGGTGAGTACAGTAATGTAATGCAATTATTGGTACAGTACTGTATTCAGTACTGTACAGTGCTGTAACTTGGTCGGAGCTAAGACTGTATTCTGCCAACAAACGTCTGCTGTGGAAGAAACTGGGACCGGCTTTTGTACTTCGACCAAAGTCCACCCTGTGCAACTTCTTTCGGTCGCTCCGATATAGACCTCAATGGCGAAAATGATTGGTTGCAAACATACATTGATGGTGACAATGGCATGAGGACAGATGAGATAATCACTGCCTGTTTGTCTACAAAGGAAAAATGGCGCCAAACGACTCACGTCAGTCAGTGATTTCTATATAAACAATAATAATAACTCATTTAATAATTCAATATAATAAAAATTATGGATGGATGGGAATGAGTCAAAATATCAGGATCAGGGCGGGAACGATAAATGATAAAAATGACGCTTTAGAATAATTCTAGACTAAAAATATACCTATATAGTTTTTTTAAACTAATATGGTAATACTTGTAAAAGCTTTGACATTATTAAATATGATACAAATAATATATCATAAAAACATAATAATATAGATAGGGATGTGTGAATAGCATTTTTTGTTGAAACAAATAGCAAAATTTGGAATTGAATAGTAATTGTATAAAAATGAGGTGGCCCAATAGCTAAATAATTTTATAGTAAAGGAAATTGATAGAACTAAGGAAAAAGGAAAAATAAACTACTAAGAGTAAATTTGATGAAGAAAGCCCAGGAAAGAGGAAAAATGTGGGAAGAACCCAATTCACAAAGGTGACATCTTCCTTTCTTCTGTCTTCTCTAGTAGAAGTAGTCACACACACATTTTAACACAAATAGAATAATATTTCGGCACTGTTGCCTTTATCAAACATAAATAAGAGAGTATAATTAACACAAACACTGGATTACTCCATTTTGAATTTAAAGAACTGTTAGAAACAAATTGTGCAAACTGTTTTTGGGAGTAAAGTTAAATTCCTTGGCTATGGTTAGTATTTATAGAGAACTATTTAATAATAATAATAAATTATAGTAATAAAAATTTGAAAAATGATAATCTAATAGAAAGAAAGAAATTATCTTCTGTTGAGGCCTGGTGATAATCTTGATTTGGTAATCCATTGGTGGGCCAGTTCCCACTGTCTAAGTTGAGAACTGTTGCACTGTTTGGGAAATGCTCTTAATATTTTGGAAGTGTAGCAGGTTTGAAAGTCCTGGTTGTGGGTACCAGTATGAATGGGTACAGGCTTGTATGTCACCTTTGTGCATTGGATTCTTCACACATTTTTCCTCTTTCCCTAGGTGGGCTTTCTTCATCATATTTACTCTTAGTAGTTTATTTTTCCTTTTTCTTTAGTTCTATCAATTTCCTTTACTATAAAAGAATTGAATATTAAATAATACACATCAAATAATTAATTATAAAACATTATTTTTATTAGTTAATCTCTTTTGAAAATGGTGTTTTATATTTAACTATTGGAAGAGTGAAAAAAAAAAAGTTTATCCTTCTTAAATGTCCTCTAGGTTTGAAACATCTTAAATTTTCTCTATTTTAAGAACTCTTAAATATTATCTAGCTTTTAAATCCCTTAAATATTCTCTGTTTGAAACCCTTTGAAACTTGTATCAGTTCAAAGCCCCTTTAATGTTCTCTATGTTTAACAACCCAGTAATCTCTACACTTTTGTTGGTTGCCAACAAGAGACAGGCTGATGCTCATAAATAGTTGACCTTGGCACAGTACTTCATTCCCCATTTCCACACCCCAAAAGATAGAGTATAGCATATATCTGTCCTCTAAATCTTTCATGCTCTCTTGCTTGCTGAACCTAACAAATATTTGTTGATAGACAGAGAACAATAAGTCAATAGCTTCCAACTTGTTTCTATCACCAAAGGCAGTAAAATACCCCCCTTCCCCCTAAGTTTGCTACAGAACAAAGAAGATAACTGTCTCCAATAGAGACTGGGCCAGTAGTACCTGATGGCCTCTAGCAATGCTGCTGTAGTCCAGACTGTGTTTTACTCTCTTCTGCTGAAGAAGACTGGGCCAGTAGTACCTGATGGCCTTTAGCCATGCTGCCACAGTCCAGACTGTGTTTTACTCTCTTCTGCTGAAGAAGGGACTAATGTACCCTGAACATTTTATAACTATGCGTTTTGTTGTGAACTTTGAGGCCCACAGTTTTCTGGTAAGTGCCCTCCTATCCTCTTTTCAAGGTTTTATTTAAATAATGTCGACAATGATGGTGAATCCGTTAAGTAGACAGGTGTACAATCGGAAGAGCTGATGAGTCATGTGGAAGCTACAACCCACTTGGACAAAGTGATGGCTTATTTAGAACACCATTCTGAACTTATGGCAGTGAAACTTCTGCAGGACAGCACCGCTCATAAACGTCATTCAAAATTGACACAGCAAAAATTTGCTCATTTTTTTTATGAATGGTGTTTGTAACATGTTTCAAGCTTTTTTATAATGTGTTATTATGGAAATAAATGGTGAGATGTAATATATGTTGTTTTAATGCATTTTTCTTATAGTTTTTTGGATTTTTGTTAATCTGGATTGTAAAGGGGGAGATTAAGTTTTTTTATTTGTTTTAAGAGTTTGGCCCCCTAAGGAAAGGAGTCCATGAACTTTCCCCTTTAATGCCCTTGGAGTGACCCTCAGCTGGACATTTTTGAAAATTAAATACATTTACGAGCTATGTTGCAAAGTATTGATCGTAACTCTAGTGTTAACAAAAGAGAAAACTGATAAAATTCATGAAATTAGTTGCCCTGACGTAATGTAAGTGGCAAGGAAGGAAGAAAAGCTAGGTCAGGTCAGGTCTTAATAGAAACTAGCTTATCATTTCATCATGCTTCAATCTTATCATCATTTTTTCCTCATATAATCAAACATTAGTTTTAAATTTCAGGAATATTCCTTTTTAATAGAAGAAATAACTGTCAGTTACCTTTAAAATTTGAGAATAGCTAAAATTATCAATCTGGCAAAACTTAAAGTTATTACAACTAATGTTTCATTTGGAACAAAATGCTGTCATAAAAATATGATTGAGATGGAAGGAAATGTAAAATTGTTGTTAAAAATAAATGTTGATAAAATATATTAAACTTTATTTGCATATTAAAACAGAAATATATTTCTATACACAAAGTATTTGTATAATATTAGGTTACCTAGTGGTATAGGGGTAAGGTGTCAAATTTCTATGCTGAGGGTCCGGGGTTCAATCCTCGGTCCCGGCACAGATTTATCTGATTTCCAAACCCTTCCTTCACCTCTGACAAGATGTGTATTAATCACAACTTGTGAATGTAAGGAATGCCAGGCCTCCACCGTGGTTCGGATTCCACGTTAAACTGTAGGTCCTCCATTTCATCTCACAATCATCCTACCATTGCACATTAGCGTAAGTACGTATAATCCGAACGGGTAGTAAGACGCGGTGCTAATAATAATAATATAATAAACATTAATAAACCTTCTATACTTTTCTATTTAATTTGGTTTTGTTTGCTCCCGCTCCAATGCTCATATTTCCTCACTTCACACCATCCTAGCCATTGATCTCTACAATATAAATGGATGGACATTAAGCGGCTAAATTTTTTGTTTTGTTGTCTGCACACCATTGTTTAGGAGAGAAAGAAACTTCCGGGTATCTCTTTCTCTCCTACACACATGCAAGGCAATGTGGTATTTAGACATCATTCACGAATTTTTATGAATATATGAGATGCATCAATGTATGAATAGTTAAACGAAATAAATGTGTTAGTAAAAGATTTGAAGAGCATTACTAAGTTCAATACTATTGATTCGTTTCTTTAAATAAGTCAATTTAGGCTGAAATAATAACAACTCCTACAAGCCAATAACCTAAAAGATCGTTTTAACGTAAAACTTTTACACAAAGTTTGTCATTCGAACAAAAGTAATCAGGTTTTTAGTGACCTTATATCATTATAGTTATCGAACATGAAATATAATATGGTTTATGAAAGCATTATACATGCTGAGAGCCAACTTTAAATATATCGTAATATAGTAATACTTCCTACAAGTCCTCTAAACTATATAATAGTTTGAATGTAAAACTATTACACAAAGTTTTTTATTCAAACACATATAATTAAGCTTTGTAAGTTACTTTATTTCATTATAGTTATTGAACATTAAATATTACTTGGTTTCTGAAAGCAATATACAAGCTAAAAGCCAACTTTAAATATATTGTAAAATAGTATTATTATTATTATTAGCACCACGTCTTACTACCCGTTCGGGTTATACGCACTTATGCTAATGTGTAATGGTAGGGTGATTGTGAGATGAAATGGAGGACCTACAGTTTAACGTGGAATCCGAACCACGGTAGAGGCCTGGCATTCCTCACATTCACAAGTTGTGATTAATACACATCTTGTCAGAGGTGAAGGAAGGGTTTGGCAATCAGACAAATCTGTGCCGGGACCGAGGATTGAACCCCGGACCCTCAGCACAGGGCCCCTAGTTTTGAAACCTGCGGGTAGACTCGCTACCGAATGAACTCGCCAGTTGCTGTCTCGCTAGTCGCAGGCTGAATGCTAAAAGTGCTAGTCTTGAAATGCTTATTTTGTGCTGCGAGTTGATCTACTATCGAATACGGCTTACTCGCTAGCGACTGAATTTTAAATCTGACAACATTGCATTTGTGGTGACGTATGGATGAAATAGACCAATGAAATTAAACCGCGCATTTCACGTCATGATTTTTTTGGAAGGAGATACAAAAGATTTTGATTTTATTAGTGTATTTTAAATATATTATTGTCTGTGTTTTTTGAAGTGTGTTCGAGTGTATGGTGTTAGTTAGTGTTTATTGTATAGTAGTTGGTAAATTATATATAAAAAAAGAGTGATCTTGCTACCCAGTAAAGACTCAGCTACATAAATATGTCTAAAATTTCTGAAAACCAAAAGTTACTTTTAGTTCAGTTTATGGAAGAAAACATTAAATTAATAAAAGGAAAATTTGACAGTACCTTCCGTAAAACAGATGCAGATAATTTATGGGCTGAATTGACTGATATTTTAAATGGAGCTGGTGGGGCAAATAAGACAATTGCACAATGGAGAAAGGTGAACACGTTTTTCTTTCATGGAGTCAGCATTCCAACTATAGAAATAATAAATGAAATTGTATTTTAAAACAAACTTTACATAATTAACTTTCGGAATTAAACATATCGGGTCCACTACAAAGTAGGCTACACTGATATTTAAAGAAATACGATAGCAGTGAGGCTTTATACCACACTCATAAAATTAGGCCTACTTATAGTTTTAATAATAGTATGATTCAATCTCGTCTATAATCTCACTAGTGTTTGTTGGCGTATCTTAGTTAAAAGTAAAACTTTCCTTTATCATTTGTAAAATGCGCAAAAAGCCTACATTTTTTTAAACTTTCCTTTATATTTTTATCAAATAAGGCAGATTATAGTGTGTGTGCGCCTAAGCCTGTAGAAAATCGGTGTTGGCACTAAATAAACAACAAAATAGCTATTTTTAGAGGCTCTAATAATTTACCTTATAGGCTTACGATATTCTTATTAATATATAGGCTTATATATTACATTCTGAGCCTAACTCTATAGGTCTACATGGAAAATTCTACATTGTTGTGATTTAGGCGATTTTAACAGCAAGGATTGTCAGACATCTTAACTTTATCGATAGCACGTCTGCCTACTGAGCCAAAGGTCCTGGGTTCAATTCCCGGCATGGCCGAAAAAAATTTCATTGGACAATTGTGGGTTGACCCTTTCATATGACGAATTGAAGGTTGGAGACTGTGTTTGTTCTAGATTTAACGTTATTGTAGGCCTAATTAGTACATAGGAATATAACCTAAGCAGGTAATAAGACATGGTGCTAAAAAAATTGTAAGGGTCTGGATAGGATAGGTTCATAGTTTTAATAATCAAATGCATATGAACTTTAATTTCATTCACTTTATTTGGTAGCTTGGACATTAGAACATCGATTTAACACCAATTAAATAACTTCTTAATATTATTTAGGCTTACTAAAAGTACAGTACAGTAGCCCCATGGCTTCTTTGGTGCTGACTGACAGCTAACGGCTTTGAAAAGCTACCAGACCAAATTATGTATCCCTACGCTAAACCATATGATCTGCAAAAAACATGTGCTTAGCAGCTGTCACTTCTGACAGACAACATTTAGGTATATACCTAAATGTTGTCTGTCAGAAGTCCGCTGTGAACTGTCAGTCAGCACCAAAAAAGCCATGGGGCTACTGTATTTTGGTGGAGGTTACCATCCATTCTTGTGAAACTTAAGCGGTAGAGAATTTAGCCAAACCTTTTGGGAAGCCTGGACTCACGCCCAAACCAGGTGTTCAAGGTTACACCTCTGGTAGTTTTTTAAAAGTTGAATGCCCTAGAAAATTTTGAAAACTGGATTATTCTAGAATTTGAAATCATCTTCCTACTGACATATTTTGAAAGTTGACTACCTCTAGAAGATAACTTAGGCCTATTTGTGGTTTTGTTTTGTCACACATAGAAAAAATGTTTGTTATAAAGTGTTTGATCTGAAGCTAGTTAATAGGACTTCTGATAGCAGGTTATTTGATCAAAATAACAAACTTGTGAACCTCCTACCTATTAGAGTTATCAACTGAATAAATTTTTTTTATTACAAAACTTTGTGTTTTTAATATTAATGTTGATGCATCCAATTCATATTTTAGATTACACTGGCTGAGAAAATAATAGTTGAAAAGTCAAGTTATTAAAAATAATATGTACACCATACAACAGAAGTTTAATTCAATATTCTTGTTACAATTTTATGCTTAAATTTAAAACATATTTAAATTAGTATTTTTATTTTATATACATTCGTGGGTCTATGTTGGGACCAATTATGGCTTTTTCTTTAGCTTTAATCTCTGTGAATATTGTGTATTAATGAAATATGAGTTTAATTTAATTATCTTAGATTGACAATTATATTTACCATAATAGAGCCCAATTCAATCATTTGAAACTTTGCTAAAAAAATTAATTCATGTTTCAAATCATTACAAAAGACACATTTCATTTTTTAATAGTTTGCTTTAGATGTTTGTCCTAAAGTTGTATATGAAATGGTTTCCATTGCAGACTTGGTCAGACTTAAAAGTTGATGCAAAGAAGAAGGCAGGTGTAATTGGCGACAATTTGCGGAGGACAGGAGGTGGACCTCCTCCAGAAGACATAATGACTGATGTCCAGAAAAGAATTGTAGGTTTGCTTGGACCAGTATCTGTAGAGGGCATTGAGTCAGCGGTTGAAGTCGGGGTATGTTGAATGACAAAATAAAATACTTGACTTACATTGAAATTTAAAGATAAGCATTTTGATAAAAAAAAATAGAGATCAACTATTTACTGTTGTCTGATATGACATTATAGACCATGGGTTCCTTTTTATGATTAGAGAGCCCAACATATTGACCAATATGTCCCCATACCCTCTTCACCAGATTGTCGAAATCATCATAACTTGTCCTATTAGGACTAGTGTGACTTAAAAAGATGTAAATACTTGGTTTAACTTTACATATGGATAGATAAGAACAGAACAGATATATGCTTTGGTAGATGCATGGTCAAAGGCATTACTCTCACCATAAACTAGACTGCCGGTAACAGGAAGATTGGGTACGAATCTCACGGGTGTACTGAGGGTGGTTTTCCCTAAATAGTTGTCCATTATTTCTCCACCTACCCAACACATTAAAATAACTAACACATATGTATAACATGAGTGGCTAGTAAGATGTGGTGCAAAAATCAAACTGAAAAAATAAAAGAAAATAGTAATATCTTTTAGTGACAGAAAAAACGGCAAATCATAAATACATAAGTTGGCTTAAAATAGTAAGATTTTTGCTCTTTGGTAGTCCCATACCCCTATTAATCTGTACCTCCCCGCATCCCAGTTATAGTAGGTAGGCACACTTTAGGTATTGCTTACAGTATTTAAAATATAATAGGAGCAGTCAACATTGATAATATTTTATAGTATTGATTCTATCTATAAATATGATAGCTGCAAATCACATGACTTGACTCCTGTATATATGAAGTCATTGTATTAGCTTTTGTAAATGTCAGACAGTTATTTCTGCAGTGTTTTTAACTAACAAGTACACGCGAAGTGAAACTTTTAAGGTAATATCACTAGTGTCTTTCTACTTTACTCACTCATATACAACACAAAGTGTAGAATCTTTTTTAAATGTGTACAAATATGTTTCTAATAATAAAATAGAATTTAAGATTTCAATCTTATTTGTTATAACCTCACTCAGTGAATGTAATGCTGTATTTGATAATCACATTGAAAAAGCACTTATTTATGTCTGAGCCTTTCACTAAAGTTTCATTTTTTTACAGATTAATAATGATGAGCAAGCTGAAACAAGTATGCCCGAGTATGAAATTGTATACAATATTGACGATGATAGTGATGAACACCTGGAAGTTGTAGAAGAACAAAAAAAAAAAAGAAAATTGGCCAACAATGAAGGTAATAATTTCTACTATGTAATTTTCTTTTTACTTAATGCTTAACATAATAACAAATATTGGTTGTCATAATATGTGCAAAAGTTGATTACTATTAAATGTTTGTTAAGAATAGTTAGGCTATATATTTTAGATATATTTCAAAATTGTGAAAATAATCTAGTTAATTTTATATAACACAACCATTTAATGTTTTCTTCTGCACAAAAATGAACTGTTTACAATGAAACACATTAAACTAAACAAATTTGAATAGCATAAGATGTTAACTCATTGATTAGTGTGTAGTTAATCTGATATTTGTAATTTCTTTATTTTTTATTTTCAATGCTCCTTCATATATATATATTTCAATTTTAACTTATATATAAATAGTAACAATGTCAAGGCAATTTAAACTGCTGAACTTAAGTCCCTTGTATGAACAGACATAGGAAAATATTTGTCCTTATTTGTTTTAGGAAGCCTAATAATTTGTATGTAGATAATTTATTAATTGCAACATTTTATTCTTCTACAGACACTCAATCAGGCTCAAATAAGAAAGTGAGAAAGTCACGTGTCCAACAATCTGAAGCATTACTTGAGATAGAAGAAAGGAAAACATCTGCACTTGAAAACATTTCACTTGCTTTAGGAAGAATAGCGGATGCTATCTGGGCATTTACTAAAATATAATCACATGACAATTTACTGTGCAGGGAGTTAGTGTACGGACAGTTGGAACAATTAAACAATTATTTTTTATAATTGTATATAATTTTTTTATATCTCACCTGAAAGTATCACAGAGAATACTGTCGACACACTCACAAATACTTCAATATTACACTATAACATCCGAGAGAAAAGAATACTGTCAAAACATTCACAAATACTTATATTAGTAAATTATAACCATCCTGAGAGAAAAGAATACTGTCAAAACATTCACAAATACTTCAATATTACACTATAAAATCCTGAGAGAAAAAATACTGTCAAAGCAATTCACAAATACTTATTTAGACAATATACAATCCTGAGAAAAAGAATACTGTCAAAACATTCACAAATACTTCAATATACACTATAACATCCTGAGAGAAAAGAATACTGTCAAACATTCACAAATACTTATATTAGTACATTATAACATCCTGGGAGAAAAGAATACTGTCAAAACATTCACAAATACTTCAATATTACATTATAACATCCTGAGAGAAAAGAATACTGTCAAAACATTCACAATTACTTCAAATTACACTATAACATCCTGAAGAAAAGAATACTGTCAAAACATTCACAAATACTTATATTAGTACATTATAACATCCTGAGAAAAGAATACTGTCAAAACATTCACAAATACTTCAATATTAAATTATAACATCCTGAGAGAGAAGAATACTGTAAAAACACTCACAAACACAATATATTATCCTGACAAAATATTTGTTAACCCGTGAAGTGGTTAATAATGAGTCGGCGTTGTATTTGAAGTCCAATGGCCCTTTCACGGCCCCTTATAGCGTTATCAGCATCACCAAAAGGAATGTTTTCTAATCCTTGCTCCATGTCTTCCACATCTTCCTCTAACAAAGGTACATTATTGCGTACACACATGTTGTGCAATGCAGCACAAGTGTTAATTATCTTAGATGCAGTTGGAGGATGGTAGTGAAGAGTGCGCTGCTTTAGTAAACATCGCCAACGTGCCTTCAAGAGGCCGATGGTACTCTCCACGATAGACCTAGTAAGGCACTGACGGTCTGTATATTTGCCATCAGGAGTGTTGGCCACGGCATCGAGAATTGGTGTCATTAAGAAAGGCTCTAGAGGATAGCCACTATCACCTGCCACATTAATAGTTTAATATTAGAGTACTATAAATTAATTAAATTAATTAATTTAAATTAGTCAATAAATGATGGCTAGATATGGGAATTAAACCCAGTACCTTAGGCTTAGTGTTCTAGAATTCATCCCATATCCAGGGTCATACTTCATTCATATTTTAAGGCAGAGTTTGTGATGGAAGTGTGGAATCATCGGCTACTAATAGCTATTGTAATGTAAGAGTTAATTACATAAATATTACAGTTCAAAAAAGGATGATGTAAAATACTCAAAATACAATAAACGCTCGAGTTCTTTTATCCCTGGTCCTTCCAAAACACAGGACACATTTTTACAAATGGTAGGCTGATTGAGAGCTTCAAAATTGCATTCATAATCATAAGTAGGGCTACTTGACCAGATACGATAAGTTTGAACCCCAAGGTAATCTCAGCTGATGACAGAGAACCTTAGATTCTCTACGATAAGAACATAGAAGTGCCGAGTAGTCTCAAGACTGAAAATAGAGAGCAAAATAGTTTTAAAAACAGTTTCTCAAGGCCTACAATCACCAGAGTTGAGTTGGGAGGAAGGTCAAACTTCCATCAAAATTTCTACTGTTAATTGATAATATAAAATTTAATTGTGGAATAACTGTCTTTGTTACAGATGACTTTTGTTACAAATAGTTTTAGGTCAGATTAGTTGACTGTATTGTAGATTAATTTTGGGACTTGTGTTTGGATGGGATAGTGCTTATTATATTTGGAATTTGATTTTCTGATTTGAGTCAATGATTTTTTGAAATGATTCGGTTGGGAGTACGTAGAAAATTATAATGATATTCATATTATTTCGCTGGTGTCTCCTCTCTGTAGTGTTATGATCTGTGGTTGAAAAAAGTACAACAATGTGTATGTGATTAAAGTTTATGGCATTTAGTATTTTTCATTATTTTTTTAACTGTAATATTTATGTAGTTAACTGTTACATTACAGCTTTCTTTGAAACCATTGCCACTGATGACTCTGTAGTTGGCTGCTATGTTGCCAAAGTGTACAGTACAAGATTGCACTTATATGCGAATTAATGCAAATCAACACAAAAAGGTGTAAATCCTGGATAGCTCAGTGGTTAGAGCATTGACACACTAAGCCAACGATCTCAGGTTCAATTCCTGTGTTTAGGTGTCATTTTTCAACTAATATGAATTAAGTGAATTGTGACCTGTTCCATATGGACATGGTGTAACTAACATCCATTTACACCTTTGTGTGTTGATTTGCATTAAAATAGTTAACCTTATGGGTGTAAACAAGCCACTTTTAAAAGTTATAAATCTGTTGCTTTACATTTTGGTTTTATAATGAGATTATAGCAATAATTTATGTTCATTATTGTAGGCTAAATGAAAGTAAAATCATTTGTAGGCTACAGGAAAATATAAAAATAAAATTTTTGTTTTAATGTAGGCCTACTCACATATTTGTCTATTGATTTTGAAAATATTGAGAGTGAAATCTTAAAATGCAAGTTTTCTAGTATGTGCTATGGAATGTCTAGCTTGAGTGGTAGGCTGGCTATATTGTACAAATAGATTGGTTACTTTTATAGTCAACCTAGCAAAATATGATGTGTTTTGAAAGCATGCAAATTTCAATTTGATTATGTGTAGCCAACTCTAAATAACCATAAATGTTTAATCAGTAGACTGTTTTGTTTTTGTATTAGCGGTTAAAATTTAGAAATCCTTGAATTTAGTAATTTCAAAATTACATCAGCCTAGTTACATGAAATCACTATTATAGGTCAACTATTGTCAAACTAACCTAAAAGCCATGTATTTCTCATTCCGGCATCAAATTTATTGACTAGCATGGCACGCACACCAGACCGTCTCCAAACATATGAGTCATGTGTGCGTCCTGGAAATTTTGGCCAGATTGATAATATCTGTTGGTCTGCATCAGCAATCTATCAATCAAAACAAGTAGATAATATTATATTGTTGGCTTACTGCATTGAAAAGAAATTTATCGTTAATATTGATTATACTGTTATGTTTATTCAAGAGTAGACATACTCACAATTTGCACATTAATTGAATGGAAACCCTTCCAGTTGCTGTATGCATGTTCAGGGTGCACAGGATCATCTCGCGGTGGTGCAATGATCGCCACATGTGTGCCATCAATAGCTCCAATGACCCCGGGGAACTTATATTTCTGCCAAAATCTACAAAAGGAAATATTTATTTAAACTTTTAGTGAGGCTTTGTTTGGTTCTTTCTTTTTAAGGCTATATGTATTTTTATTTTCAAAATTGAAAGAAAAAGTTTCATATCTGTCTCTGCCCATCTCTCTATAGGCCTATATAAAACTTATTGAGGAAAATAAATGTTGCCTACACCACACCTTTGTTTGACTCTTTGCATATCTTCTTCTGATTGGGGGAATTGAATCCAATTGCCAAGTACTCCGTCCATTGCATGGCAAACTTGATGTATACAAACACTGACAGATTTCTGAGATAAATTTAGAACTTTATCTTGCGCAACATTCAATTGATAGCAGCCAGTGGCAAAAAAACGCAGAGCAACCAGCACCTGTAGAATTAAATAACATACATAATACAATGTTCCTCAGTTCATGCCTATTTATTGACAATGCTAATGCGTAATCGATTTGTCAAATTCTGCTAGGATAAAATGTCACATACTCAAATGCTGATTTGTTCAATTTTTTTTGTAAAATTATGAGACTAGCTTTTGTAGCATTTGATTATGTGAGATCAACATTTGAATCTTTAAAAATGAATAATTTCTTACAAATAGGCACATATAAATTTCACTGTATCATCTGTATAAGTTATTTTGTTTTCAAATCAATTTTTTGATCATTTTGTTTCCCTATTTAGACCTATAGGCCTATATAATTCCCTACATGAATTAGTTTATTTTACTGTATTGGTGAATAGTACACAAAGAGGGCAGAATTCTTTAAACTTTTTCTATGTCACATCAAAGTAAATTAAATATTTTTATAATCTATATATAAAACAACAGTATCACGTTTCCTTCCAACTATAGAAAAATATTGTAAAAAAATTATGTAGGCCTCTATAGGCTAATTATCAAAGAAGAACGTAAATAATCAAATTAATGCAAGTAATGTAAATATTTAAACAAACGGAAATGTCACAACATGGTACCGTACTAGAAGTATTTTAATATGGAATTAGTTTACATTTCTATTTCCACCATAACAAAAAATAACCTTCTAGGCATCTGCAACATATGTTTCATGAAATCTCAAGATGTTTAATATTTCACACTTAACTACTATTTAATAGGCCTATTGATAAACACACGATTTTGATCCTCTATTAGGCTATCTTGGTCCTATTCCATTCCTTTTAATAGACTAAAAATATGTTTTTAAACAAAATAGTTTAATTTAACAACTTCATACAAATTTATATTTATTGACACATGAAGGGTTAGGTTAAGTAAGGTTGGAACAGTTTTCATCTAAACATATTAAATATGTTGCCCCAAAATACTTAGGTCTATTAAGTTAGTACTCACTTTAGTGTCACAGATGCCAATGAAATATATTAGCTAAGTGTTTCCCAATTGTGAATAAATATATATTATTATTGTATATATATGGATTATAAAAAATGTTTAATTTAGTTTGACATAGAAAAGGTGTAAAGAATTTCACCCTCTTTACATACTGTGCCACCCATAATGTATAACTTTGTAGTAAGCTAATTCCTGATAGTGGCTACAATTTATTAAATAATTATGGTATGCATATTATATATTTTATGTATTCATTTCTGAGAGCTATGAACGTGTATCCGTATACATTTATGATTAAAATATTTAATGGCAGTCAATGGTAAACTTTTTTCAATCATAACCTATAAATTGTAACTGGATTCAGTTACTTGTAATTACAGAATAAATTAAATTTAGAAACAAACAAATAATCTGTAATCTCTAGGTTAAAGTTTAATTTAATTCCCGGTGTGTGATTTTAAAAGTTGTTAAAACTTAAAAAAAAAAAGTGATTGAAATACTAGTAACAAAGTAGTCATAGGCCTAATTATTTTAATTAAGACATCCAAAAAAGTGAGTAGTTGTCGGTATGCTAAATTTGTTGAGCACTATCTTCTTTAAGAAATAACCTAAATTATCGTTTAATTACGTGATAAATAAAGACTTACTTTAATATCTGAAGGAATCGCAGACTGCCGTCTTACTCTTGGCAATCTTGGTCCAATTATAGCAACTAGTTGGTGAACCAACTCTTTATTTAGCCTAAATAGTTTAATAAATTTATTATCTGGTAGAATCCATGGATTCTCTCTTACGTTAAAAATTATTTGACGTGGAATTTCATCTATTCTTTCATCCTCAAATATTTGCATCCTAAGAAACAGAGGTGCGTCCATTTTGTTTTCAGTCTATTCGCAGGAGAAATTGTAATTTCGCACGCTTCCATGCTGGCGAGTAAAATCCACTCGCAAGTCGATAGTGTGATGTCAGGTCTCGCAGCTCAGACGTTTCAAAACTAGGTCTTTGCGAGATTACAAGCGAGTATCGAGTAATCCGCTAGCGACTCGCTACTCGCAAGTTTCAAAACTAAGGGCCCAGAAGTCTGACACCTTACCCCTAGACCACCAGGTCACCTGTAAAATAGTAAGACCTCATACAAACCTGTTATCTAAATAATAATTTGAATGTAAAACTACTACACAAAGTTTACTATGCAAACGAATGTAATTAATTACGAAGCTAACTTTTTTTCATTTCAGTTATTAAACTTTAAATATAATATTGTTTCTGAAACCATTATATAAGCTAATAGTCCATTTTAAATATAGTGTAGTCTTGGCAGAGTGTAAACAACACGTGATTTAGCTACATATTTTAATATATCGAAGATTGTATTCTTATTTGTACACTATTACTTTTAAAACTGAATTGTATATACTTTATTGTAAATGTGTCTCAAGTCAAGTGCGGTATAATACCTCACTATTTTTTTAAAAATATACGTTTATTCATCAGACACACGTTTTTGCACAAGAACGTTGAAATAAACAGTTACATCTGTCCCTTCGTAGCAAGCAGACGACAAACTTTAGCATCACGATTTGGTCCGTCGCAAGGGGTGTGCCTATGTCCATCCAGCATAAATTAGTATAGTGTAGAGATCACTGATCCTATCACCTATAGCTTCAGTTTAAGTCGTATGATCGGGACTCTACTTTGTGTATGTAGTAAACTACCACTAGAAATTATCCCAATACTTTTGCTGTTCATCAAAATATTCATGTTAAATTGTATTTAGCAGATATGCCTAGCGGACAATAAATGAACTATATTAAAATCACACATAATTGTGCATAAATGAGTTCTATACTTCACTCCATACACTATGTCGCTGGCTATAGCCACGGATACACAATATTTTCTAAATTTATAAACCAATAGCAAATAAGGCGGGAAAAGGAATTTCTTTATTTCATTGGTCAGATAAATTGCGCCAGTTCTTGCCCGCCATATTGCAAAGACTTAGAAGCCTTAAAATGTCGGTTGATCGAGATAGTGTTAAAGGAGAGGAAACAAAGGTATGTAAATAGCTGTATAGTTACGTTGGTTTTTGCTTCAAATTTTACACTGTGATGTTTTTAAAAACTTATGTAAGAGTTTAGAATATATTTTACAATTGCATTTTGTTTAGTAGTGCTGTGTACGTTTCAAGATGGCGTAGGCGGATCTTTGTAACTGTTTTTTAGAAAACGCGGGATTAGTCTTGAGCTGCTAATTCATTGTGAAGGTGTAAATTTTGCAAGTAAAATGGTAAGCATAAATATAGCTTGTTTGTCATTATTTACATACACTAGTAGTTAGAGGATTCTTTTCTGTCAGGCTATGTTGCTTTTATCACTGTTAGTTTGTAAGTATTATATGTACACGACTATAAACTAAAATACATTATTTAAATCATAATGATATAATATTTATACACTATTTAAAATATTACCTTGCATAATTTAATAACTATCAATATTTGTTAATGTGAAAAGGGGTGTGTGTCAGTTTGTTAGTTTAATTTCAATTTACACATTCCCTAGTTTGTAATACTTAAATTAGGTATGTTTATTAATGGTAATTTCATTCCTAAGTATATTAGCAAATTACTTTTGTTTCCTAACTCATATTTAACTAATGTGCACTTTGATTTGTTCTTGTTGGACTTAAAAAATATTTTTTGGCAGGTTCTATGTTTTATCTAAATGCTTTTGTTTCTAATTACATCACCGATTGGAACAATTCAATACTGAGTAGGACAATGGACCACCTAGGGAGACGATACATCACCAAGTAGGACAATACATCACCTAATGGGACGATGCATAATTAAGTAGGACTTTATCACCTATTGGGACGATGCATAACAAAGTATGACAATACATCACCTATTGGGGCAATACATAACTGAGTAGGACAATACATCATCTAATGAGACGATACATAACTAAGTAGGACAATGATACATCACCTATTGGGGCGATACATAACTAAGTAGGACAATACATCACTTATTGGGGCAATACATAACTAAGTAGGACAATACATCACCTATTTGGGTAATACATAACTAAGTAGGACAATGATACATCACCTATTGGGGCGATACATAACTAAGTAGGACAATACATCACCTATTTGGGTAATACATAACTAAGTAGGACAATACATCGCCTAATGGGACGATGCATAACTAAGTAAGACAATACATAACCTAATGGGATGATGCATAACTAAGTACGACAATACATCATCTATTGGGGGAATACATAACTAAGTAGGACAATACATCACCTATTGGGGCAATACATAACTAAGTAGGACAATAACTCACCTAATGGGACGATGCATAACTAAGTAGGACAATACTTCACCTAATGGGACGATCCATAACTAAGTAGGACAATACATCACCTAATGGCACGATGCATAACTAAGTAGGACAATACATCACTTATTGGGGCAATACATAACTAAGTAGGACAATACATCACCTATTAGAGCAATAAATTCACCGAGCTACATAAACAGGATTTGTTGAAATTGTAACTATGTTTATTTCTACATTAGGACCTAGGATATGAAACCAAAGCAGTTTGGTGGAGTCTTCAACACATCTTTTACAAAACATCTTCATTCACAATCATTTTGTTCAGTCTCACAACCTGAAGAAAACGAATTAAAAAAAAAAGTTTTTTTCATGTCGGGGAAAACAGGAAATAAATCTGGAATTTTATTCTATGGGGTCGGCAGTGGGCTTCCTATAAAAATCAGACTTTGAGTGTTGAAACTAATTTTTCACACAAAATGACAATTTTAAAAACTAAGTTAGCCAGGCCTGCTTTGAGTTATCTTTTTTTGTCTTCTACAGATTATTCTTATTTCTGATAGATTTAGGTACAAAGTAAAAAGGTGTTATTGATTAAATCAAATTTGTAAATTATTGTAACCAGGTGGAAGACGTGAAGAAAGAGGAGCTGGCGGCAGACTCCAAAAATGGAGCTGATGACAAATCTTCAGATGATGCCAGCGAAAAGGGAAAGAAAGTACCCCCTAAGAAGAGAGTGCCAAAAGCTAAAGAAGTTAAAAAGGAAGTAAAAAAGGAAGAAAGCAAGAAAAGGGATAAGAAACATATAAATGATGATGGAGGCGAAGGTGACGATGAAGAGAGGCAGGGGACGAGATACATCCAGAGAGTGGGTCTCTTAAAAGCAGTGGTGAGTCACAACACAAGAATCAAACCTGGAACCTTTAGCTTAGTACAAATGTATCCAGGTGTCGTCTCATGTAGCACATTAAGCCACTAACTAATCCACAAATAGCTAGCTTAGTTATTTAACCAGCACATTCATACATTATTATAATTATTGTACTTTTGGTAGTCTTAAGCTCCTTCAAGTCAAAGATGGCTGCATTATCTGATAGTTTGTGATCTTAATTGGTCACTCATATGTAACCGCCAAATTCCAAACATGTCCATGACAGACTTTGCCTTAAAATATGAGTGAAGATTGAGCATGGGCACGACTCCTGGATTGCTCAGTGGTTAGAGCATTGGGGTACTAAGCCAAAGGTCGTGGGTTTGAGTCCCGTCGTCATTTTTCTATATAAAGAATATTTAAATTTAATATTTTTTATCATAAATGAAATGTAATGAGGCTCCTATAATTTAGGACATACTTCACAGCAGTGGGCAGAAGTGCAAACATAAAACAGCCTTTAATTTTGGAACCAAACCCATTTCACTTTGTTTAGGTGTACTGATTCTAAGAACAATTTTATGATTGGAAGACTTGTTTTCATCCCCAGATATTGTGTGCAAGAAACAAACAAAATATATACTCTCTTGGTCACAAAACATTGCTTCTCTTGTCTGGCAAATATATATACTATCTTGGTCACAAAACATTGCTTCTCTTGTCTGGTAAATATATATATACTATCTTGGTCACAAAACATTGCTCCTCTTGCCTGACAAATATATACTATCTTGGTCATAAAACATTGCTTCTCTTTCTGGCAAATATATACTATCTTGGTCACAAAACATTGCTCTTGCCTGGCAAATGTATACTATCTTGGTCACAAAACATTGCTCCTCTTGCCTGATAAGTATATACTATCTTGGTCACAAAACATGGCTTCTCTTGTCTGGCAAATATATACTATCTTGGTCACAAAACTTTGCTCTTTCTTGGCAAATATAACATTGGACATGTTGGGTGAGGATTCATTTTAGGTTTACATCATTTAGATGTGCTCCAATAAGCTATCAGTGGTTTGCGTTGTTGTAGGTGTTGTCCCATTGTTGGACCAACCGTTAGAGCTGCAAGGGACCAGAGACCGTAAGAAGGTTGAAAGGTTTACTCAGGAGGTGAAACTGGACAGTACCGCCGGGGCAGTGATTGAGATCCCAGAAGGAAGAGGCGACGCTCTTGGAGACATTCCTATCATCAACGCTGCTATCCAGGTACACGTAACATGACATTCCTATCATCAACGCTGCTATCCCGGTACACGTAACATGATATTCCTATCATCAACGCTGCTATCCAGGTACACATAACATGACATTCATATCAACGCTGCTATCCAGGTACATGTAACATGACATTCCTATCATCAACGCTGCTATCCAGGTACACATAACATGACATTACTATCATCAACGCTGCTATCCAGGTACACATAACATGACATTCCTATCATCAACGCTGCTATCCAGGTACATGTAACATGACATTCATATCAACGCTGCTATCCAGGTACATGTAACATGACATTCCTATCATCAACGCTGCTATCCAGGTACACATAACATGACATTACTATCATCAACGCTGCTATCCAGGTACACATAACATGACATTCCTATCATCAACGCTGCTATCCAGGTACACATAACATGACATTACTATCATCAACGCTGCTATCCAGGTACACATAACATGACATTACTATCATCAACGCTGCTATCCAGGTACACATAACATGACATTCCTATCATCAACGCTGCTATCCAGGTACACGTAACATGACATTCCTATCATCAACGCTGCTATCCAGGTACACATAACATGACATTACTATCATCAACGCTGCTATCCAGGTACACATAACATGACATTACTATCATCAACGCTGCTATCCAGGTACACGTAACATGACATTCCTATCATCAACGCTGCTATCCAGGTACACGTAACATGACATTCCTATCATCAACGCTGCTATCCAGGTACACGTAACATGACATTACTATCATCAACGCTGCTATCCAGGTACACATAACATGACATTACTATCATCAACGCTGCTATCCAGGTACACATAACATGACATTCCTATCATCAACGCTGCTATCCAGGTACACATAACATGACATTACTATCATCAACGCTGCTATCCAGGTACACATAACATGACATTCCTATCATCAACGCTGCTATCCAGGTACACATAACATGACATTCCTATCATCAACGCTGCTATCCAGGTACACGTAACATGACATTCATATCAACGCTGCTATCCAGGTACATGTAACATGACATTCCTATCATCAACGCTGCTATCCAGGTACACATAACATGACATTCCTATCATCAACGCTGCTATCCAGGTACACATAACATGACATTACTATCATCAACGCTGCTATCCAGGTACACATGACATTCCTATCATCAACGCTGCTATCCAGGTACACATAACATGACATTACTATCATCAACGCTGCTATCCAGGTACACATAACATGACATTCCTATCATCAACGCTGCTATCCAGGTACACGTAACATGACATTCCTATCATCAACGCTGCTATCCAGGTACATGTAACATGACATTCCTATCATCAACGCTGCTATCCAGGTACACATAACATGACATTACTATCATCAACGCTGCTATCCAGGTACACATAACATGACATTACTATCATCAACGCTGCTATCCAGGTACACGTAACATGACATTCCTATCATCAACGCTGCTATCCAGGTACACGTAACATGACATTCCTATCATCAACGCTGCTATCCAGGTACACGTAACATGACATTCCTATCATCAACGCTGCTATCCAGGTACACGTAACATGACATTCCTATCATCAACACTAAAAGTTGTGTATTAATCACAATTTGTGAATGTGAGGAATGCCAGGCCTCCACCGTGTTCGGATTCCACGTTAAACTGTAGGTCCTCCATTTCACCTCACAATCACCCTGCCATTACACATTAGCGTAAGTGCGTATAACCCGAACGGGTAGTAAGACGCGGTGCTAATAAAATAATAAATAATAATAAATCATCAACACTGCTATCCAGGTACACATAACACGACATTCCTATCATCAACGCTGCTATCCAGGTACACGTAACACGACATTCCTATCATCAACGCTGCTATCCAGGTACACGTAACATGACATTCCTATCATCAGCGCTGCTATCCAGGTACACGTAACAACATTTCTGTTCACATTTAATAACTCACGTCATAATAAAACAAGAAAATGTTAATGTTGGCTACAAACCATTTGTAACTTCATTTTATATACATTAACAGGATTTAAGTGTTAATATTTTTGTTTAAATGTGCATCAACATCCAGTTAGAATTGCGTAATCTGTTAAATATCGCTAGAACTGTCCAAAAAGGGAATTGATTTGATGATAAACAGAAAAACAGATTCATAACTCATTTTCCAATCTTTTTATGATTTTTAAACTTATTTTCATGATTTGTGAAAATTGTATGTTATTTATAAATAGTTTGTTTCTAATTTTTAATTTAATCTTAAAAATATATTAAATAGAATATCTTTCATTGTAGAGGAGACATTTTTAAGGGTTATATTTAATAATACATTAATGTTGAACATAGTAAGATATCTGGCTGAACTTACTCATGGCGAGGGAATACTCACCATCACTATCGCTATTGTTTAAATAAACATCTCGACGGGGAGAATAAAACGATGCACGTTATATTATCTTATTCATATGACGACATAAGAGATGGGTACCTATGTTGAAATATGTCATTTCATATGGGTTAAAATATCCAAGCTTTCTTGTCCCCTAGAATCTTAGCAGCGTATATTTGGCTCTCTAGACTACTAACTTAAAGTTATTTTATGATGTGTTGTTGCAGCGAGCCAGAGTCGAAATCTTGAAGTCACTTCACAAGGTTTTGTTTACCAAAGTGGGCAAGATCAACTTTATTAAAAACAACATCAAGAAGTTCAATGGCTTTGATTTTGATACAGGCTCTGACCAGTTTGAGAAGAAGAAGGTTTTCATATCAAAGTAGGTTTTAATCTGATCAACATAATTTGAATGGCATTTTACTGTAAATGTTCATGACAAGCAAGCAAACTCTTTGCATAAAAACTAATAATGTATTTCAGTGTGTTGTGACCTTCTATCCTTGTCACACATTTCTCCAGGTTACAGGTGAGGGAGATTAGGTCCATAATGGATGTCCTGGATTTGGAAAAGAAGGGGAACAGGGAAGAGCTGTCTAAACGAATGGCAGAGTTTCTGGTGTGTCCTAAGGACTCTGGTAAAGAAGCCCCGAAACTGAGGAGTAAGAGAAGTAGTGCTATCAAGGCTGCCAAGAGAGGATTCTCTGAGTGAGTTATAGTTCGCTACATTGGTTGACAATATGGTGTGTTAACTGTCTCTCCTGCTTCTCACCCTCCAAGAGCAGGCCCTGATTCTAACCCTCCAAGAGAGCTGGCCCTGATTCTCACCCTCCAAGAGCAGGCCCTGATCTAACCGTCTCCCCTGATTCTAACCCCCCCAAGAACAGAGCGGACTGCCCTGCCATTGCACACATGTACTCAATGTCATGCAGCTCTTCTTAATTAATATTGTCCTAATTGCATGTTAATTAAGAGAAAGAATGGATGAAAATAAATTAAAAGTGATACTCATGTAAAAATTATTCCTTTATCAAGATAATTTAAAACAACCTTTTTTTTTTATCTTGAGTCGATTTGCAAGTTTTATTTATTTAGAGTTTTGCAAATAAAGGACTATAAAAACTAGATTATATAATATATTGGTCTGGAATCTCAAAACTTCTAGTGCTATGGGCTCTGATTCATGCATGTGCTTGACATGTTACCTTTTGTTTGATTTTGGGATCTTTAAATAAAACTAAATAGATTTAAAGAACTCATTGAAAACTATTTGGTTACCCTCATGATTTAATTCTAACTTATGTTACAGATCTGAAGAAGAGGAAGAACGCCGTGCGCCTAGAGCTCGTCGCCCTAAAGCTAAAATATCCATGAAAGAAGACTCCGGTTCAGAGTCGGAAGAAAAGATCACAAAGACACCTAGCAATAGGCGAGGTAAAAAAGAAGTGGTTGCACAAGAAGAAGACAAGATTAGCGAAGAAGAGAATGAGAAACTGGAAAATGAAAGTGAAGACATTGACTCAGATGTAAGTGACTTCCTTTTTCATGTCCACCAGTACTTTTATTATAATTATTTGAACTATCTTATAGGTAGAGACATGCAGAAGGTGAGGTTATTTTTAGGGGAAAAGTGGTGTTATTTTTCTCAAAAAGCAATGTTATCATTTATCTAAATATGAGTCAAATTAGTATCCAATTAAAAAACTAGGATAAAACTTCATTTTACGTTCATATTTTGTAGTTAACTATTTATTAACATATTCAGAGAAAAATAAAATATAAATACGCACAAAACATTTCACGCTTAGTAATTTCAAACTCGACATGTCAATATCATTACCTCGATTCTTACAAACAACAATATCGAAATAATCGATTATCAACTTAGGTTTAGACCCAAAAAAAATAACACCGAAACATGTCGTCATAGAAGACTAAAACTACTATCAGATAGAGACGTGAATAAAAATTAAGAAGATATAATTTTGCCAAACATGACTGCCTGAAACAAGGTCCATATATATTAATGTCCTTGCTTTGGCCAAGTGGGAAATCTTTTAAATAGAGATGGGCCACTCGAATCTTCGAATCCTGACAAGTATTCGAGATTCGAAGATTCAATTTTTTACTGGATTCGATGGTCGAATCTGACAAGTATTCGAAGATTCGATTTTTTACTGGATTCGATGGTCGAATCTTTCACCTCATAAACAAAGCATATTTTGAATTAAAAAATTACTTAGGCCTACTTGACAAGCACAACTTAATCCGTAATCTTTATTTTGTCGGACAAAAGAGATTTGCATGAATAAAATCATTATTTTTTAAAAAAAATATTTGTTAGGTGTATAAAATCTTACGTGTCTACAACCCTACCCCCCCGTTTCTATGAGAAACTTGGACTCGACCGTTTCGGCACATGCTCACTTCTAAAACTTTCACCTCACGAACGATCTTTAAATATTTTAATGAACACATTAAAACTCTTCAAAAACCGAAAATCAAAACCAGAATTACAAATAAACTCGAACTAAATAAAACAAATTACTGCTTTTTTTAAACAGAAATAAGAACACATTACACATGATACAAAGTCAGTCGCCATTACAAACGATACCAAGTCGGCCGCCATGACGTATATTATATTTACTCGCGAGTGTGATGATTAAAATAAAGATACTGTTAATTCTTAGTACCCAACTGGTTTTAATTATCTACAACTATGCAAATAACCCCAATTTATTGCATACAATCCTTAAGTTAGACATTTTGTTAAGTTTCATGAAAAATAAATACTTTCTACAGTCAGACACCGATAAAACTGTTTATTTACGCCTATCGGCTTACGTATTGTATATCGATTGTTTGTTTAAAATCGATTCTGGTAATCTGATCACTTAGTAATTGTTCTCGAGTTTTAAGAATCAAATAACGACTTGCTAATTCATAATTTGTTTTTAAATTGATTTTAACTAAGAGTTAATTATTTTTTTAAATATGTTATTGAAGTAATTGTAAAAATATTCAAATATAGTCCTGCCTTATAGAATGGGAATGAATATATTGGAGTCAAAAATATGTTCGTGTTTTAAATAGAATGTATTCTCAGAAATCGATATATCGCAAGAATCGAATATATTTCTTGGTTTCTAAGCGAAGATAGATAATGGATAAAATAATAATAAAACATACTTAGGCATTAATGATTTCACTATTTCCAATGTATGTTTAATTGTAAAGCATGTTGTTTTAGTCTTTATTAAAAATATCCGTTTGTATTTTTACTTTCTTACTAAAATAAATTATAATCTTTCAATGATGATTAAAGTTGATCAAAGGTTAACTAGGCCTAATCTGTTTATTTCACATGATTTCTTAGAAACTCAACTCATTCTAACAACACTTTTAAAAATAACTAAAAGACACTCAAATTTTGATTGATTTGATTTTCAAACAATAATATGAGTATAGATCGTTTAATTTGGCTGGATTTTAACTTGTATTTTTCGAGGGGTGGTTGGGGTTGATTAAAATTGAAAGCATGATTGAAATAAATCTTAATTTACAGTTTAGGCCTATATTGTGTAATGTAGGTAAATAATTAAAATTTCTAACAATTGGTGACCTGGTGGTCTAGGGGTAAGGTGTCAGACTTTTGTGCTGAGGGTCCAGGGCTCAATCCTCGGTCCCGGCACAGATTTATCTGATTTCCAAACCCTTCCTTCACCTCTGACAAGATGTGTATTAATCACAACTTATGAATGTGAGGAATGCCAGGCCTCCACCATGGTTCGGATTCCACGTTAAATTATAGATCCTCCATTACATCTCACAATCACCCTACCATTATACATTAGCGTAAGTGCGTATAACCCGAACGGGTAGTAAGATGCGGTGTTAATAATAATAATAATAATAATAATAATAATAATAATAATAATAATAATAATTCTAACAATTTGCTAGGATTCGGATTTGAGATTCATAAATAAAATGTAGATTCGGATTCGAGAAATAGTGGATTCGACCCATCTCTACTTTTAAAGGCTAAAATAAAAAAACATGTTATTTGTGTGAAAACAGTAGAATTCGTGTTATCGCAAATGCGAATTTAGCATGTCCCTTCTTATAGGTATTGATAATATATATTAAAATATTGACAGTCAGATTAAATGACTTAATGTAGAAATACTGTACGTATCCACCCGAATCCAAGACAACTCCCATTTTTCAGTCGTTCTGCATAGATTTTTTGTAAGTGGTATTTATTTTATTACGAAAATAATAACTATGGTAGACTTATTTTGTAATGTTAACACATTTTTGTATTTATAAAACAAAACACCTCTGTTGACCTAAAATCTAATTAGGGTTGCAGAATTGTCTCAAATATTGCACTTTCACTTTCACCTTGATAAACAGAAAAGAAAATAATATGAAGTAAAGAGATAAAGGAAGAAATCAAAGGTCAAATATTAGAAATGGGTCGAATCCACTATTTCTCGAATCCGAAGCTACATTTTATTTTTGAATCTCGAATCCGAATCCTAGCAAATTGGTAGAAATTTTAATGATTTACACATAGACCTACATTACATAATATAGGCCTAAACTGTAAATTAAGATTTATTTCAATCATGCTTTCGATTTTAATCAACCCCGACCACCCCTCGAAAAAATACAGGTTAATATTCAGCCAAATTGAACAATCTAGACTCATATTATTGTTTAAAAATCAAATCAATCAAAATTTGAGTGTCTTTTAGTTATTTTTAAAAGTGTTGTTAGAATGAGTTTGGTTTCTAAGAAAACATGGGAAATAAACAGATTAGGCCTAATTATCATTTGATCAACTTTAATCATCATTGAAGGATTATTATTTATTTTAGTAAGAAAGCAAAATAAAAATACAAACAGATATTTTTAATAAAGACTAAAACAACAATTCTTAAAAATTAAACATACATTGGAAATAGTGAACTCAATAATGCCTTAGTATGTTTTATTATTTTATTATTATATCCATCATCTATCTTTGCATAGAAACAAGAAATATATTTGACTTGCGATATATCGATTTCTAAGAATACATTCTATTTAAAACACGGAACATATTTTCGACTCCAATATGTTCATTCTTATTTTATAAGGCAGGACTACATTTGAATATTTTTACATTTACTTCAATAACATATTTCAGAATGTAATAAACTCTTAGTTAAACTCAATTTCAAAACAAATAATGAATTAGCAAGTCGTTATTTGATTTTAAAACTCGAGAGCGCATACTAAGTGATCATTTTACCTGAATCGATTTTAAACAAACAATCATTATACAATATGTAGGCCAGTAGGCATAAATAAACCGTTTTATCGGTGTCTTGAGTGTTGACAATATTTATTTTTCATGAAACCCAACAAAATGTCTTGCTTAAGGATCGTAAGCAATAAACTGGGGTTCTTTGCATAGTTGTAGCTAGTTAAAACCAGTTGGTTAGTAAGAATAATTAACAATATCTTTATTTTAATCATCACTCTCGTGAGTAAGCATAATATACAACATGGCGGCCGACTTTGTATCGTGTGTAATGTGTTCTTATTGGGTCATTCCATGTTAAATCAACAAATGGGCTTTGCCACACCATTTTTGATTTTGATGAAATTTGGTAGGTGATTTGTACCAATCTTTTAGACTCCATAAAAATTTTTTTTTAAATTACTCCTTGAGATATAGGCTATTTTTTACACCACGAACAAGCAAAAAGTGCAATTTCGGGGTTTTTTCTAAAATCTGCATTAAGTTTATTTGAACTAGCAGGGATGGCAGCTAGGGCTCATTTGAAAGCTTAAAGAATGAACTTTTTTTTTAGTTTAGACAAAATTAGATTTAAGTTAAGGCTAAGCAGTTTTTTAAGCTTAAATTTGCATTTTTAAAACCGATTTTCTCAGAATTTGGGCTTAAAAAATATAATGGATTTATAGTAACAGGCCAATATTTTTTTCTCTTACACTTATGTATGATTAGTATGTGCAGAAAAAAATTGAACTGTTATTGATAGTCCTTCAACCTAAAATAATTGCTAGAATTTGGTAAATTTTTAAAAAATTACTTTTTCAGAGCCAAAAAAAGTCATGTGGGACATGTGTTAAAAATTTGAAAGTGCCAGGATAGAAAGCCCCTATAGTGTACTTTGAAACAAAAAATATTTCATCTTGTTACTTCAAGGGGTTCAGGTGCCACAATCCTTTGAAGTAACAACCAAACAACGCTCAATCACTATTGAAAATGGGGCTAAGCAGAAAGGATAATTTGCAATAGGCCTAATATTTAGTTAAAAAATTATAAATAGTTAGTTAAAATTTTGTGTTGAAAAATTACATTACATAGGTAACTATATGTACATAAAATATATAAATAATTGTAGCCTTTTATTTATTATAAAAAGTTTAAATTTGATAGGCTATGTTTTAATAACAATAAATCTAGGTATAATTGTTTATAAACCCATTTTTTTAAATACTTTTTTTTAGGGTTTTAGGGATGTTACAAATTATGTGATGTAGAATATATTAAAAGTTTTGATTAAACTGTAGAATAACATCCAACCTATAAGCTTGTCTGGACAAGCAGTTTTCACAGACAGTGTGGCTATTGGTTCAAAACATGTTTCAACAGGCATAGCTCCACTTGCTCTGTTCAATTGATGGGTTGACTCAGACCATGTAGGTTGTGTGTTGTACTGTAGTCTCTTCAGTGTGTTTTTGATTTCTTTTTCGTTTAGTGCTCAATAAAAAGTTGTGAAAAACTGTTTATAAATATAGTTTAAGCTTAAAATGTTTGATTTTATGCTAGAGAAATTATCATTATTATGATGGGGTGTTCTTGTTCTATTGGCATCTTCACAGGAGGGGTATGTCATAAATTATATTACTCTAGGTTTTCAGTACTACATAATATCTCTGAGTACACTGAAGAAGAAAAAACATTATTTTCAATGAGAACCGGTTTTACTGAAATAAAAAAGTTTGCACTTTTCATAAAGCTGATTTTTAGACAGATACTTTCGTATTTATGGCAAGTCTTGCTCAGACCCCAACAATGTTCACTCAAAACCTGTTAAAAAATCTCTCGGGAAATATCAATGACACTTTCAACCTGCAATCCTGATCTGACTTTAATTCCTGGGAAAGCATTGTGCACAAAATGCCTATACAAAATTCAAAACCCAAAAAAGACCACAGATAGTGATAATGAAAATTAATATTTAGACATTTATGAACCTGAAACGGTCCTTGTTGAGTCAGTTAATGAAGCTTGTTCAGCACTTGGCATTTCTCCTGTCAAGGTGCAGAAGCTATCAGTTGAAGCCAGACCCTCAGTGATAAAGAAGAAAGTTACAAAAATAGCTAAATCTGTATCAGAAAAGTTAAACAAGTCTTTTGAGTTGAACATTTTGACCGATGAGCGTTTTTCCAATAAAACACATGTTGATCTAGATAATGAATATGAGCAATTAATTGACAAGCTTAAAGACAAAATGAAAATTTGCTTCTTCTACTCAAGAAAAAATTAACATTTTGAGTTTAGTTCCTAGCAGATGGAGTATTGCTAAAGTTCAGAGCAAGTTTGTCAGCCAATACCTAGTCCGCCAGTCAAGAAGTTTGGTAAAAAAGAATGGGATTTTGCCGCAAATTGGGAAGAATCTGGCTAAAAATAAACTTGATGAAGCTTCAATGAAAACTATACAAGATTTCTATGAAAATGATGAGTATAGTAGAATGATGCCAGGAAAAAAGGATTGTGTGTCTGTTAGAGTACCTGATGGAACGAAGGTTAACATTCAAAAACGATTAATTTTATATAATCTTAAGGAGCTTTACACATGTTTTAAAAAAAAATACCCAAACATGAAAATAGGGTTTTCCAAGTTTGCAGAACTGAGACCCATATTCTGCGTGTTAACTGGTGCATCAAGCACGCATTCTGTCTGTGTGTGTATCATACACCAGAATGTAAAATTGATGCTTGGAGCCATAAAAGTAGGAATGGACTACAAACATCTCCTTACCTATATGGTCTGCAATATTGATAATGAGTTGTGCATGTTGTCAAAGTGTAATGATTGTCCAGGAAGTTATGGGCTGCATGCAATACTGGAAGAAGGGTGGGAAGATTTTGAAAAAGTTGAAACAGAACTTAAATTCAGTGGGTTTCAACAGACCGTTGTGAGCTCTCTACTTGTGTTCTTCCATTTGATGAGTACTTGGATAGGCTAGTGGAAAGGTTTGAGCAACTTAAGGTCCATAATTTTATTGCGAAGAAACAAGCAGAATTCCTCAACACAAAGAAGACAAATCTGCAAGAGGAAGAATGCATACAAATGGGAGACTTTTCTGAAAAATTTTCTCTCATAGTACAAGACGAGGTACAATCCTACCATTGGTCGAGTAACCAGGCAACGTTACACCCCTTTGTGTTGTACTTCAAAGAAAATGGAGAGTTAAGAAACCATTGTTTTTTTGTAATCAGTGATTCATTGGAACACAACACCACAGCTTTCTACACCTTTCAAAAAATACTCATGGACAGTTTAAAATCATCCCTTCCTCAAGTGAAAAGAGTGCTCTACTTTTCTGATGGGTCAGCTGCCAATATAAGAACAAAAAAAAATTCATAAATTTGTGTCACCATGAACAAGATTTAGGAGCTCAAGCTGAGTGACATTTTTTTGCCACATGCCATGGCAAGGGACCATGTGATGGAATTGGTGGGACAGTTAAAAGGATTGTAAGAAAGACAAGTCTTCAGAGGATAGTAAAAAGTCACATCATTACACCAATAGATATGTACAAATATTGCTTGGACAATATAAAAAAAATAGAGTTTTTCTTTAGTTCAAGAGAAGACATTGAAGAGGTTGGACTGCAATTCAGACAAGGTACCAACTTGCCATTCCCGTACCACAGATTAGATCATATCATAGTTTTATTCCTGTTAGCCAAAGTGTTCTTCACGTCCGCATTACATCCTTGTCGGAAGAATTCAGAATTGTTGCAGTCAGTAAGGAAGTTCAGGTTCAACAACAGACTGACCTACTGCCAAAGCTTAGGGATTACATCTGTTGTGTGTATGATGAGGATTGGTGGTTGGGCGAGGTTCATGATACTGAAGAAGAATATCAAACACACTTTTTCCATCCTCATGGTCCAGGCACATCTTTCAAAAAATCAACCAGTGACTACAACACATGGGTCCAAAAAAATAATATTCTGTGTATTCTCACACCCTGTGAGTTGTTCTTGGCAGCTACTGGAAGAGGTCATAATATCACACCACATATGATTGAGCACCTGTCGACTCTTCTTAATGAAAGAAAGATGGCAACACGATAAACTTAAAACACTAAGTGTGCCTTAAAAGGTAAGCTTTGTTTTTAGATTGAATTATGTTTTTGTAATCCAGTAATTCTGTCAAATTTGAATTTTGCCAAAAAATTATAGGCCTACTGTAATTTTCAGCAAAAATGTGTCTATGCCTGCTTAGCCCAGTTTTCAATAGTGATTGAGCGTTGTTTTATTGTTACTTAAAAGGATTTTGGCACCTGAACCCCTTTAAGTAACAAGATGAAATATTTTTCGTTTTAAAGTACTCTATATGGGCTTTCTATCCTGGTAATTTCAAATTTTTAACACATAACCCACATGACTTTTTTGGGCTCCGAAAAAGCAATTTTTTGAAAATTTTCCAAATTATAGCAATTTTTTTTAGGTTGAAGGACTATCAGTAACAGTTCAATTTTTTTCTGCACATACTACTCATACATAAGTGTAACAGAAAAAATATTGGCCTGTTACTATAAATCCTTCATTATATTTTTCAAGCCCAAATTCCGAATAAATCCATTATAAAATTGAAAATTTAGGCCTTAAAAACTAAGCTTAGCTTTAACTCAAATCTGATTTCATCTAAACTAAAAAAAAAAAGTTCATTTTTAAGCTTTCAAATGAGCCCTAGCTGCCATCCCTGCTAGTTCAAATAAACTTAATGCAGATTTTAGAAATAACCCTAAAATGACATTTTTTGCCTGTTCGTTATATAAAAAAATAGCCTATATCTCAAGGAGTAATTTTCTTAAAAATATAACAAAAATTGTTTTGAAGTCTAAAAGATTGGTGTAAATCTCCTACCTAATTTCATCAAAATCAAAAATGGTGTGGCAAAATTTTTTATTAAAATTTGTTGATTTGGCATGGAATGACTCATTTCTATTAAAAAAAGCCATAATTTGTTTTATTTATTTTGAGTTTATTTGTAATTTTAGTTTTGATTTTCAGTTTTTGAAGAGTTTTAACGTGTTCATTAAAATATTTACAAGATTGTTCGTGAGGTGAAAGTTTTAGAAGTGAGCATGTGTCGAAATGCAAGTCCAAGTTTCTCATAGAGGTGGGAGGGTAGGGTAGGGTAGGGTAGTAGACATGTAAGATTTTCTACACCTAACAATTTTTATTTTTTTAAAATTATTTTATTCTTGCAAATCTCTTTTGTCCGACAAAATAAATATTACAGATTAAGTTGTGCTTTTCAAGTAGGCCTAACTAAGTAATTTTTTAATTCAAAATATTATGCTTTGTTTATGAGGTGAAAGATTTGACCATCGAATCCAGTAAAACGCCGAATCCTCGAATCTCAAATACTTGTCAGGATTTGAGGATTCGAAGATTCAAGTGGCCCATCTCTATCAAATATACAACAAACTGTTGTTTTTATAAAGAGAAGATAAACACATTTCACATATTACAAAAAATCTAACCGATAAATACGTCTGCTGTGAATTACCGTAAAAGACAGCCAAGTGAAAACAAGTTTGGCATCGCAAAAATTGTTTAGTATACTCTACATATTATCGATAGTTTATTAAAATCGATTCTAGTTTTCTCATCACGTCTTACTTGACAAGCGCTAGCTATGTAGGCAAAGTTTTAAGACTTATGTACATAACAATTTGATAATTCATTGTTTGTTTTCAAATCTATTTTGATTATTGTGAATAGCTGAATTTTTAATATTGTAGTGAAGTAATTGGAAAAGTAATCAAAAACAGCAAAACGAAATCAAATTCATTTCGATTATGCCCATCACTAACCCCAACCCATTTGAGGAGTTAACCGTGTTGAATACTAAAGAGTGGTTATCGAGTATCATATCGGACCACACCTAGGTAGTTATTTTTAACTATAATCTAAAAAATAGCCTAAAAATCCGTGAAAATGACCAAATATCCTGTGATTTGTGTTATACCTTTAAAATCCGTGAAAATGGATAAAATCTCTTAAAAAGAAAAAAAGGCAGCCCTGCACTATTATATTAATATTAAATAAGGATGTAAAATGGGTACCTTTTTATGTAGGCCTGACACATTCCTTAGTCTGCAATTTTAAAACGACCCTTAGATTTTGAAGCTACAAATTTGGGGAAAAAACTCGTCTTAGAGTCATATAAATACGGTATATAATATAACTCTTCAAGTAGAGGAAGGGAGAATGGACAAAGGGGCTGCAGATGGAGAAAGTACAATGAACCTCTCAACAAAGACACCTTCCGGGATTAAAAAAAAATGTTGGTTATTAGGATGTGTCCTATATTCAGAAAAACAATTTAATTTAATTTAAGAAAAATGGTTAAGTACCTGAGTTATTTTAGAAACTTTCCCCAGAGGGTGGCGGCAGGATTACCCACAGTCAAATACTGAACATGGACGGGTTTTTCAAGGTTTGTCCTTTAGTTAAAGATTTGTATGGATAAATAAGCGTCTCTAGCAGTGTTCGTACCCGTTGTTGGGAAATTGTTTCATCGTAAGAGAGGGATATTTTACTGAACTCTACAGACAAGTGAGAAAAAAGAGTAGGGTCAAAGGTGGAAGAATGGCAAGGAGGTTAACAATTTGTGGAAAACATACTTTGAGGATTGTTGAATCTGGAGGAGGAAGGAGCGTAATAAAAGGAAATGGACAGAGTGCTGTTGTTCAATTGTGTGCAAACATAGATGTGTTGTTAAAGTAGTGTTGGGCTGTATTCCGATAAGATTACTTATATGTTGCAGGAACCAAAATCCAAGAAGAAAGCCAAGTCAACCCCAAACTCTAAGAAATCTCCCTCGATAAAAAACACTCCAGCTAAGAAAGGAGGTGGCAATAAGAAAGCTGAGAAGAAATCTTCAGCAAAGAAAAGGAAATCGGATGAGAAGAGTGGTCAGCAGTCCTCATCCGAGGATGAACCTCTCTCTAAGAAGTCTAAGACGCCGCCTACAGTAAGCACTTTCACAATATCACATTTCTGTATCCAATTAGGTTAAGTTAGGCTTTATTAGAAGGTCCGTGACAGTCATTTGCCCCTTAAGAAAACCTTCGTCAAGGAATGTTTACCTGCTGATGTTGGGTAAACCAGAGTGCCGAGCTGACCAAGCGTGTGTCGTGGTATTCGCCAAGTGGGTTAGTTGTTGGGTTGGAAGCCGCAGTACACTTGTTGAATAGTGGGTAGGGACTAGGAAGGAAGCCTTTAATAAGTAATTACCAGCATTTGCATGGAAGAATAGTGAGAAACCTTTAGAAAAAAAACACCCTCATTAGCCCCGACCAGGGTTCCAATTCTAATCCCACCATCAGCAAGCCAGTCTAACATGAGAGTGCTGGCTAAGACCAGGGATTCCCAACCTTTTTCATTCTAGGTACACTGAGTCCAAGACAATATTTTCACGGCACACTTGTGTAAAGATTCTAATATAATACATTCTTATATTAAATTTAGATAAAAATTAAAATGTAAGTATGAATAGTAAGTGTATTCTTCTGTCGGTGTCCTCATCTACTTGCAGATCAAATTGCCAGTTGACTTTATCTCTTCAAAAACATATCGACTGATGTTCTCACGTATTTCAGAAACACATCGACCTATCTTATTATTCAATAAAGACACTTTTGAAATTTGTTCGTTTAGATTATTTTACAAGCATGGTTTCAATAATGAACTGACAGGCTGGCCCGATCACATTTTCACCAATAACATGTGGTTCCATGTGTTTTGTGATTTTAAACAATCTTTTTCATTTTATTTGTGCCTTGTGTCGGGATGATGATTTTTGGGACTTGCTGGGATGGTTGGTGGTTGGATGCTGCTTCATTTGGCTCAATCATTGTTTCATTGCTCATTTTATAGTAAAGTAAATTGATAGAATTAAAGAAAAAGTAAAAATAAACTACAAAGAGTGAATTTGATGAACGCCAGAGTAAAAATGTGTGAAGAATCCAATGCACAAAGGTGACATCTTCTGTCTTCTGAAGTAGAAGTAGTCACACACACATTTTAACACAAATAGAATAATATTTCAGCATTGTTGCCTTTATCAAACACAAGAAAGAAAGAAGAGAGTACTCCAGTGTTTGTGTTATCTGTACTCTCTTCTTTCTTTCTTGTGTTTGATAAAGGCAACAATGCTGAAATATTATTCTATTTGTGTTAAAATGTGTGTGTGACTACTTCTACTTCAGAAGACAGAAGATGTCACCTTTGTGCATTGGATTATTCACACATTTTTTCCTCTTTCCCTGGGTGGGTGTTCTTCATCAAATTTACTCTTAGTAGTTTATTTTTACTTTTTCTTTAGTTTTGTCAATTTCCTTTATTATAAAATTATTTAGCCATTGGGCCACCTCATTTTTAAACAGTTGTACTTAAAACAAATTCATGTTTTCTATGGAAAATCCGTATGGAGTGCAGCCTTCAATCACACCTTGGATAATACTTAACAAATGTTGTACCTTTGAGGTCTGCCTGTAAATATTGATTTATTATATCAAAATAGTTTATAACCTCCACAACAGGTGCTTTGCACTGCTTCAAATGACTGATTCTAATAATAAAAAATTAACTTCAAAACAAAATGGCTGAGAAGATAAAATATTCAAACCTAATATAGTTGTTGGTTACTTCTTTTATTATTTATTTATCGCCATAAAAATATGAATATTAAATGTCAACTCTATTTTACATAATATATTAAAAACAATGGAAACTTATATCTAGAGCTGAAGATTACCTCACTTTTGGATTCAGAATGAAATTGCTGTGTTAATTAATAAAACACATTTGTAGATCAAGATTTAAAAAGTATCTCTTAGCAATGATCAAAACTTTCTTATAACTAAATATATGAACACTAGGAAAGATAAAGTTTTCATTTTCAAACATAAATATTTTTTTCCTTTCAAAGTGATGGTAATTTTAAGATATGGCCTATATTCGGGGGCAGCTTATTTTTAGGTCAATACAGTAAATATTAAATAAGGTCTACTATGATATTATTTATGTAATAATTTAATAATATTTTACTTATAAACGATGTAAATATTTGACGAAGGCCATGTAAAAAGTGTAATTTTCAAGAGTTTCCCAGTCTTTACACTTTGAAACATTAATGGGGCCTAGTGCCCAAACTAGTCTGATAATTTCCCAACACTGGGTTTAAATGCCTGAAATTGTGTCGAGGTGTTCTCCCCCTTGTGCAGGATGAAGAGATCAAGAGTTATGTGAAGGAGATTCTGGAAGGAGCCAATCTGGAGGAGATTACAATGAAGACAGTCTGCAAACAAGTTTACGCCAACTACCCGGACTTTGATCTGGCTCATAAAAAAGATTTCATCAAAACAACTGTCAAATCTGTGAGTATCACCTTCAATTGTAGTGTTACTCAATAAGTGAAATATTTATTTTAGGTAAAAAAACAAATAAACTTTTGTTTAGGTGGAGGCGAAACAAACAAACCAAAAATAGGAGGTTAAAAATGTATCCTTATGTATTTGGGGTTTTTCTTTTAGTTATTGGAATGCTGTTACAGATAATTCACATTTAAGGACACAAAATGAACAAGTTTTTGGGCTTCTTAATGCCCTAAGTAAATGTGAGGCTGGGAACATCTTGTGTAAGTTTATGTTTGCATGCTCAAGGTAGTTTTAGTTTTTGAAGAAATGTCAACGTAATTATTGTATGTTTCTTTTTTTTTTCAGTTGATATCTACATGAAGTGACATTTCAAGCCTGTGTACCTGCATTTCAAATGCATTCATTATAAAACATAAAATTTTATTTTTAGACTGCAAATTGTGACTGTAAACTCAAAACATTTGAAGTGAGATGAGACAACTGCGTTTTTCCCTGGTGAAATAAGATTTTATTTTCTTCTGTTTTGATTCAGAAACTTTTTAGTGTGTAAGTGTAGGAAGTTAAGTTTTTGGGGTATATATTTTATTAAGGCCATCAATTTGGTTGAACATGTTTTGTTCACATGTGAAACAGTTCGCGGTTTGATACTCCACTAATTATTAATACGATGACAGATTGGGTGGATCCAAAACAAATATTAGAGTTTAAAAGAATAAACTTAAATGTAGTTTTTACTCAAAGATATCTGTATGTTTAACTTGATGTTTTTTGTCGATTTTTTAGAAAGTGTATTATTAAATAATTATTTGTATTATATATATAAGCTGGCATATAGATGAGGAACTAAACATGATATCGTAGGTTCCCCGCACCACTCACCTCTCCAGCCTGTTTGGGTTTAATGTAGCTGCCATTTCTTGTGTCATAAGCGCAGCTGGAATAGAGACTAGAATTGTTAACAACATTATAAGAATATTCACTAATTTTATTTAGTGTTTTTTTCCATTGTCTTAACATTTTACTGTTCCCAAAAAAAAAGGAAATACAGTAGCCCATGACTTCTTTGGTGCTGACTGACAGCTCACAGCTAACTTCTGACAGTCAACATTTAGGTATATACCTAAATTTTGACTCGAAGTGACAGCTGCTAAACACATGTTTTTTGCAGATCATATGGTTCGGCGTAGGGATACATAATCATGGTGGCTACAGACAGGGAAAACCTGGAAAAGTCAGGGAATTTAACTAAAATAAGAAAAGTCAGGAATTAAAAAATATATCTAAAATATCCCATTAATTTCGCAACCAAACACTAAAACAAATGTTAATAATACCTGAAAAAAAATAACATTTTAATTTTAAAATAAGTGATAAAACTGTTTATGTTTAGTAGATACAATTTTTTTTTAATATGTGATCAATAATAAATAAAACAAGTCATCATCCACCATTAAAACTGGAAAAAATAGTCAGGGAAAATTGAAAAATGTTGCCTGGAAAAGTCAGTGAATTTTGTAAAATATGTTTTGTAGCCACCCTGATAATTTGGTCTGGTAGCTGTCTATCAGCACCAAAGAAGCCATGGGGCTACTGTATTTAGCAACTGCTATTCTTTCATTGGAAAAATATTATATGTTAATTTTCTATTAATATTTTAACATAAATTCCTTTAGTTCATTACAAAAACAATACAAAGTATTGAGCTATGTTAAAACCTACAATTTGGTTTTCACCCTGGTTAGTGATAAATCAAGATGTTGACACCTTATATTATTTTATTATGTATTTAAAGCACTTGTTTGCTGATTTCTGGAGGGGGAAAAAAAATACATTTTTTACTCCTTTATTGAGCTTAATTTCAATGTTCTACAACACTTGATAATTTTCTACCCATTCTTTTTTTTTACGAGGTATGTAAATGATAAGGAACATATTGAACCAGGAAATGGATGCATGTTCAAAAATTCACATTTATTTATAATTTAATTTGACTGGCCAGAATAACACGTGGAGACATTGTTATGTGGGTATTAAATTATCTTGTAGAGTTGAAAGTTAAATAATAGGAATGGGCACTCAATTACTTAAGGATATTTGGGATTCGAGACTCAAATCTTATATTTTAAAAAAATTAGTAAAAATCAGGTTATTTTTGTTTTCAGCTGTAGCGCAAGTAGTATATACAGATAGATACAGGGTGTTGATGCTCTACAGCTGGAAATAAATTTGTCTTAAGTTACAACAAAATTCTCAGTAAAATAATTAATAAAACAATGTTTTCACACTTTTATTAAATGTTAAAAAAATACTTGCATATTATTCTTCTACTAATATTTTTAATATTTATAGTGGGTTATTAAATCCATTTCAGGGAATAATCATCTTATTAGTACATTTTGTACAGTTGATGATGCCATCCAGACCCCAGATTAAACACATTCTCTAAGTAAAATAAGAGTAAGGTGTAGAAGTGTAGGGCGAACTTGCTGCAGCAGAAACCTGCACATGGGAGGCAAAAGACGAAGAAAATAGAGGCCACGAGAGTGGCGAGAAGCAGAACTAGGAATTAAGTTATTTGGGAAAGGAGGAGCTGATAACAGCAAGTGTGCAAGTGAGAGAAGACTAATGAAGGAAGAGGAGGCATTTTACTAAACTGACCCGGCCACGGACTAGATATATATTTAAAACTGTTATATATTTGATTTAAACTTATTTAGAGTGTACTTCTAGCTAGAGCATTATTGTATAGAAAATCTAACGTGCCTGATACCCTACTCCCCCTCATGTGAAACTTGGACTCAACAATTACAACAAATGATTGCTTGAAACTTAAATTTCACAATCCTATAAATATTTACTAAACACACTAAAAGTCTTCAAACTAAAAATTCGAATAAACTTTACTTAAATTAATTCAATAAATTGTGGATTTTATAACGGAAAGAACAACACATTTCACATGTTACAAAAATTTCAAGTTGTCCAACAACTGAGCCTACGCACGTTAGCTCGTGAGAAATTAGTGAAGTTTTGGCAACAATATATTGATAATCTATTGAATTAAAATAAAGATAGCGATTTATTACTCCACTTTTATTAACTACGTCAATTTTTGTTCTATTTTTATTAAATTTGTCTTCTCAAAGAGCTAAATTAAACATTTTCAAATAGACAAACGACAAAGAATATAATTACACTAGAGTGGCCATTTTAATTTGATAGGAATATCATAGCTTTCGATATACATGTTGTGATATCAATTATTGATAGATTTATCGACATTTGCTCAAAGTGAATTATGGCAACCTATTAGGAAATAATCGATATTATATTATCATTAAAACCAGTCTAATAATAGTTCAATAAGGATTACTTTATCATTGGCGGTTTTGTAACTTATTGAAAGAACAAAATATTAAATGTTTTTTTGTCTCGCATTTTTGGCAACAAGAGATGTTA
Organism: Timema podura; assembly: GCA_033556935.1. Lineage (NCBI taxonomy): Eukaryota > Metazoa > Arthropoda > Insecta > Phasmatodea > Timematidae > Timema > Timema podura. Next base: position 40,754,040 of record JAVRXN010000003.1, read on the forward strand.
TAGTACCACCAGGGCTATTATGACCACGACGCAAAACGAATTTGCGACCGATAGAGAGACGCTAGACTTTACGTCAAAAGTTATTATGGCCGATCACTTTGCGAGCGCAAATATTTTCCTAGTAGATGACGCTAAGTTGCGCAGACATTTTACTTGTCCTTTGGTTTGCGTTACGAGGTTATGTTTGCTAGATTTTGTAAATTGTAGGTGTTTTGTTACCTTATTTAAACTTGCCATCTCATTGGCCCAATACAATAAACTCAAAATATGTGTTTTTTCACATACACTAACATTAAATAAGCCTATATCATAGTGTAGGACAAGAGTGGGAATAGTACGCTTACACTTAATATTAAAATAATATTTTTTTGAAATATAACCCTATCAAAATGCATTATTACTCACCATCAACACAGTAATAATTGGGACATTCCAATATTAAGATTAAATTGTTTGTAAGTCCTATAGTAGGTGGAAGTTTTACCCTGATTTTGGTTGAAAGAACAGTAGAGAGAATTCAAACATATTTCTTTACGATCAATATTGATTGCATTTTAATATTTTATCTCTTGTTATTTTAGAGTTATTTATAATATCTATTAAAGGTGACAGCTGAATATAACATGCCGATATATAAATATACTAAAATTGTTTTAGTAACTTTAGTAACTAGCTTCTACTGTTCTTCCTACCAAAATCATACTATAGTTAGGCTTCAACGTATTTGTGATGTTAGTATGTTTTGACCCACCTCATGGGGCAACATTGACCAAGACGTTGGTCTCTTTGGTCTAATTTTCCATTGGTGGGAGGTTGGGATTCAATTCTAGCTGGGTGTGGTTTTATTTTTCTAAAGGTTTTCCCACACTCCCTCTACACAAATAGGAATAATTTTATTATATATTATATATAACTTATATCCTATTATATGTGGTTTGGTTTAGGCCTAGGTTTTTTAATCATAAAAGTTTTACTAAATTTATATGAAACCGATAATTAGTAGTTAGACCTAGTTATCCTGAAGTGAATAAATTGCAATCAACTCATTCTAAAGAAAAATAATATCCTTATATTCTTAGTCATATAACTAAAGTTTCAAGAATTCTCTTTATATAAAATATTATGCATTTTTTTATTATTTCTAACCATCTAAACCACCCTCTTGTTAACTTAGTAGGCCGACTGGGTATAAATGCCTATTGTTTTGACATTAAGTTGTTGAAAATATTCAGTGTAAACACTATTTTGGGGGAGTTCTTGAACGCTTTCATCAACTTTAAATAGCTAGTTTTATTTTCTAAGATCCTCACACAACATAATTATTACACTTGTTCCAGTATCAACACAAATATATGAAGAATAAAGCATACATATTACAAAAAAAATAATTGTTTCTTTGTTGGCCAACTTCTCATATTAATTCATTTCCTCGTGTGACATTACTATCTGAATGCATATTTCACATTATGATTTTGACTAAAATATGTTGTGTGTATTGAATAATGTAGGCCTAGTATTTTTTCATTTCCAGCCCTAGGCAAACAAAATTATACAAGAGATTTATTAAATTAAGCTAGGTTAAAAGTTTCTTACAAAATAATGTGACTTTTGATCAGCTGTTTGGGAAAATAAAAACATATGAATAATATTTAGTCATGAATACCAGCATTCTTAAAATAAATGTACTTAATTTCTAGCCTCTAACGTCTTAAAAGGTAATAATATTCTTTGGAAAAGTGTTGCCATCTGTTGACGCAAACTGATTTTATTCTGTATGTTGACGCTAGAAGCAAAGTCGAAGCTAGAACTAGTGAACGATACAAAGAGTGGTGGTCATAATAGCCCAAACGCTATCTTTTCCTCAAAAGTGAAGCAAACTAGCGGCAGCAACTAACTTAGCGTCGAATGGTCATAATAACCCTGCAGGAATAATAAATTAAAAAGTATTATATTTAGTATTTACACTTGTGTCATTTTATAAACTGGACATAAAATAAATGGTATTTTTTATAACTTAGAGACAAAGCAATACAAAATATTAGTTTTAATTTTCAAAAAGTTCATAAACACAAGCAACAAGATGGTGGGTATTATGTCATCACCCAACCTTGTTTTGGCTGGTTCGCCATCTTAATTTAAGAAAAGCATGTTGCATTTTAGAAGCTCTTGTTTGAAAAGAATCACAGCTTCTACAAAAAGAAACATCCAAACAGTTATTTTCATAAGTTTATGTTTCAAATATGTAAAAACGCTTAATAATTCAAAACAAATTGTTTATGTGAATGTTTTGACTGACAGAAGCAACGACAACCAACATGTCTACATACAGCACATATGGTCTTGTGAACGGATATATGGTAACTTTTCCGAGCTGCCAGATACCAACCATCTATATACAAGGGCTTAGAGAGGAGGTACCGCTCCGCCTCACACACACACACACACACGGTGGGGTCCACATAAAGCTTTTATAGGAAACAATTGTGATAAAATTTTCTAGCTGATCACCACTAAAGAATTAGTCTTCTGTGCCATGTGAGAAGAATGGAGAGTGAAAGGAAATCAATGTGGGGGGAGGAAACAAGGGACAGATGGCTGAAGGGAGTAAGGAGGAGAGACCCGTGGCTGGAAGCTGTTCATGATATTTTCACCTAACCATTAAATTTTCCAATTAAATATAGCTATTGTTATTTAAATTGGTATATCTAGTAAAATGAATATGCTGTTAGGTAAATTTAAAATAATAGTTAATAAAAAATTCCAATCCAATTTTCTCTATATTAGTAGAATATGTATACAAACATCAGTTTGTGGAAGTAATTCCATTACTATAATTAAATTAAGCTTTCAAAAATCATAATTGATACCAATTTATAATAACCTAAGCTATTTAATATTAAGAGAGTGGATTGAGTAATGGAGCAAATATATGAAGGTAGAGTATGTGGATCAAAAGGAAGGGGTAGACCATGTAACACATGATTAAATGTTATAGACGAATTTGTGAAAAAGAAAAAGTTTTAGGAATAAAAGAGCATCTCGGTGTATGGATGTTGTTAAGGAGAAGGTAGTATGAAATGATACAGAATTTTGGATCAAGTTATTGAGAAGGGATTAAGGAGTTTTTTTTAGTTGTATGCAGTGTGTCTTGCCCTAACCCCTTTATTTAGGTATGTGTGTACTTATAGTATCTACACATTTTGTTTTAAAAATGTATAAGAATAATTACTTTATTAAACCAGTTATGCTTTCAATTGGCATTTCTCACTATTTTATGAAAACACTTTGTAAAACTCAGTCATGGTACAATTTAGTACATGATTTAATAAAATTACTCAAGATCAATATATATTTTAAAATAGCCGCCATTTATCGACCACAACAGAACAATTATTAATATATAAAAGAAAAACTTCAATTAGTTTACAGCTAGTATTTCGGATATAGGTGGCGCTCTTAGCGCTAATTTGAAATAGATAATCGCTATTTTCTCCAGCCAAAACCAAAGATATAATAATATGAGCCTTGACCAAACAACTACTACACTATGTTCGCTTATTTAAAATACCCATTGAACTCTATAATATAACTGGATGGACATGTGTGGCTGAAATTTTCGAGCTGTCGTCTGCATATCATTATCTAAGAAAGAAGGAAACTTTCGGGTATTTCTTTCTCTTTTACACCCATACAAGGTAATGTGGCATTTTGACATTGGTCATTAATTTGATTGATTATATGAGATAAATCAATGTGTGATTAGTTAAATGAAAGAAATATGTTAGTTAAATCTTTGGAGAAGATAAACAAAGTTCGAAACTGGTTAGTTTTTAATTTAAATAAGTTGATGTAGCCTAATATATACGATGATTTTTGAAGGAAGCTCGCTTGTAAGGTTTTACCTCGTACTATAATCCTACTCTATAGTTGTGTTTAGGTAGGATAAAAGACCTTCCAGAAGTAAATTTCTACTTGCGTGCTAAATGGCCGTTTATCCTACCAAAATATTAAATATATGATAGTATTCTGGTACGAAATAAAGCCTTACAGATTGGGATTTTTACTAAAATCCGGGTTTAGTAGATACCGTATATCCTACAAGTCTATAAACTAAAATATCATTTGAACGTAAGACTTCTACACAAAGTATGTCATTCAAACAAATGTAATACGGTTTTTAGCTAACTTGTTTCATCATAGCTATCAAACTTTCAACAAAATATGGTTTTTGAAAGAAATATAAAAGATATGAGACAACCTTTTTTTTAAAAAAATGTAGAATAATAATAAATTCTACAAATCTATAACCCAAGTGATAGTTTGAATGTATGGACAACTACACAAAGTTTGTCATTCAAACAAATGTAATCAATTCTGAAAATTTAAAAATGACACCTGGACATGGGCAATCGAACACTGGATCTTTGGCTTAATACGCCAATGCTCTACCACTGAGTTATCCAGGAGTCGTCCCGTGCTAAGGGTCATTCTTCACTTATATTTTAAGGCAGAGTCTATTATGGACGTGTGGAAATCGTCGGCTACAAATATGTGACTATATTAATATCACGAGCCATCGGATAACGCAGCCATCTGCGACTCGGTAGTTGGCTTTTTACTGCCATTTGCACAATTATTAAGTTGTACGGGATCGCAAATTGTGCAAATGGCAGCAAAAAGCCAACTACCGAGTCGCAGATGGCTGCGTTATCCGATGGCTCGTGATATTAATATAATCACATATTTGTAGCCGACGATTTCCGCACGTTCATCATAGACTCTGCCTTAAAATATGAGTGAAGAATGACCCTGGGCACGGGAAAAATCCTGGATAGCTCAGTGGTAGAGCATTGGCGTACTAAGCCAGAGGTCCCGGGTTCGATTCCCGTGTCCAGGTGTCATTTTTAAATTTTCAGAATTTGATTACATTTGTTTGAATGACCAACTTTGTATAGTTGCCATGTATTCAAACTATCACTTAGGTTAAAGGCTTGTGGAAAGTATTATTATAATACCTTTTTTTTTTAAGTTGGCTCATATCTTTCAGAAACCATATTATGTTGTAATCTCAATAACTATAATGAAACAAGTTAGCTAAAAACTATATTACATTTGTTTGGATGATACACTTTGTGTAGAATTCTTACGTTCAAATGATAATTTAGGTATTGGCTTGTAGGAAGTACAGTATCTACTAAACCCTAATTTTAGTAATAATCCCCATCAGTAAGTCCTTATTTCGTACCAGAATACTATCATATATAATATTTTGGTAGGATAAACGGCAATTTAGAACGGAAGTAGAAATTTTCTTCTGGAAGGTCTTTTATGCTAACTAAATACAACTATAGGGTATGATTCTTGTACGAGATAAAGCCTTACAAGCGAGATTCCTTCAAAAAATCATCGTATATATTAGGCTACATCAACTTATTTAAAGAAAAAAACGAACTAGTTTGGAACTTTTATATGCTCTTCAAAGCTTTAACTAACATATTTATTTAATTTAACCATTCACACATTGATGTATCTCATATAATTATTCAATCAAATTAATCAACGATGTCAAATTGCCACATTGCCTTGTATGGGTGTAAGAGAGAAAGAGATACCCGAAAGTTTCCTTCTCTCCTACACAACGGTGTTGAAACGACAGCTCGAAAATTTTAGCTGCAGATGTCCATCCAGTTATATTATAGAGTGCAATGATTTGACGACATAATGTTTATCGATGACAAAATCAAACCCAGGTAATAAGTAAAACATCTCATTTTATTTTAAAACTGTAACTTGCATTGATTGTAATGTTTCCTCTTAATGTTTGACGCTTCAATTAATCACAGGTAAACAGAGATTCCCATCCAAACTTTCTGCGAATGTGTAAACAGCTGCACCATCATAAGAGGTGCGGAATCACTGGCCTTTTTTCAAATTTCACCATATGCGCGAATTCACCTTTACTCGTATTGCTGTGGCCTTTAAATTCCAAGATGGCTGCACATATGTCTTTTCTTTGATAACATTTTTATAAATAATTTTAACAGGATGAATTGGTTTCTCACTAACTGAATGCTCATTTTATAATAAGTTTTCTGTATACGTTTTACATTTTGCAAGCCTAAAATCACAGTTTTTACTGTGGGTGTATAACCTACATTTGACGTTATTTAAAATATAGTTTGATTAATTATTTATTTGGTTTATACTTATGTCTTGCCCAACCAAACCTTGGGAACAAGCTAGTCGGAATTTACAATCTAATTCAACTATTATTCAAGGAGAAAGGTAAAACATACACTCTTGTACTTAAACTTAAAATATCTGTCTGCATATTTTGCATAATTTTTTGTTCATCTGGTAACCTTGGCACGCATTTACACTTCATAGTTTCCCATAAATAACAGGAGTTCATAGGAAAGAAGCGTCAACAATAATTTTTTACCTGAAAATCATTTTAGATTTTCTAGAAAGTCCTACACACCATAATCCTAATATATATATAATATGTACTGGAGAAAGAATACACTTGCTCAATAAATTGTACATGACTGACAAAGCTTGGAATATGGAAATTATGTTAAGTTAGGTATTGATAGCTGCATCATTTATGAGGGAAGTTTGATCCGAGCACTGGATGAGTCCTGGATAGCTCAGTATTAGAGCATAAGTCGTTGGTTCCGGCTCGATTCCTGTCTTCCAAGTTTCATTTTTCAAAATTACAACTATATTTGTATATCTTTGCAGAAGATTTTCTGGGGGTACTATCCCATGGGAGGCTACTATTGACACTGTTTTATTTTTTATAATATTATACACATTACATTACTAAAAATAAAACTAAACTCATCTAAATTGTGTGAAAATGTTAGGCCATATCGTGCATGAAGTAAACTGTTGCACACATTGGTCACAACTAATATAGGCAGCGGAGATAGGCCAACATTAGCGCACAATAATTAATATGTTTCAAAATTAAAATTATCTCAACCTAACATAACCTAGCCTTTTGTGTGTTTATAAATTAAAATTTCAATTTTGTTTGAATTCAAAGAACTCAAGAACTGAAGGCAATGAAGAACTTGCTCACACCTTCATCGATGTGTTGATAAAATTGATTATGGCAAGTTATGAATCTTGATGTCACAGCCCAAGAAAATAGTTTATTTTAGCTGATTCACAATAACTCAAAACTATTTCGACAACTTTTAAGTTGCAAGTGTTTGTAGCAGGGTCGTTATAATTTCACCCAAGCCCAAAATAACCCACCTGGGTTATATTTAGCATACAAAGCATTGTTTTCAAGCTTAACTGCTTAATACACTACATTCAAGTAAAGAAAGCAACAATCAATTCTGCAGCTGGCTTACCACTAATATGTTTCACTGGATCCTGAATAATTATTAATATGTAGGCCTACCTTATGTAAATGGTTGGTTAAATCAGATATCATACACAATATCTTTAACTAAACCCAATAAAACTCAATATAGCACATTTGTGTTTTTTTAATAACCCTGGTTTGTAGACGTTTTTATTCATAGATAGATCTAATATAATTTATGATTAAATAATATTACAAATTATCCTTATTTTACATTTATGGTTTTGATAACCTAAGGCTCATTATTTTAAATAAAAGTAATGATAGTTGATATTTTAATTAGAGGCTACTCAGTTCCCTTTCCCCTTCCCCTACAAACCTGTCCCCAATTAAAACATATATAATTTCTTCATTGTTAGATTGTTTTTATGATAAACTGTTCTCACTTTTATCTTCATGAGAATGTGCACAACTTCTTGTTGACCATTTTTAGTGATACTTACTACCTTAACTTACAGTGACACTACCCTAACTTAAAGTGGCACTACCTTAACTTACAGTGACACTACCCTAACTTAAAGTGGCACTACCTTAACTTACAGTGACACTACCCTAACTTAAAGTGGCACTACCTTAACTTATAGTGACACAACCCTACCTTATAGTGACACTACCCTAACTTATAGTGACACTACCCTAACTTATAGTGACACTACCCTACTTACAGTGACACTACCCTAACTTATAGTGACACTACCCTAACTTATAGTGACACTACCCTACCTTATAGTGACACTACCCTAACTTATAGTGACACTACCCTACCTTACAGTGACACTACCCTAACTTAAAGTGGCACTACCTTAACTTATAGTGACACTACCCTACCTTATAGTGACACTACCCAAACTTATAGTGACACTACCCTAACTTACAGTGATACTTACTACCATACCTTATAATGACACTACCCTAACTTATAGTGACACTTACTACTCTAATTTACAGTGACACTACCCTAACTTATAGTGACACTACCCTAACTTACAGTGATACTACCATACCTTATAATGACACTACCCTATCTTATAGTGACACTACCCTAACTTATAGTGACACTTACTACCCTAATTTACAGTGACACTACCCTAACTTACAGTGATACTTACTACCATACCTTATAATGACACTACCCTAACTTACAGTGACACTTATTACCCTACCTTATAGTGACACTAACTACCCTAACTTACGGTGAAACTTACTACCCTACCTTATAGCGACACTATCCTAACTTAGTGACACTACCATAACTTACAATGCCACTTACTAAGTTACTCTAACTTACAATGACACAACCTTACCTTATAGTGAAACTAACTGAGACCATACCTTATAGTGACACTTACTACAATACCTTATAGTGACACTACTCTAACTAACAGTGACACTTATTACCCTAACTTATAGTGACACTTACTACCCTACCTTAGTGACACTACCCTACCTTATAGTGACACTTATTACCCTAACTTACAGTGATACTACCCTACCTTATAGTGACTCTTACTACCCTAACTTACAGTGACACTACCCTACCTTATAGTGACTCTTACTACCCTAACTTATATTGACTCTTACTACCCTAACTTATAGTGACTCTTATTACCTAACTTATATTGACTCTTACTACCCTTAACCTTTATAGTGACTCTTAATTAACCCTAACTTACAGTGGAACACTTGCTACCCTAACTTATTTAGTGACACTTATTACCCTAACTTAAGTGACACTACCCTAACCTTATAGTGACACTTATTACCCTAACTTACAGTGACACTACCCTACTTATAGTGACACTTACTCCCCTAACTTATAGTGACACTTACTAACTTAACTTAGCCCACAGTGAACAAAATGGAAATGGGCATTTTAAAATAAATATTAATATTATGTACCTATGGAGTTTAAAATGGGTTATTTTCAATAAAGCTCAATCCAGTTGGGTTTTAATTAAGCTATTTTTGGTCTAATTTAATTTACTATGTAGGTTTGCTAACTGATTTAACCATTCAATCAAATAATAATATTAATAATTTAGGATCGCGTGAAACATATTTTAACGAACTAAATCAAGAGACTAACAATGGAACCAAAATGGCTTATTTCCATAGAATTATGATTACTTACAAACATAGAATAACAAATTCAAACAATTGCAGGGGGTCACACAGTTGTCCCTACTCGTCAGTTTACTGGTTGTTATTGATGTGTGAGGTTGTGTTGTGTTTGAATATGGAAGAATTCAACACTGAACGTTTCATCGATGAGGTTATAAAAAGACCAAGTATATGGAACTCGCAACTGAGGATTTTCGCTAGGCTTGGTATCACTGCACGCCCAACTATCCCCCTACAGTGGTAGCGTTTGAAAAACGCATGTTATAAATTGGTACTAGCAGCTGCCGCGTGCATAAAAGAGGCCTTAGTAGAGAATATTTAAAGTTAAAATGGTTTCTTTGAAGTATTCAACAACATTTTTTTGATCTGGGCCTGGCCTAGGTTTGTTTAGTTCACTACACCTGTTTTTATTAGTACTGAGTCTGACTACCCGTCCAGGTTGTACACACAGTACTAGCCAATGACAGTAAAAACAGCCATGATTCAAACCTCGACCTTCCTGTCATTGGCAGTTCAGTCTAACACGAGAGTGACGCCTTAGACCATGCGGCCACCGTGTCACTTGTTACCGGTAGTCTACATATTCATTAAAAGTAATTCATTATATTTTAAACTACCAAAATAAAATTTGGCTAACCATTTTTAAAAGTCAATTACACAACTGCTTTGTGAGCCAAATAAAATCTAAGCCATGTTTTGTGTCTGTAGGGTAAGGGGGGGGGGGGGGGAGAAGGTGCAGTCATACCCACACACCTTGATTTTCATACAGATGGTCATTTGGAACAACTCTTAGAAAATACAAGCATATAATAATAATATTTAGCACCGCGTCTTACTACCCGTTCGGGTTATACGCTTAAGTACTAATTACTCTAATGGATTAGGAATTGGGAGGGTTGAATTTAGAGGAAGTGAACCCGCATTTGCGTGGAGGGAGAGTGGAAAACCATTTAGGAAAAACCACCCCCAGTTCACCCGACCGAGATTCGAACCTCGATCTCCCCGTCCTCGGCGGTCTGACTCAACTACAAGCATATTCTTTGCTCTCAAACATTTCACCATTTTATTATTATTGTTGAAAATATCCATCCAAAGTAACACCTGTAGACATGTCTTGATGTATGGATACCTGAAAGTAAATCTAGTAACTATTTCTAGTTGTCAGTTATGTCTATTCGTGTAAAAATTTGGGTAAGTTGTATTAATTGTAATTTAATAGCTAGACCAATTTTTGAAAAGATAAAATTAGAATTTTTGTTTTTTAATATGAGATAAATTTGACCTTAAGTTGAGTTGTATTAGTTTTTATAAGTAACACATTTGTATAGGAGAGATATCAATTAAAATCAGTTTAACCCTCAATGTGCTTGAAGAATGCTGGTACATTTATTCTTCCCACAATAAAAGTAATGACTTTCTTTAGACTAACATAATCTTGAGTAGAAAATATATCAAAATGCAGAATAAATCAGCTGAGATAATAAATGGTACAAAACATAAGCTTGTTGATAACTTGTTGATAGCTCGGTGAGTTAACCAATTAATTTAGAGCATTCTGTTTACATTTCCCGGCAGTTTGTTAAGTTTGCTCATGTTAAATGCAGCCCTTCCTGGGTGCCATGTTGTTGACATCGCGCGAGTAACCTGACTCCGTCAATGGCTGAAATATAATCAAAATCAATCAAGACATTAAAAAAAAAGCTATTCTTAAAATAAAAAGGCAGGACCTACCCTCCCCTCGGCTGGAATTGAATACATAATTATTATATATTGAAGAATCACTTGAATTATATTGAACATTAATAAATAGTCTTTTCAAATTTGAAGAAACTGCAGATAAATACAACACACACAGAAATATACAAGCAATAATCAATAATTTGTGTTAAGTACATCAATTATTGTCATTTGACTCGACAATTTGAGTTTGATCCATCAGTCCACAGCAAGACTAGCTATCTTAGAGCTGTTACTACATGACAATACTAGACAAGGTCAGGGTGCCACTCTTCTATCAGTAATGGTGTCGGACACTCGCAATCTATCACTTTTATCATGAGCACTCAAGCATGTCTCAGTCTTGGGTAAAACGAACAACACTACCACAATATTACATTCTACTGGACTATTTGGTAAAATGGGTGCCACTTCTTTTGATGATTACATAAAAACACGAGAACAGCCTAAACAAGCAGCTGCACACTATCACCATGGAACACCACAACACGATTACAACCCCGCTCCAACAAACTGGTCTGTACCATGAACCACTTTAGTTAATGTAAGCAAGGGGGGGAGAGGGGAATGTCTTGTGGGGGAGTTAGATTAAAAATATATCACTCACATTGAAATGTGTAATCTTAAACACATCAGTGTATTTTGTTTAAAATATTCAACTTTAGTTGGAAAATAAATAATTTAATGCTTTTAAAATTATAGATTATTTAAAATTTTTGCTTCCTTCAGCTTTTGTTGAACAGATTTATAAAAGCAAATAACTATATTTTAAAGTTTGGATCGGTACATTTTATTCATAAATTCCGTATTGAGATATTTTGACCTGCTTCAGTGGTCCCACAGTCCAAGGTGTCAGTCTCGCAATAGACTGAACTGTCATCGACAAGGAGTTCAAGGTCCAAATTAAACACTCAAACATAAAAACATGATCTTAGTCATTAAGTGAAGGAACTTGACTGATAACATGAAGCAATCCAGCTTTCAAACATAAAAACATGATCTTAGTCATTAAAGTGAAGGAACTATGTCTGATGACATGCGACTGCCAAACTAACCTCTGTAATTACCACACCGCTGTGGCTTGTTTCGCAGAGTGACACTACATAACTATGTTCTTTTATTAGCGTCAAGCTAAACATAATATTGTATTGTTGTGTTTGCAACTAGAATGTGTCTTTGAGACAGAGGTCAGAATAGTTTATCTGCTATCTCACTTGATAGATACAATCTTTGTTTTGTAAATCAAGTTTACAATGTTATAATACACATAGTAGTGTGATTAGTGACTACTAATTCATGCTCGGTAGTATGATTAGTGACTACTCTGCCATGCTCGGTAGTGTGATTAGTGACTACTCTGTCATGCTCAGTAGTATGATTAGTGACTACTCTGCCATGCTCATTTGTGATTAGTGACTACTCTGCCATGCTCAGTAGTGTGATTAGTGACTACTCTGTCATGCTCAGTAGTGTGATTAGTGACTACTCTGTCATGCTCAGTAGTGTGATTAGTGACTACTATGCCATGCTCAGTAGTGTGATTAGTGACTACTATGCCATGCTCAGTAGTGTGATTAGTGACTACTCTGTCATGCTTGGTAGTGTGATTAGTGACTACTATGCCATACTCAGTAGTGTGATTAGTGACTACTATGCCATGCTCAGTAGTGTGATTAGTGACTACTATGCCATGCTCAGTAGTGTGATTAGTGACTACTATGCCATGCTCAGTAGTGTGATTAGTGACTACTCTGTCATGCTCAGTAGTGTGATTAGTGACTACTATGCCATGCTCAGTAGTGTGATTAGTGACTACTCTGTCATGCTCAGTAGTGTGATTAGTGACTACTATGCCATGCTCAGTAGTGTGATTAGTGACTACTATGCCATGCTCAGTAGTGTGATTAGTGACTACTATGCCATGCTCAGTAGTATGATTAGTGACTACTCTGCCATGCTCATTTGTGATTAGTGACTACTCTGCCATGCTCGTAGTGTGATTATGACTACTATGCCCATGCTCAGTAGTGTGATTAGTGACTACTATGCCATGCTCAGTAGTGTGATTAGTGACTACTCTGTCATGCTCAGTAGTGTGATTAGTGACTACTATGCCATGCTCAGTAGTGTGATTAGTGACTACTCTGTCATGCTCGTAGTGTGATTAGTGACTACTATGCCATGCTCAGTAGTGTGATTAGTGACTACTATGCCATGCTCAGTAGTGTGATTAGTGACTACTATGCCATGCTCAGTAGTGTGATTAGTGACTACTCTGTCATGCTCAGTAGTGTGATTAGTGACTACTCTGCCATGCTCGGTAGTGTGATTAGTGACTACTATGCCATGCTCGGTAGTGTGATTAGTGACTACTCTGTCATGCTCGGTAGTGTGATTAGTGACTACTCTGTCATGCTCAGTAGTGTGATTAGTGACTACTTTGCCATGCTCAGTAGTGTGATTAGTGACTACTCTGTCATGCTCAATAGTATGATTAGTGACTACTATGCCATGCTCAGTAGTGTGATTAGTGACTACTATGCCATGCTCGTAGTGTGATTAGTGACTACTCTGTCATGCTCGGTAGTGTGATTAGTGACTACTCTGCCACCCTCCAGACGTTTATATCTCTGATCCAACCCTTGCAGTCAATTAATATAACCACATTATCAGGAACTTTACTATGTTTTATGTTTGTGCCACGCTATTCCACCTGTTAAGTGTGTGGAGGAAACCACTCCTCTATTACACCCAGCCAAGACTTGAACCGTGACCTTGTTGCCACTTGAAAACCAGACTAGAAGAGTTTAACCATTTAGTCCACATATACAGATGTTTATGTTATCATCTCAACGAGTGCATAGTCAAACTCTAGGTTACAAACTTGATACAGTAGTTACATTTTAGAAATAACTTCACTCCTAATCCTGTTTCTCTCCATGACCTCAATCCTCAATCCCCAATCCTGCTGCTCCCTCTTACAACCAATATCTACAAACTTCACTTGTAGTATTGGTCGACTATGTTCATGTTTACAAGGTTATATTGTAATATAATTGTGTTCAATTACATAGTGTGATGTTTTCCGCAGCCCTGGCTTGAACAGCTCTGCCCCGTTTTGACGCAGATGGGCACTGTACCAAGGCCAAGTGCACAAACTGCCCCCCATGTCCCTCGACGGAACTACTTGCCCCCACAGACTGCGGGATATGGCTCCTACCCTGTTGGAATGGGCTCGTATAACTCCATGGGCTCGTATGGAGGTTATGGAGGGTCTGGAGCTTATGGAGGGTCTGGAGCTTATGGAGGTTATGGAGGCTATGGCAGCTATGGAGGCTTTGGAGGCTTCCCAGGGGGTTATGGGATGAACCGATTCGGACAAATGCCATCCAATGATCCGGAAAACAGGTACCTAGCTGTATTCAACTATTGATACTTTTATTTTTGTCCTCGCATGACTTGTTTAGGCTATACACATATGAATTAATTACGCTAATGTGGTAGGGATTAGAAAGAATGACTTTATAGGAAGTGTACTTGCACTTGCATGGAAAACCATTTAGAAAAAACCCCATGGAGACTAAAGTATATGGCTGGGGTGGTTTGTCTACATAATATTCTAGTTGATAACAACACAGTATATGGTCTGATGCAGCAACAATCAGGATAGCGCAGTGCGAGAACTCGAAACAACGGTTGGAAATGTGGATTTGAACTGACCGTTTGCGCTATTTCCAGGAATATACAGAGCATTTCACAAAAATAAAATAATACTGGAATATTTGGGAATTGGGGGCATTAAATTAAAATCTTTAAATAATAGATCCTTGTATAAAAAAAGTGAGCTCAAAAATAAGCTCTGATTCGAACACAAGTCTTATATGGTACCCTGAGTATGTTTTTATTCATGGATGTGGAGGAGAGCATGATGGAGATGAAGTATGTGGAGAAAAGACTGCAAGGGAGGCTAAGAAATAGATGGGAGGAGCAGATAACAGAAAATGTGCAAGTGAGAGGAGAAGTATGGAAGAAATTAAAGGAGGAAGAATGGTGGAAGGATAGAGGAAGATGAGGGCATTTTACTAAACAGACCCGGCCACAGACTGGAAACAGTTGATGATGATGAGTTGGGTGGCCACTACATCAAGGTTAAATTATTCACACCTGTGGCATGACTCCATAATTTGTCAATTTATGAAATATTTAATTTTATTCCTCTTTGCTAAGTTGTATAAAGTGTCCAGTAAATGGACAATCTGAAAAAAACAGGGATAGTTTTAAGAGATTAGTGGCAGCCCTGTATAAGCCCTGATGAAACATTATGTCTATTGATCAGGAGTTGGTAACATTGCTACTTGATTTGTGTTTTTATTTGACTCAGGTTTATTCGCATAGCTGAAGATAGTACACGCCCAGCATTCCAAACGTTAGAGTCCATGGTGCAGGCGTTTGGGTCAGTTAGTTTCATGATGGAGTCAACATTCCACGCTGTGTACAACACATTCCGAGCTGTTATGGGCGTGGCAGAGCATTTGGGGCGCATGAGGGCTGTTTTTGGACAGGTGTTCTCCACCGTAGCCATTTACCGCTTCCTGCTCTGGGCCTACAGGAAGTTCCTCTATATTCTAGGTAAGAATAGGAGCGCCCTAGAAGTAGTGATGTGTCCCGCATGTCTTGATACCAGCTTTACTAGTACTTTGTACTGTACCTAGTCCAAGCTCAATCTTGTGTTGCTTAGGGCAAAATTAGTAAAAATAACACATGCTTTTATAAGATTCATCTCAAGTAAATCAACTATTATTCAATTTGATATTCGTCAATAAGACATCCTGTGCTCCACACTTTTATTTAATCTATGGATGCCGCTTTGGTACAGAGGTCAGAGCTCCTGACAATAGGTCCAGAGGTCCTAAGACGTAGTTGGTCTGGAACGAGATTATTTCAGCCTCATGAGGACAAATGATGAGATACTTGTAGCAGCTCGGCTTAGAAAACTGAGATTAGCGGTCGCACAACATCCTCTATCCGCAAATGCTGGGACTATCTTCGCCAAAATGTGGTGGCCAATCGGTCGGTTTAGATCGCTTGTGGTCTGACGCCTTGAAGTTTGGTTTTTCCCTCCATTTGTCTGTGCAACATGGGTACACCCCACACTAGTAGATAAAGATTATTTCAAAATTATATTGACAATTTGAAAACAAGTTAAGCTCTCGTCAAGTTTTGAAGCTATTTGCGTCTTTGAAAGCCTCGTAAATCCACATCAGTGTCATGTTGGCGAGTTAGTCCTCTCGAGTGTGACAAGACCTCTCTCTCTCACTGTTGAGAAAATAAACACATTTTATTGAGAATAAATGAACATTCTTAGGGATGAGGAAGGTTGAATTTAAAGGAATTATACCCACATCTGCATTGAGGCAGGGGTGCAGAATATGTTCAGATATCCAATATTTCACCAGAACATAACATTTTCATAAAAAAAATTCCCCAAAAACCATAGCACTCAAAATAAAACATTAAATATTTTATAGAGGCTGAAGGGAATAAGGATTATTACCTGCTACATAGTTTGGAAAATTCTAATTTAAAATACTTTTAATCATAGCTATTTTTATAGTACCAACCTTATAAAAATGTAGTTGTCTCCCAGAAATGACAACCTTCTCATTTCCTTGTAAAGTTTGTCGATGACATCTTGTAGACCTTCAAGCGAGAACTAGAAGAAAACCTGTTAAAGTGGTACTTTCCTCCATTGAAATGTCTGTCCAAGGATTCCTTTAGGAGACATGAAGCTCTGTGGACAGGTGGGCCATTCCAAGAGATGGAAAAGAGTGTCATACTTAATGTTGCGGTTGTGTAAGTGGTTGCCTACCACTGATCCAACTGACTCACTGCATATGTTCATGGAACTCTCCAGGACATAAAGGATGTCGGGAATGTGATGAAACACGTTTTCATTTGTGAATGCTTCCTTTATTGCAGCTTTATCAAGAATTATCAACTTCGGTTTAACTTCCAGACCGTAGATTTTTGAAAAAATCTCTTTTTAAAAGATTCTTTTTCAAGATTTAAAATTGAGAATCTACTGTATCAGTAGTTATTGTACATCCATGATTTTCACTAACCTAGGTTGTTAGTGTTCATAATGATTCTTGAATTTGCTTTTCTAAAATTTTGTCTGAAACTGAAGTGCTCGTTCAATACTTGCTGCTGAAACATAGGGCATATTTTTTTACAAGTGGAGGTTCTGTTAGCCTACATTTTAGTGTTTCTTATCAAGTTTTACACAGGGCTTCCAACTTTTTCCTTGCTCTTTTGACGTGGCATACATCTGGTGTGTGGCCTAACAACCCACATCTTTTCCAGCAGGTGACTGGTCAACTAGTTGAAGATTCTGGGAACGGCTTGAGCGCTGGTCGTTTTCATTTATCAATAAGCAGTCCTGATAAATGTTTTTCAGGGAATCCATTTCCTTGTTGAGGGATGAGAATTTTTCTTGGGATATTTTTTCACTCTTTAATTCCATCATCATCTCATTAAGTGTGCTTTGCAAAGAAGCATTAGAATCAAATATTGTCCAAATACAGGCATTTACATTCCGACAGATCCAACTGAATTTTGTGATCCATTCTAATATGTCGATCATGCCAAGCAGAGGAAAATGAAACTTGGCTGTGAAAACATTTTCAGTTCCAATGAGAATTCTTTAGCATCGATATTCTTCCTTGCTGTATACTCTCAGTACGTTTTTTTTGTAGAGCAATAAAAAATAGTTTAAAATCTCTCTCAAATGTTTTGTAAACTCGTAGTTCACTTTGAGCAAAATGAGTGTCCTGAAATGATTTTGGATTTAATATGTCCACTTCTATTTCTTCAGCTAATGCAAGAAGTTCTTCATATCCAATACCCCACTTATAATTTTTTATTATTATACTACCCATAACTTGAACTTGATTACAGATCCACATTAACTATTTAACTTTATAAATGTCATTCAACAAACATTCTAAACTATGAGCTATGTCCCACATAGGAAGTAAAAAGACATGATTTAAATTTTCACACAGACCTGCCAGTTTTTTTAACTACACTAAGATCAAAATATTGCCCATAAAATGCCTTACCATTCAGCATCTCTTTTAACTGAATACTTTGGTGACCTGGTGGTCTAGGGGTAAGGTGCCAGACTTCTGTGCTGGGGTCCGGGGTTCAATCCTCGGTCCCGGCACAGATTTATCTGATTGCCAAACCCTTACTTCACCTCTGACAAGACGTGTATTAATCACAACTTGTGAATGTGAGGAATGCCAGGCCTCCGCGTGGTTCGGATTCCACATTAAACTGTAGGTCCTTCATTTCATCTCACAATCACCCTACCTTTACACATTAGCGTAAGTGCATATAACCCGAATGGGTAGTAAGAAGCGGTAATAATAATAATAATAATAATAATAATAATAATAATGATAATAAATACTTGAACTTTCAAGGGCATTGTGCAGTTTTTCAACAAGAATGTCTTTCTTATGTGAAATGTCAATCACAATACAAGTCTGAACACCATCTGCAAGAGTAATCAAGCAAGTTATTTGATATGTTCTGTGCAATTTTGTCTGCTCTAACAGACACAAGAGAGAGATGGTTAGTTACTGGATTTACTGTGCTTGAAAATTCACAGTTTCCTATTAGTAGTAAAAATATGTTTTTTCTAAATGCTCTAAAAAATTCTCTGGAGTGATTAAAAGTCCACCAACATCGGCATCATTTAAGCAGTGCAAACTTAATAAACAATCAAAAAACTTGCCCCCCTTCCCTTCTTTTACTGCAGTGTAGGCAGCTCTGGCAACTCGGACTCACACGGCTTCGTGTTCCTTTTTTACTATAGCATTTGTTTTTTCCGTGGAGTCATAGAAATTAACACACCATTGATCTGATTTTGACTGTAAATAATCAATAAGGTGAGTTTTAAAATTTCAAAATTCAATATATTGAGTAGGTTGTAGCAACTGCTTTTCCTCTGGAAGAGAAAAAATACCAAAATTTCCAGTTTTATGAATAGCCTCTTTAGGGATGGTTTTATAGTTTTTACGCATGGAGAACACTGCACTATTGTAATTCCACCTTGCAGACATGGCATAAGTTGACACATCCTGGAACTGATTTGCTTACTCTAATTAATTTAATTTTTGCTTTAAATTCTTCACTTTCCTGTAAAAAAAATACTAGGGGTTGAGTATGGTAGCTCATTGTATTCTCTGTTAAACTCAGACTTTATGACAACACTAATATCCCTGTGTTCATTTGGTTTTGACAACTCGTCAACTTTCTTATTAAGGATAGCTAAGGCATTACATATTGTTATTAATTGTTTATTGATACCAATAGGCTTACCCGTACCAACATTTAATTTTACATCTCTAGAGTAAGAGACAATGGAGTATAATTCAGGGAAGCCTTGGTTCAATTGTTGATTTTCATAGACTTTGTTTTTTTTTTGTAGAGTCGCCACTACTGCAAGGTCTATCACTATCAACCACACTAGGGGAAATACTATCACTATTTACAACTGAGTTTTTCCTGATCACATAATTAACGTTTTACAAAACTTGCAATATTCCCTTGATCCATACTTCTAGGATATGTGATATCCGAGTTTATCACGTCTGACACGCCATTCACACTAAGCACAGTTGACATCTTGTTTGCTCTTAAAAGTCAACATAATAAACATTTATTTCACTAAATCATCTAATTTTTTACAATTATTTATCTCTTGTACAATGTACAAACCTTACTAGGTCCACTAAAACAACAATTTCATGGCTTCACAATTATTACAACACGCATGTCATGAGTTTAAATAAACTGCGCGCACTTCGCCATGTAAGCAACTCTTTGTGCTTAAATTGACACTGCCTCACTATGGCACATACTGACAATGTCGACACTGCCTCACTATGGCACATACTGACAGTGTCGACACTGCCTCACATGGCACATACTGACAGTGTCAACACTGCTCACTATGGACATACGATAGTCGACACTGCCTCACTATGGCACATACTGAAAATTCGACCTGCCTCCAGGCACATACGACAGTCGACACTGCTCACTAGCACATACTGACAGTGCGACACTACCTCACTAGCACATACTGACATGTCGACACTGCCTCACTATGCACATACGAATGCGACCTCACATGCATATGACAGTGTCACACTCCTCACTATGCACATACGACATGTCGACACTGCCTCACTATGGCACATACTGATAGTGTCGACACTGCCTCACTATGGCACATACTGATAGTGTCGACACTGCCTCACTATGGCACATACTGATAGTGTCGACACTGCCTCACTATGCACATGACAGTGCACACTGCCTCACTATGCACTAGACTGTCGACACTGCCTCACTATGGCACATACTGACAGTGTCGACACTGCCTCACTATGGCACATACTGATAGTGTCGACACTGCCTCATATCAATACGCAATGTCGACACTGCTCACTAGCACAACTGACAATGTCGAACTGCTCACTTGCACAACTGATAGTGTTTTTTTCATCAACTGTTTTCATACAATGAAACTACATATCAGAACCAGAATGTACTAAAAAGTCAACAAAATTGTTGGACTTTTCCCTGCCCCAAATTTCTCCAGGACTGCCTTAATTTCCCCTGAACCTCGTTCGGACATACACTTCACCCCTCCGTGGAGGAAGAGTGGAAAACCATTCAGTAAAAACTACCCTCATTACATCCGACCGGTATTCAAACTCAGATCTTCCTGTCAACAACAGTCTGGTCTATTGTGAGCATGTAACTGTTTAAACCATTTGACCGCCAAATTGGGTAAAAAAGTCATAAGTATTTTAATTCAATAATAATTTTAAAGAAGAGAAAAATGTTTGTAAGCTCTAGGATATTTGCTTTCCAGAGACAATGTCTTCAATCAAAGATGTTGAGTATTTAATGAGAAACTTTTTCTTGTTTCTTACCCTCGACTGAGAGAAGTGTATGTCCGAGTCTCCCTTAATGTTGACGTTGTGTGTGTTGCGAGCAGAGCATGGTACCACTGCTCTAGATGGTGCAGTGGATAGAGTCGCAACTATCCCAGACAGTATCATTGTTTAATTGACTATTACTACTTCACTTGCTTGTGTCCTGGTTATTTACATGTTTATTTGACTTCAGGTCTGGCTCAGACCAATCCTAACCAGGAGGGATTGTGGAAAGTGGCGGGCACAGGTACTCCTGAAGCCGGGAGGCAAGTGATGGCGTCTGCAAGTCCTAGAAACCGTTGGCCAATCATCGTCTACCTATTAATTGTTTTGGGAGGGCCTTACTTTATTTGGAAAAAGTTTCTCTCGAAAATTAGCTTGCAGCGTAAGTGTACTTTTACTTTTAATAAAGGTATCATGTTTGTACTAATGTTTGTATGATATAGTCTGTGGTCGACCGTAACACGCTGAACACATACATGTATAGGATGGATATAATATGTTATTAGTCAAGACAATGTGTTTATTAACTTAGTTTCCTTTTTTAGTTATTTTATTATAAATTAATATCTTATCAAAATGGCACTTTTTTTTTTTTTTTTTTTTACAATTTTCAAACCTACCGTACTATTCATATAGTAGGTTAAAAAGTTGTCCAAAAAATTGCGGTATTATTTTATGTATTATTTAATTTAGATACTGGTGTGTTTGAGAAAAGGCAAATTGCACATGCACCGTCGAGTGTACACTTCCTTAGGTCATAAATAGTCAGGCCAACTTTAAAATATATTATTTATTTACACAATGGGTTGAAACAAAGAGATGCAATTTCCCATTACTATCATCTAGCAATTGAGTATGCTGGTAGGGTAATGAGTTTAAATATTTAGGATCTCTCTCTCTTTACTCTTCCATTTACAACCAAACTTTGTGCCTAAAGGGGTAAAAGTCCCAGTCGCTGTGTTGTGTATTACCTTTTGACCTGCCCTCCCCCCTCCTAACAGTGTAGGTGGTTTGTGGAGGACCTCACAGGCACAAGGAAACATAAAACAGATTGTTTTCTCCAGAAGACGGTGAGTCAAAGTATTGGGACCCCAGCAAGGAGAGTGCAGGGAAAGTGTACGTGATGTGGGACTTCCAAGCAGCCAGTAACCAGGAGCTGAGCGTGCGCGCAGGACAGGTGGTGTACGTAGCTCCGAAAAAATATCAACCAACAAGTACACAGGAGTGGATCCTGGTCAGTCCGGACAAACAAAGGATGGGGCTAGTCCCTCTTAACTTCCTGGGTATACCCTCGCAACGGAACAAAACTACTGCAGGTACCGCATTAATATAGTTTATTGTATTGCAATTACTTACGAAATAGGGTGTTTCACTTTCGTTCCTTCTGTCCATTCCCTTTACCCTTACTATATTTACTCCCACCATTCTTTCTGCGTAGTTCAATCCTATTTTCCCACTGTATTTCTTCACCACGATCCTATTTTTATTTTTTCCTTTCCCCTCGTTATGATCTTTACTTCATTTATCTCTTATATGTATCTTCTTTCTTGTATCTCTATTCTACCTCTTCTGTCTTTATCCGCTGTATAGTTAATTCGCTCCTCTTTCTCATAAGCTAGAGCAGGCAAAAGTGGCCATTTTACCCAGAAAACATGATTAATTAACATTATTTATTATTTCAGCTTCTTCAACACGAGCAAATACTTTTGATCCTCAAACAGCTGAGGCTGCACCGCTGCACACTCAGAATAGAGTACACATTCCTTCAGAGAAAATAGGCCCTCTTGGGGATCCAGAAAATGCAACCATTTTAGACAATGAAACAGTAAGTTCTGTTAGCGAAAATACTAACCAAACCTACTTGGACGGTGTGAAGAAGATGCTGCAGCCACAAACAACAGCTGATGACTGTTTCAAACAGAGCACCTATGACAGTGTGACTGATAATGCAACTAATATTTCTCAAGTGTTAAACATTCCACAACAGATGGTAGCACCAACTAAAGACTCAAAGAGGGAAAGTTGAACATGAATTAAACCTTCCAAATGTTTCACATCAAGTGAATATTTTCAATTGATTGATATATTGAGTCGCTCCAGTAATGACAGAACTGACCAACCAACCAACCAACCAATCACTTTCATTAAGTTGATCAAAACTTAGTACTTGTAATATACACTATACTTATGTACCTTGGTTATTTTATTCCTTTGTTTAATGCAATAACGCAAATAAGATGAACATGTCGCTATGACTTATCAAATTTTATAATAGGCCAACCTAGAAACTAATCTTCATTTAAGTTTGGGATTGTCCCAAACCCATAAAACTGTAACCAATATCAGGGATGGGTAAAAGAGTGATTTCCTGATATCCATAATCACCGTGACTGTGATTTTAAATTATCTGTAAGTTATAGCAGTGATCATTCACCCTGTCTTGTCGGTCCAATATTTTGTCGCAGTCGCAGATTTTTGCATTATCACAGGTCTTTACTATACTTGTAAAACTGATATTTTTAGCTAAGTTTGAAATACTAAAAATAAGTCCTTTATTTGGTAGATGGATTTGTTTCGTTTAGTAAAGCAATTTAGTGAAAAATCCTACATGATGTTATTGTAATTAAATTCTGTTTATGGAGATAAGGCTGCCACCATACAAAGTGATCAAGTGGTGGCTCTTTATCAAATAATATTTATTGAAACATGAGACCGTTGATGGCTGTACCTGTGAGTCACCATATCACCAACTGTTATTTTGTCAGTTACAGTCACAATCTGTAGTGCTCAGCTGTCACCATCTGGCGGGCGTATCGCATTACACTGACCACTAATACTTTTAAGTTCTGGTCTCTGGGAGTGACGGTGAGGTGATCCAAGAGTATCGGTGATATATCGCCCATTTCCGCCCAATATTACTATCCAAACGTCTTGTTCTGCATTATTGACAGATTTGTATGTTTTCTTGCTCTTCATGTACTCTCAGACTATTTTACCTAATTCCCCCCTCCATTTAAAACAAAGGCTTGTAATTATTATTGTTCTTTATATTTGTGTTAAGCCTGCGCGAACCTTCAAAACTAAATCTGAATCTTTGTAAGATCTGGATTTTATTTGAAACTTTGAGTCTTAATATTGGAAACAATTTGTATTCAATTCAAAAATTTTGAATCTAAATAAGTCCTAAATTCTGATTTGATGGGTTTAGCTCAACATTTGAATCTATTTGTACTTTTTTTTTGACAAATCAATACACTCAGACTGGTAACTTGTTTGTGATGGAAAATATCTTTTATTTTAAAAAAGTGGTGTGATATTTATTTGATTTTTTTACTTTTGAGATTAGGGGTATTAATTTAAGACTCCATGTAGTAATGAAGCAGCTACATTTTTGTTTGTTTTCAGGAACTACAAAAGAAAATTGTCTAAAAAAATAGTGTGAATGGACTTATGAAAAAAAAAATCATGTTATTCATGTGTAGAATACAGACAAAAAAAATGTCAGTTCCTGAAGGCTGAAAAAGATATAAATAAATGGGGCTGTCTCAATAATATACTGGGGTCTTCAATTAAAAAGACACTACTAAAATGTGTCTAAACTGTTTATCAGCATTTTTAAAATTATTGTATTGAATTCAGAAACTGAACAAAGTAAAACATTCAACACAGATGTGATTTGAAATATATTAAGCCTGAAATAAATTACTAGATTCAGATTCGACCATATTTTTAAAATAAAATATTTGATCGAATATATTTTAAGCATGGGATTCGATAAAATACATTTATCATGAAATTTATTTAGGATTTTAGGCATGAGATTCAATTCGGGCTCATTTCAAGTCTGTCAAGATTCAGATTTAATTCGTAATTGAAAACTGTATTCGCACAGTTGTGTATATATGTACTTGTTAGTAATTATTTTGCAAATTATTCTTGCGGTGGTGTTATTTGAAAATATTTTGTATTGACTATATAAATGACTTGTGTATCTTGTGTACTGATATGTGTGTTCAAAAAGTGCACGTTAAATACCTGCCTATATGTCTGGCCAAATATAAACTACTTCCGATATTAAATTTATAAAGAAATTGTAAGAAAGCATAATCATTTCTTAAAAATAAAATATTATGCATGTTTGTGTTTTGATAACTTAAAAGATTAACTACTTACCTATAGGTAAATTAAGCACAGAATGGCGTTGTCCTGTGGAACACTAGGTAGCTCTGTTGTGATTCAATGCAAGAGTGTGTCAAGAACATCTTTAATGTGTTCTTTACTAACTTTATCCATTTGTTTACTTATATTTATTCAAGAATGGATTGTATTCATTAGGATTGTTAGGCTGGTGCTATTTCCTAAAGGAGTGTTTAAAACCTTGACGGTTTCACCAATAAAAATTTACCCTTTTGAACTGTTGAAATTTGATAACTAGGCCACAGATTTTGCACATATGCATGATAATATTTATGACAACTTTATGAAAGTATTTAGTGACATCTAACAACCTACCCAGTTTTATTGCATGAAATATATGTGACATCTAACAACCCTACCCAGTTTTATTGCTTATTTCATTTGTTAGTGCATATTTTGGATGAAAATGCATCATACGCACTTTGACTATTTAAAATAACATTTTCAATTATCGGAAAAATTGAGTATTGCAGGCCAGGTTACATGTCGTACATCCTCCCCTGCCGTAGAACGTTACAAACAACATGAGTCTATTAAGTTCAGGAGCGAGGGTGTAGTTTGTATTTGCCCTTCTTTTGGGTGTTTATAAATTATTAGTTTGGTTATACATAGAGCTGGGCCGATCAGCTATTTTGCCGATTAGCCGATCACCGATTATTTTTGTTTTCAATTTTAATAAGTGTATAAAGTAAAATGACCCTTAAAGCAAAAAAAAAAGTTACTTTTACTAGTTTTATAATGTCCAATATAGTTTTGTTTTAATAACATTTAAATAGAAACTTTTAAAATGTAAAGGTTGTTTAATTATTATTTTATATTGTTATTGTTAGGACAAGTGAACCTGTCATTTAACAAAAACAAATCACATTAATAAATAGCCAATATACCGGTACATGTTAGATAATTAAAATATGATTTCACATTTATGATTAAATAGGCCTACTAACCCTTTCATTAGACAAGACAAATCATAATCAGCAAATTTAAATTTGATTTAATGATAAAAAATAATCAAGGCACACATATTTTTGCACACAAGAGAGAATAGCCTACATCTATTTTGTTTTTAGATGAAATAGGAATTTTTACGTCCAATGTCTATTAAAATATGGCTTCAATATTAAACAATTTTTAACAATCGCAATATTTTTGTGAATTGTTATTTAGATATAACATAGGTTTTTGTGATTCCACAAAGCATTCCATCATAATTTAACTACTAAATATTAATATCATATTGAATTAAGTGGTTTCTTAAAAAAAAGTATAATAAAAAGACATCACCATTTTTAAACAGTAATCCAATCTTTTTATTACCACTTTAAATAATCTTAGTGAAAAATAACATTGTTTTAACTACATTTAAATAAAAACTACCTTTAGAAAATCAAATGAACAGTGAATGGGTCAAAATGAACTGATCATTGAGCTGAACCAGATACAATGAATCGTTCATTTAAAAGACCGATTTTGCCCATCTCTACTTCAATATGATAAAATAAATAATAAATAACATAATGTGCAACGAAAGTTATTTTTCATGTTTTTTTTAAGAAATACTTTAAAACTTATTTTAATTTACTCTTAACTATTAAAGAAAATGTAAAATTTAAATAATATATATATTAATTCAATTCATATTGAAATATGAGCAAAACAAATTCCCTGCCAGTGGAAAGTTTTGTACTTGCATTAAAAAGTTTCCATTTAAAACCAAATGTGCGCATGTACGAGATTATTACGTTCAATGTTTCATTTTTTGGGCATCTTTAACAAATCAAAACAAAACACCAATCTGCTAATATTTTATTTTATGATTTTTAAATTTGTTACTTTTATTTTTATTTCTAATAACTTGCATAAATTGGAAAAAGACCTATGGTAAATATATTTATGTTGATATATTTTGTTTGGAATGTTGGATGTGCTGTTTATTTCAAACCTAAATCACTAAGAACAAGCTAATCATTCCAAGATCACATACGAGAGAGCAGAGATAAAATATTATTTTTTTAGGACTTAAAATATACTCACACATTTTGAATAATCAGAGATTCAAACACCGATAATCGGCCGATGATCGGATTAATAATTGGCATCGGCCCAGCCCTAGTTATACATTTGTTTTGTCTATGTAAGACGAGTTGTATGTTCTCAACAGCAGATTAAAGAGGACCACACGCTCGCGACTGACAGTAAAATAATATATTTCCAAGTTTTATATTGGTACTATTGCTTCAAAAGACGCTACATGTATTTACTCGTGGGACATAGTAAGCTGTTGTCGAGTGGTATTATAAATTATAATCCTTATTTTTCTTGCAAATTTCTTCAGTTTTAAGTGTATATTTCACCATATAAATCCACAGCCTATTGATAATCATATGTAAATAATAATTAAACTGCAAGTTGTGATCACAATTTGATTTAAATGAAAATGAAAAAATTGTGCAATGAAACATTTTCTAAGTAACTTTACTTTATAAAGTTGTAAAATTAGTACATTTATTATTTTTCAAGCAATTAGAAAAAAAAATCAATAAATAAAACAAACTTAAAATGTTAGTGATATTTTTGTACAAACTAGACAGTCTGTTTCTTTAGTGATGGAATGAATTTAAGAAAGTAATGATTTACTCACTATAGAACAAAATGGAAGCAACCTAGATGAAGAATGTATTTTGAGGTAATTTTAAAGATATTTCTGAATCCTTTCCAAGTCCTCTATCCTGGTTATCCAAATAGTGGTAAACAGCTACAACCAGTTCAAATAAATCTTCACCAAATGTGCGTTGGGAACCATTGGAGACTGTCCCAATATCAACTGTGTGCAATATAATCTATTAAAAGTGAACTTTCTTGTTCTCAATGCTTCCATCTGAGCCAATCATAAGTTTGTGAACACTTACTGATGGCAAAGTGAATTTTTTTCATCCAAACTTAAAAAAGGAGATTCACACATCATCTGTTAAATAAGGCCCCAGTGCATCGGCTATTAAATGTCGCATCTTTTTAGGGATTTGAAATAAATCAGTTGGAATGTCCCCTGGAAACATTGCATCACCCTTCACACCACTGCAGGATGAAGCCAAAAAAAGGCAACACATCAACTTTACATATTGAGTTCATATTGAAAGCTAAATAAGAGACTGGCTGCTCAGCCTGCTGATATACAGGATGTTATGATAGAACAGAAACAGAGACTCAAAGTTCACGTATTTGTAATAAATGTAATTCTATAATAGTAGGAAAACGATAGAGCACAAATAAAAGTAAAAATACTAACACATATTTACACACACATCCATATTTGGAACTTGGATGCTATAAGAAGTATTTGTAAATATGTGTTAGTGTTTTTACTTTTATTTGTGCTCTTCTATTTTCCTACTATTCTATCATTTTATTTACTACAAATTGTTTTTGCTCGATGCACTTTATTTCATACATATTATTTCAAAGTTAACATGAAATTTGTTTAGTGCGTGTCACAGCCACGGTGGCGCTGCAGTCAATTGTTTTCTAAAATGGCGACTGCGAGTGAGCACAGGTTGTGTGGTGGTAGGCTGAGACAATGGGTCACTCGGGTACGACCAAACTCAAGTGTTTTCAATAAGGACCCTCTGACATTAAAGACCATCAAGAAGTGATGGTTAGTTTTTGGACCAATAGTGCATTTAAAGGAAAAGGCGAAAATACTGGCTTCTTATAAGAGGCTGTAGAAAATGAGCCGAGATCAATCGAAACAATCCCCCGAAGTCAACTAAGAAGCGAGAAAACTTGGTATGAAACAATTGACGGTTCATTATTTCTTCAGCTTTGATAATGCTTTCAGGCACAGATTATGCAGGAAATCAAACTTGACAACTGGCCAAAACAATAATTTGGGTTACATTTATGACAAAAAAATGTTTACTACACAAAATGTTTTCGGATGAGGCAATCTTTCACATTTCGAGGAAAGTGAATCGGCACTGTGAAAATTTGGGGATTGAAAAATCTGCATGTAGTAGAAGAATTATCAACCAAACCCTAAAATTAGAGTTAGTCTTTGGACGAAAAAAGAAAACCCAACTTTGAAAATTATGATTGACCTTCGTTATCTAGACAATAATTATTTAACATTACAAACAAAATGACTAGTCTCATTTTCCCATGAAAATGACTGAGGGTGCTTTACATGGATAATTACATTCATAATGTTTCCTTTACTCCTAATAGTGTTGTAAATGTTGGACTATTGAAAATAAAATCATGTTTATGTGAAAGAATGTCTTTAAAATTTTATTTTTTTTAAATTGTGAAATGTGGAAAAATTGAGAGCCAGAGGATTTGTTGTGCTGACTTCATGACATCCTTGATCAGCAAGAGTTGGTACTATCTTCACCAACAATCAGTATGTCTCGATAGCAGGCTGTAGTGTTTTTATGTAAAGAAGAAAGTCTGTACCACTTTCTTAAGTAAAATTTTTTTTATAAGTTAAGTTATACAGTCATAAATAAGTCCTCTAATAGTATTGGGCTAAGCCCCTGGTAAACACCATTAGACCACTAATGTACTAATTACGCTAATGGCTGGTTTAGGAAGGTTATATTTATAGGAAGTGTGCCCACATTTTAATGGAAAAACCACCCCCAATACACCCGACCGAGATTCAAACGTTGATCTTCCCGTCATTGGCAGTCTAGTCTACTTTGAGAATAGCGTGTTAGACCATGTGGCAAATGAAGTGAGTTTGTGTATTATTAAGTGAGAATAAAAACACCTGAAGTCACTTTTTTTTGGTTTAATTTATCATTTTTTGTAACTTCTTACAAAGTTTAAAGTAAATTATTTTACAAATAAGGTTCAGGGAATTCAAAAGTTACGTCCCTCCCAGTTAACTTCTTGTAGACGGAACCAAATGTGTCCACCTGTGAACATATAAAAGTGTGTAAATAATAATGGTAAGAATGTTACATCTATGAGAAGAAGACGTAATGAATGTATATAACTCACTTTGTGTTCAATATTAGTTTGCTGGTTTTTGTCCAGATGAACTTTGATCAGTTGAGAACCATCCAACTTCACTCTAATCCTTTTACCCACAATCTCAGCTGGAAACACAAGGTCTTCTAGGATAGCGTCGTACACTGCAGTCAGCGTTCGGCTGAAACAATACTTTGCGTCATATTCACGACAGATAGTTAGGGATAAGGAAGGTTGAATTTAAAGAAAGTGTACCCGCATTTAGGGAAAACCACCTTCAGTACTGCTGATGAGGTTTAACATGAAATAACACAATACTCCCTTCAGTAATATAATGCTCAAACCAGAATTACATTCACTATTCAACTGCACACACCACGATTTAAGAGACATGTGAAAGGGGAAAGGTTAGCATGCAATGCACACATACAAAGAATACTTTAAGTATATGATGGTATTATCATTAATTTGGAGGACGATTAGTCAGATGACAGCTCCAGCGAAAACACTTTGGGTGATGATGGCAGTAAGATGATGTGTAGGATATAGTAGTATGTGGTAGTAGCAGAGACTGGCTCATACCTGAGAGAGTCGTATATCTCCCTCTCATCCCTTACATCCCTACCTGTAGTCGAGTTCCATGGAAACCGAACACTCCATGGAAAATAACCAATTTAATTTTTTTTTTTGCTGACCATTTTTTTTTAATTCGAAATTTTTACACGTGATTAGTTGATATTCCAAAAGAACAAATTCAAAAGGGATTATTCTTTTTACTGTCACAATATTTGATTTACATACAAATATGGCCGTCACCATGTGGCAAAATCATTGATTTCAGGCATTAACATTATTTTAATAACTAAGTATTTGTTTAAGATGTAAAGCTGTTCTATACAGTGTTGTAGGAAAGAGGACACTTTGAGCTCTCTGGAACTTAAATGAAAAGGAAGTATAATCTTATTTTTATGTCTTATATTATAGTAATAACATTTAGCTTAACTTAAGTGATTTTTTCCATTTTCAGACCTTCCTACTTTCTTTCTGAATGGAAAAAACAATGAAATTTCCAAAGTGGAAGTCACTTAGTTGGGAAACTGACCAAGGTAAAACAAATTCACTTCTGACAAGCGTTTTGTCAAACAATGAGCTGGAGGGGAAGTAAAGAAGTTCAGACACGAGAGGGGAGGTTGGAAAGGATGTCTGTATGACAGAAAGAGCTTTAAAACCTGTCACCAAAATTCAGTGTCAGAGCGCAACATCTCATCAAGGGCCCTGTGGGCTTCTGACATCTAACACAAGGGTCATTCTGTCTAAAAAAAAAGTAGGGGGGGGGGGGAAGCGCATTTAACTATTTTTTGGACCTCTTCAACACCCTTAAAGTATAAATGCTCTGGTAGCAAAGCCTAATATTATTAATTATTAGCACGCGTCTTACTACCCTTCGGGTTATACGCACTTACGAATGTGTAATGGTAGGTGATGTGAGATGAAATGGAGGACCTACAGTTAACGTGGATCCGAACCACGGTGGAGGCCTGGCATTCCTCACATTCACAAGATGTGATTACTACATCTGTCAAGTGAAGAAGGTTGGCAATCAGTAAATCTGTGCCGGGACCGAGGATTGACCCCGGACCCTCAGCACAGAAGTTGACACCTTACCCCTAACCACCAGTACCAAAAGCCTCAAGTGATGCACAGCTGCAGTCAGCAGTAGATGGTGACTTGTGACCTTGTTGCTTTAAAAGAACTAAGGAGCTTGGGAGGTGGGGGTATGTCTTACTGCTTGCTTGGGAGAGACAAAGTATATGACATGTTCAGGAATGTTAATGTAATAAGATTTAAGTTTTGAAAAATTTGAATTCTTCAGTTAAGGCCAGTTTGGATCAATTCCGGCCATTGACACAGCTAATAGTAGAAATACAATGGAAGGGGTTGCAAAATCCCAACAATGTCTTCCCAAACAAGTCCAAACTTAATTCCACCATGTCTACCCATGTCCCAACAATCCCACCAGTCTACCCATGTCCCAACAATTCCCCAGGTCTACCCATGTCCCAACAATCCACCAGGTCTACCCATGTCCCAACAATCCACCACGTTCTACCCATGTCCCAACAATCACCAGGTCTACCCATGTCCAACAATCCCATCTTGTCCAAACAACTCCACAATCCATATCCAATCTCACCTCCTTGGCCTCTGCTGTTTGTTTTTCATTCGTGTTTTGCGCGTCGGCTTGGGGAGAATCTTCCTCTCTCCAATGAACACAACGTGCTTCCCACTGAATTTCTTTTCCAATTCTCGAACCAGACGTGTTTGGATCTTTTGAAATGCTTTCAATTGTGGGATGGGAACGTAAATAATGATACTCTGGAATAAAAACATTTAATCTTGGATTATAGCAAACAGCAAATATTTGTCATTTGAGGAAAAAGAAATATACGTAATTAATTTGATAGAATTTTAGAAAAATAAATATAGTAAAAAAATTAACACGATGTTTATACAAACTTCAATATCTTTAGGAAGGTGCAATGAAAGCCTTGAAATATTCAAGTATGTGAATATGCGTTGGTGTTTTATTTTTTACTAATCTATCATATTTTAAGAAAAATAATGTAAAGTAAGTGACAAGGAAGACAACTGAAAGGTGAGGTATGTTAAGACTAAAAATAGACCATGATTATGGCAATAAAGGTTGAGCAAGCCAAACCAGATAAAATCAAGGTGAGAGGATTTTCAAACCTCAAAGGGAAGTTTGAGTTATATCACGTATTGTTTGTTTAGGTTTTGAAAACTAAGCTTATCAAGCTTAGATAAGAAATAGTGACTGGGCCGAGACTTCATAAATTAATTATCTGTATTCCAATGTATTATTTCAGGTTGGTAGCACTGTCCTCATCACCTCAAAGAGGATCTTGTCAACATTCAATTAAAACCAAACAAATTTGTTGCTATGCTTTTTTTTTTACAGTAGCTTACACCCTATAGTTGTTTCTCAACCACATTTTAATAATAACAAAACTATTTAGGTTAAACCTATGCACACTTTCATTATAACTACAGTGAACATATTTTTTTTAGAAAAAGACCAAAAATATATCACAAACATGGATATTTAAAAAATGGTATATCATGTACATATGCTACCCCAACACTCCCCCCCTTCCCTCAAAGTAGATAGTTGGAAAATAATAGAAAGAGAAAATATAGGCCATTTATTAAAACTCCCTTTTAATTGCTAGATCAAAATAACAAGTTACATCCAGTAAAATAGTACCCACAAGTACATAGTTTCATCGTCAAATTCAAGAAACAAATACTAATCAAGAAAAATTCCATTCATACAGAAAAATAAGTTTAATAAATTTATTTTTCAACTTGCAAAGTAATTATAAATATATTTAGGAAGTTAATTGCTAATTACCTCAAACTATTAATTCAGTCAAAAGTTCTAGTTAAAAGAAAACAGGGGCGGTATCCCGACAGCTAGGGGCGTATCAGACATGCTAGGGCGTACGTAACCACAGACACTAGGGGCGGTATCAGACAGCTAGGGGCGGTATCAGACAGCTAGGGGCCGTAACTGTAACCCACAACTAGGGGTGGTATCAGACAGCTAGGGCCGTATCAGACAGCTAGGGGCTGTAACTGTAACCCACAACTAGGGTGGTATCAGACAGCTAGGGGCCGTAACTGTAACCCACAACTAGGGGTGGTATCAGACAGCTAGGGCCGGTATACGTAGACCAAAGCTAGGGCTGTATCAGACAGCTAGGGCCAGTATCAGACAGCTAGGGGCCGTAAATGTAACCCACAACTAGGGGTGGTATCAGACAGCTAGGGGCCGTAACTGTAACCCACAACTAGGGTGGTATCCCAGACAGCTAGGGGCCGACGTAACCCACAATAGGTGTATCAGACAGCTAGGCCGTATCAGCAGCTAGGGCTGTAACGTAACCCACAACTAGGGTGGTATCAGACGTCAGGGGCCGTAACTGTACCCACAACAGGGGTACAGACAGCTAGGGGCCGTAACTGTAACCCACAACTAGGGTGGTATCAGACAGTAGGCCAGTATCAGACAGCTAGGGGCTGTAACTGTAACCCACAACTAGGGCTGGTATCAGACAGCTAGGGGCCGTAACTGTAACCCACAACTAGGGTGGTATCAGACAGCTAGGGGCTGTAACTGTAACCCACAACTAGGGATGGTATACAGACAGCAGGGCGACTGTAACCCACAACTAGGGGCGGTATCAGACAGCTAGGGGCGTAACTGTAACCCACAACTAGGGGCGGTATCAGACAGTAGGCAGTACCAACAGTAGGGCTACGTAACGACAACTAGGGGCGTATCAGACAGTACCGACAGCTAGGGGCTGTAACTGTAACCCACAACTAGGGCTGGTATTCAGACAGCTAGGGGCCGTAACTGTAACCACAACTAGGCGGTTGAGGTAGGGCAGACGACAGCTAGGGGCTGTAACTGTATAGGTGTACGACGCTGGCAGACGAACCCCAACTAGTGGATCAGACGTAGGGCGATGTACCCACAATAGGCGATCAACAGTAGGGGCCTAACGTAACCACAATAGGGATGGTACAGACAGCTAGGACCGTATCACAGCTAGGCTGTAACGTAACAATGGTATCAGCAGGCTGTACGTAACCAACTAGGGCTGTACAGCACTGGCGTATGTAACCCAATATGTGTACAAGCTAGGGGCGGTAATCGACCTACGAGTACGCGGTGGATAGGAAGTCAAGGTAGGTGTTCCACAGGTGGAGGTGGTAATACAGTGGAGGTGGTATTCCAGCTGGGAACAGTTACCATGGATCCATTCATCATACACATGATCTACAAACCAAATTTTGAGTTGTCGCTACTTGCTGGCGTCACGACATTCACCAATGTTTTTAATTATTCTTTTGTTTTTAGAGTTTTTACATTGAGACACAAACTTATGAAAATAACCTTCTGGATGTTTCTTTTTTGTGGAAGCGGTGTTTGTGGTTCATTTAGAAATTATTTTCAAACGAGATTCTAAAATGTGGTATGTTATTCATAAATCAAGATGGTGAACTAGCCAAAACCAAGGTGGTTGATGTTATCAGTTGTGTTTCAGGGGTGCAGAATATGTCCGAAAACGCGAATCAGGTTCGGGGGAAATTAAAGCAGTCCTGGGGAAATTTGGGGCAGCAAGTCCACAAATTTTGTTGACTTTTTAGTACATTCTGGTTCTGACATGGTAGTTTCATTTGTATGAAAAACAAAGGCTGATGACACTAAACACAGACACTATCAGTATGTGCCATAGTGGGGCAGTGTCGGTGTAAGCACAAAGAGTTGGGTGTCTAGGGCTGAGTAATGTGTCAAGTTCTAGATAAAAGTCAGAGGTGAGATAAGGGGCAAAGAAAAATCTAATAATTCAACCTGGCTAATGGCGTGATTGGAGTGATGAGTCATCAGTCACCTACCCTACCGCGGGTGTTTGGTAGCTATGGTGGGCAGGCGGGGGAGGTTAGGGAAGGGTGAGCGATGTTTTGTTTTATTTTGAATTCAGTCACCTTTATATGCAGCCTAATTATACGGCGATGTGCGCGAAGTTTATTTAAACTCATGACATGCTGTTGTAATAATTGTGTAGCCATGAAATTTTTATGAATTATAATGTATTTAATAAAAAATTAATGGTTTAGTGAAAAAATTTATTATGTCAACTTTTAAGAACAAACAAGATGTCAACTGTGCTTATTGTGAATGGCGTGGCAGATGTGATAAACTCGGGTATCACATATCTAATAAACATCCCGAGAAAAACCTAGAAGTAAGGATCAAGGAGTATTGCAAGTTTTGTAAAACGTTAATTATGTGATCAGGAAAAACTCATGTCGTAAATAGTGATAGTATTTCCCCTAGTGTGTTGATAGTATAGACCTTGCAGTAGTGGCTATATTATTTCATGTGCTAGGCCTATAACGTCTGTTGCCGCAGCTGCAAGACAGTAAACATTTAATATTTTGTTCTTTCAATAAGTTAGGAAAATGTCAATTATACAGTAATACTTAGTGAAGTATTATTAGAATTGTTTGATGACACTTAATATATTGATAAAATATATCCAGATAGGTTGACATAAATTACTTTCAGTCAATGTTTGTAATTGAATTTAAGAGAGACAAGGAGAGCATGTTAGCTGTCACCAGGAGAAACATCGACATTGAATTTAAGAGAGACAAGGAGAGCATGTTAGCTGTCACCAGGAGAAACAGAATTCAAGATTATTATTATTAGCACCGCGTCTTACTACCCGTTCGGGTTATACGCACTTATGCTAATGTGCAATGGTAGGGTGATTGTGAGATGAAATGGAGGACCTACAGTTTAACGTGGAATCCGAACCACGGTAGAGGCCTGGCATTCCTCACATTCACAAGTTGTGATTAATACACATCTTGTCAGAGGTGAAGAGAATTCAAGATTAAAAAGGTTTTTTTTAGCACCACGTCCTACTATAGTACATTCATTACTTTAGTTTACTTGGATGACAACTCAAAAAAATTACTAGAAATAGTCCCTAATAAATCCCTACGCCAAAAGCTGACATGTCACTTTGGAAAACTGTAATGAAAACATATGGTAATGGATGAATGTGATAGCTAACCATAGAAATTTAGGCCAATATTATTTATATATTTATTTGAGATCGGACACAAAGCTTATTTATTGTTTTATTCCACTTAAAAAAATTATTCGCAGCACTTTCACAAAAGGTTTAACGAAAATAGCTTCAAAATGGTGACCGACGAATTTAAACCATGTGATTGAACTTGACAGAAACAAGTTCTTTACAATGATGCACCCATGCAGTGGATAAAAATATTTTATTCAGTTAAATATGTCCAAATACAAAAATAGTTTATTATATATAAAAAA
This sequence comes from Timema podura, assembly GCA_033556935.1. Classification (NCBI taxonomy): domain Eukaryota; kingdom Metazoa; phylum Arthropoda; class Insecta; order Phasmatodea; family Timematidae; genus Timema; species Timema podura. The sequence continues at coordinate 40,791,409 of JAVRXN010000003.1, forward strand.
TAAAATGACAAGTATTTTCTCCTTTCCAAGTAAATATAATGCCTGTAATAAAAGGTATTGATGTATGCACTATATATTACACATCATAGGTAGCATTCCAAAACAAAGACTAAGTACTTTTAATTATGTTTAAAATGTTGTTTCAGATTGGGTAAAAAGAAATTATTAAAAGTAATGAAATAGTATGAGAAAACTTAAGTTTACGTTATTTTTAATGTAAAATATAACATGTAATTAAAAAATTGAATATTTATAACAAAACAGCGATCTTTTACTAGTGTTGGCAACCCAAAATCTACACATCCTATCATGAACAGACTTTGTTCAGGTTATACCTATTTGTAAACATTTGACTACAGAGATTTTTATAGCACCGCATCTTACTACCTGTCTGGGTTTATACGCTAACAGACGAGCTAGTAGATTTATAACTTCTCAAATATGTCTTGCACTAGCGCGGTTCAATTCAAAATATTTTCTTAAACTAAAAAAACAAGTAATACATTTGGAAGTAGGCTTACTTGGTAAAATACCTTTGGATGCACTACCTACAGCATGTTCTGTAGTACAGTAGTCTTGGGATAAATAGTAGCCTAAGTATGGTAACCCTATTTATAAGCCACATCGCGAAATCATGGTGAAATCTCACTTTACTAAGATCATAATCCTCTAAAACTGTACAATAGACCAACTCACTGTAAGATAAAACTATAATTATAGATTTAAAACATTCAAATAAGAAACCCTACCTTTTTCCCATTGAGTTCAATTTCCTTTGCCTTGGTAATGTACAGTTCTCTCAGCTGAGCTTTGAGGTCACTATTCATCTCAAGCTCCAACAATGCCTGAGATATTGAACTCTCGAAGGCATCTGGCTCTGCACCTCCACTCTTCGTTATTTTGGCACTTGATGTAAACATCTGGATAACAATTATTATCTTTAAATATAATAAATCAAATCTTCAAAAATGTGGTAAAAAAAAGTTACAAAATGAAAATAACCTCTCACAAGAGCACATAAATGTATTCAATTAATTGGATTAGGACAAAAATAGTTTCTAGATGAAATTTAAACCTTAATATTCAATAGTAATAAAAATCAAAATCTCAACAGTATATAAATTACTTTTAAATGACAAACAGTGAAAATACTTCGGAATTGGAGAGCACAAGGCACCTATTTACTATGTAAATATCCGAAAATATCGTACACCGAGGAACTCATCCACGATTGAACTTAAGTAAAATGAAATGTTTATAGTATGAATTACATAAAATAAACAGTAAAGTATCAAATTATTTACTGAACATAGATCAAATATGCCAGAACGTAACTAATATTGTCATGATTAAAACGTGTACCTTGCCGTATTTGTGTGGAAAAGAACAGTTGAAATGACAAATCAAGATGAAGCTCGGGAAATTTGACTTGACCAACATGAAAATACTAATTTTCTCTTTGAGTCATTTAAAAATATGATGAAAATAATATGTTGATAGGAATAAAGATAGATATACCAACATGAGTCAAACAAATTGTTATTTTACTGTTTTTACCTTATGAATTTCATTTAGAAATTAAAATATTTGTTTTTACTAATAATAATACTTTTACCTGTTACTTTTCAGGCTATTATTACTAAAATCTTGGGATATGTGCCTACTATATACTTTCATATTGATATATATGTGTGTATATATATTTATATATATAACATATATATTTTATATATATATACATATACATATATATGTTTTGGGGGTTTATACATATTATACGGGTGACCTGGCGGTCTGGGGGTAAGGTGCTAGACTTCTGTGCTAAGGATCTGGGGCACAATCCCTGGTCCCGGCACAAACTTATCTGATTGCCAAACCCTTCCTTCACCTCTAACAAGGCGTGCATTAATTACAACTTGTGAATGTGTGGAATGCCATGCCTCCACTATGGTTCGGATTCCACGTTAAACTGTAGGTCCTCCATTTCATCTCACAATCACCCTACCATCACACATTAGCGTAAGTGCGTATAACCCGAACGGGTAGTAAGACGCAGTGCTAATAATAACATATAATACGTTTTGATTGAATATGTAGACCCGGTTACTAGCCTTAATCATACCCACAACCATTACAGTATTCACTGCTTACTGTAAGGATGCTGTACCATCTTAGTTTCCTTGCTTACCTCGTAAGGGAATGGCGTGATTATGTATGTATGTATGTATGTATGTATGTATGTATGTATGTATGTATGTATGTATGTATGTATGTATGTATGTATGTATGTATGTATGTATGTATGTATGTATGTATGTATATATGTATGTATGTATGTATGTATGTATGTATGTATGTATGTATGTATGTATGTATGTATTTATTTATGTATGTATGTATGTATGTAGATACATGTATTAATAAATAAAAATACTATATAAATTAACAATGATATATCTAATATAAGTAGTTAACCAATATATATGTATAAATAAATTGGTTATCTAATTATATTTTACAGTAATATAGTATATCATTACCATAATAATTATATTTCATTATGCTTCTAATTTGTATGACTAGATGACTTGATTAATTTATCTAAACTTTTTCACTTTCTTAAATGTTTTAAATTAATTAGGTAGCATTGATGCACGCCTATTTTAGAATGTTTATATACTGAGTAAGAGCCACTTGAGAATAAATCAATCAAAAATAAACTTAAAATATACCTAAAATATTTAAAGGTTTGTAAACAGATAGGGTGACAAATGAAGAAGTCTTAAGAATAGTGGGTGGGAGAATCATTATGGATGTGATTCTTCGGTGCAAAGAAAATTGGATCAGACACATCCTTAGGACTTATTATCTTCTGCATAACTTCATAGAAGGAAATTTTGAGGGAAAGAGGAGCTTAGGAAGGAGTATTCAAATATTGTAAGACTTGAAGGAAAGAAGAAAATTCTGAGAGCTGAAAGAGGAGGCAGAGGACAGGGCCCATTTGTGATTTAAGTTATCTGACAGAACGAATGGACTTGTCGTAATACAGAACACCTGATGGTAATATACTATGAGCAAAATGATTTGTAAAAAATAGTTGTGTGATTGTATAATTTTGAAAATCCAATAAACTGGGATAGATTAAACTAAGGAAGGCCTTAAATTAAACATACTTCATTGGAATCCGCCAATTGACTTATTTATCTGTTTTTCTTTCCCGCAGAAAGCAAAAAAAAAAAAAAAAATGTTAAAATGTTCAGAAAAGTATTAGTTCGCCTTCATGGTAAATATAGCTGTGTCCGTGTGTCGTCATATCCGACTTGAATGGTTAAAAATATTCGTATGACTGTCTAGAAGAGCACCACATCCATAATAGCCCAATCGTTTTAAGACAATATATAAAAAGTTAAATATTACTACACAATTATTTAGTTCTAATTTTGATCATAGAGTGAAAGTGTCAAATGCTAAATAAAAATAATAATAAAAACTTGTAAATAATTAGTTATGAATTAATTATAATATTTACATTTATATATATTTAAAAATCACATTTTATTAATTTAAAAAAGTTAAATGGAATTGTCATATTTTATACACCCTAAAAATCATATTTTCTAATGGTTTAAATCAACAATTAAAAGGCGGCCTAATTTGAAAACCTGAAGTTGCGTTACGACCAAACTGCGAAGCATTGGTAGTCAGGCACTCTACGATGACCCTACACGGGTATACAGCATCCTATTATACACAAACTTACTTTTGTTATAAATATTTTTTATTCAATCGCTATTTTCAAAGATGGGCAGTTATTTTGTGAGATACAATCATACGATTATTAATTTTTGATTGAAATATCAGTGGTAAGTTGTACTTAAAAATGCTGGATGATGTTTTTAATCCTCTTACTAGACACGAAGTAGTTTTACTTGTATCCACCCTGTAGTTCGCACTCCTGTCTCCTACACTACTGCCTGTATTGTTCTGGCACGCCATCCTGTTTCTGTTACTAATAAGTAATGACCACTGAGACAGTTGGGAGGGGGAAGGTGGATAACAGGGTAAATCATGACTCAGTCATAACTTCTAATCCTTCCACCATGTATGTCAACTTCGTCATTAACTTCAATGCACGAAAGAAAACGGCACATCACAAAAATCACACACACACACTGAAGCCATACAATTATTTTACCTGGCACAATATATATACACACGCAAAATCTGCCACCTCTAAAATTTGCCGTCGTAGGCACGTGCCTACTAGGCCTATGCATAAATCCGCCTTTGTATATATTATCATCTAACTCCGTTATGCTCATGACAAATTTTCAAGAACTATTTACACAAATGTGTCTAAATAATTAAATAAATTGTTTCTACAGAAGCAATATTTTATTTACTGGGCCCCAATTTTCTTTTTTGTTATAAACACTTGAGTATTTCGTTCCTAAATTTCCGTTCTTTTTCATTTTACCCTTTATTCTATTAAATAAACCTTAAATAACCTCCTACTGATAAAAGATTGAACTTCTTCTAATTGGTGTACATGTAAAGCCCTCCTTAGTGAAAACTTTAAATTTAGGTTTTTATCTGGTTAGATATTTCTCATGCCTGGCACTTTCTCTTTTCCACTAGAATAAATGGCTTTGTGACTGTAGTAATGTTCTGGCTGATATTCGAATGTACTCTCTGGCGGAAATTAACCAAACTATTTTAAGCAAAAGGAAGATCTTTCCTAAGCTCTTGAGTCTGAACTGAAGGGCAAAATGGCTTCCTTGTGTACTAAAGGTTTTCGACAAGTTTCGCGAAGAAATTTTTCTATTTCTTCTATCAGCTGTGCATTCAGACGTAATTATTTTAACCATATAAAATGTTTTATAACTGCACTGAGTTATCTAACTTTATTTTTGGTTCTTCAATACAACATTTAATGGATTAAAAAACACTTTTAATACTTTTAATTTGTTTTACACACTTATTTATCATAATTACTTTCGTTTTTACAGGGATGCCGGATCCTATGGAGTTGGCCACAGGATTAGAGAAACGTGAACTTCTTGCTCGGGCTGCAGGTATTGAGGTGTGTCTAAGACCATGAAAGGCAATATTGCCTTGCACAATGGTTTTTATTAAAACTTTACATTTTCATTTATTTAATACACTTTCCATTTACTGAATAGTTATTTAAGGCTATAGCACACTTATTCTTTCAATCGGAAACAACTTCTTTTTGTAACCAAATGCATTAGATTCACGTTAAACTCGCCAAGAAAGTATAGATAAGTATAAAAAGAAAGCGTTTGTTGGTTTTCTAATTTTAGACAGTTAATTACTCACCTGTACAATAGAATAAACTTTAGCTATCTCACTTAAACCTATCAATATGTTTGTAAATCGATTTCGATTTTTAGTAAGCTCCCAGTATTTTAGGAAATTCCTTTAATTTGGACCAAAGCTCTTGCACATATTAATAATCCTGGCAAACATTACATAAAAAAGTATGTATTTAAAAAACAATACTTCTGTATGGTACCGGTATGCAAACTCAACTGTTTCCAGCCTGTGGCCAGATCAGTTTAGTAAATTGCCTCCATCTTACTCTGTCCTACCATTCTTGTCTCACTTGAAAACTTTAGTACCGTTCAATAGACGTAGATGAAACCCAACAATACTATCATTTAAGCCAATTTTTTGCTCTAAAAAACCTGAAATCACAATGTGTATTAGTATTATACTTTTAAAAAAATGTAGCAATCGTATGATAATTTCAATTTTCTTTATTAAAGTTCTGACCAACAATCTCGGGAACAAATATCATTGAAAATTCTGTAAAATTGCATGACCAAAGCTCTACATATAGGCCTAACTTATTAAAGAGCCGACTGGTTGGCATTAATCTCCTACCGTGACAACACTTCACTCTCTTTCGCAACAGACAAATTGATTTTATGTGGCTAACTATACTTTTCTTCTTTAATTGATAACAATTGCAAATCAATCAATGATTTAACATCTAGCAAACTCCCAAGATTCTGTTAGGACTAAACTGAAAACCTGGTAAAATACAAATGGACACACCTACCACATGTCTAATATTACAATAAAGTAATAGGTAGGCCTAATATTTATTTTAAGACTAAATAATATATATATATATTTATATATACTAGGTGGGTACTTATCCAACCGAACTTTATGACGGTAATTACCTCTTGATCTAACCTTGCTTTCTTTCCAATCCCTAATCAATTAGAATCTCAAATAATATTCACAAACTATCTAAGTTTTTTAGTTTAAGATAGTTAACGTGATATCCTAAGGGCTCATGGATCAAACAACGTGATGGTCGAATGTGTTTATTAAGTTGTCTAAATGTTATAAGAATAAAATAATTCCAAATAGACATTTTTAAAGTATCATTTGATTCGCCATTTTCTTGTGCATGTATGGCCAATGATCTAGCTACAGGGTATTATAGATAAGGTTTTGGCGACATTCTCAAATAAACTATTAAAAGTAAGTAATTATTCAGGAAAATGTATTATTTGTTTGTTCTTCTAAAATAGCTCTGCAAACTAACAATAAGACCATGTGATGGTTTCGAAGTGAAGAATGTATTTTAGTGCACGGTTCAGCACTCATAAATTAAGAAAAAATAATCATAATATTTGAATTTCCTTAATTTTAGTGAGCAAATTGTAAATATTAAGCCATCTATGTCTTAAATAAAATACGTTTTTAAACAAGTGAGCGCACTATACCCCTCGTTAATGGAGACCAACTTATAAATAAAATACACCTCAAACTATATTCCGAAGAATAATTATTTTTAGGAACGCACAATAATCATATACAACGACCCCATTTCTTTTTTCATAGCAAACACAACTATTGCCAACAAGACACAATCATATTTTTGTCTTGTTTGAAGAACTCTTGAAAATCTACAAATGAAACCACCACACACAAGACTAGAGCAAAACTAAAACGAAAATCTGTACAGTCATGCCCACAAGTTATTTGACATCACAAATTAATATTTAAAATAATTAGGTAGGTACTAGGATACAAACCTAGCATTCAAAACTTCGATAATATAATATATTATCATGGTCCTTACCCAACCTAGCTAAGCCTAACCTTTCATGCAGTTATAATTTAATAATTTGAATATTAATATTACTGATCAAATGAACAATTTTATTTCTATGTTAATGTGAATTGGAGTATTTTATGGAATGCTCTGAGAGAGTATGGTTTGGATAGATGGTTAGTAGATACAATCATAGCGGTGTATGACTGAAGTAAAGCTTGCATAAGTAGGGTTGATGTAGCTTTGAGCGAATGGTTTGACATTGAACAGGGTGTTAGACAAGGTTGTGTTATGTCTCTATGGCTGATTAGTGTTTTCATGGATGTATGAGGGATGCTTATGAGGACGTGGTTAGTGTACAATTGAACAATGTAAATGTTAAGAGTGCTGTTATATGCAGATGATGTCATATTAATGGCTGAGAATGAAAGTGACTTACAGAATGCATTAAACTGTTAGAATGTGGCGATAGACAGAATGGATCTCTCTTTAAATGTCTCCAAAACTAAAGTATTGATATTTGATAAGGACGGATTAGGAAATGATTGTCAGAGCAGTATAAATGGAAAACTGTTAGAACAAGTGAATGATTTTGTGTATCTGGACAGAATGTTCTGTATAAGTGGAAGGATGGATGGTGAAATCAACAGACGGGTGAATGCATCTCGGAGAGTAGTTGGATGTATGTGGACTATTGCAAAGAATGAAGGAGTTTCTAAAGAGACAAAGATGGCAATATATAAAAGTGTGTTAACACAACATTGTTTTGTTGATGTGAAGTTTGGGTTTGTCAGGAGAAACACAAGAACAAAGGGAATGTGGTTGGAATGAGATATCTAAGAAATGTATGTTGAGAAACTCGGATGGTCAGAGTCCGTAATGAATGGGTGCTGAATAAATGCGGTTTGAAGGGTAGTCCAAGAGGTAATTGTGAAAGTGTCTTAACTTGGGCATGTTGAGAGAATGAGTGTAGATCGAGTAACGAAGCATATATATGAAGGTAGAGATCAAAAGGAAGGGGTAGGCCATGTAAGACTTGGTTAAATGTTATAGATGAATGTGTGAAAAAGAGACATTAAGAGTCTTAAGAATAAAAGAGCATGTATAACTATGAATGGATGTTGTTGAAGTGAAGGGAGTATGCAAGGATAGGGAAGTGTAGAGAAAGTTAGTCAGACTGGATTAAGTACAGAATTGAGTTTTGAGCTAGATTCACAGTTTCTTGCTCACCCCATAGGGAACTGTGTGATTAGTTATGAATACATGTATATAGGAAACTATGTTGGCTTAACATTTTAACGCAAGTCAACACAAAAGATAGTCAAGATTATTTTATGATTCTCTTGTAATTTAATTTTTAATTTTATAATCATTCAAAATTATCTAACTTTGTAAACCCCGGTATTATTCTATGTACCGTATGTAACAAGATATTCGACATGTAACAAAACAATCACCTAGATGTGGATAACATTGCACCATCTTATCTAATATTGCCTTGAGTGATTTGATTTCAGAACCATTCATCTACCCTTATAAACATAAAATTATATTCAAAAAGAAATGTTGGTGGTAAAACCCCTTGTTAAAACACTTATTACAGGTCATTCCATGTCAAGTGATCCAATATTCTAACCCTTTTAAACCTTGCCTCTTGGATTTTTGTTCAAATTTGGCTCACCTAATGTACCCTCAGATGTAGTCAAAAATGCAAATTTTTCTGATTTTTACCAACAGTAGTTTTTAACTGACAGCCCTCTGAAATCTCAAAAAAAAAAAAAATTGCAATTTTCTGCTGACATGTAATTACAAATAAATTATTACTCAGGCTAGAAATGAGATAAAAGGCTGAGTAAAAAAAAATTTTGTAGCTTATTTTATAAGCTTTCATATGATCACTAGTTTTTGGACATGTTTTCAGTTTAAGGTCATTTCATACAAATTTTGACCTTGAATTTCTCAAAAACCTATTTTTTTTTTTAATTTTGAAAAAAATTACACATTAACTTGTGTTTTTTCATCATGGGATCACAGTGGGATCATGTGTTTTTCAATTTTCTAAAAAAATAATTCAAATGATAAATAATTAGTGTATAAGGGTCATTCCGAAATCTAGGGACAATTTATGTAAACAGTGTTTTTTATATATTTGTGTTAATTATTTTAACACATATACAATTGTTTTAATACAAAGGATATGTAGCACAGAAAATAAAAAATGTATAAGTTATTACAAAAGCAATTATAAATATAAAATATCATTTTTTATGGTGAAATGTCACCTCCATGTCATGTCACTACCCCCATATCACTAGAGTGTGAGGCTTCCAAATTTATAACACCTTTTAAGAATCCATCATAAATAAATGAGATGAAGTCTAATATAAAACAGTAATTCCAGGTTGCAAATGTCATAATTGTATTAAATTTATTAACTAAGTAATCTAAATCTCAGGGAGTGTTCCTTGTTACAATGTCAACTCCATGGTCTGAACAGTAATTCCTTAAAAATACACTAGATTGTGTAGTGAGGACAAAGGAACCATGTGAGAGAAAGCCCTGAGTATCCATCTTGTATTGTGTCTCATTTAATTGCTATAGATGAGTGTTTTAATTGTCTTAATTATGAGTTATTTACTTGTTATTGAAGAATATTTTTATTGATGTTCACCTCCATGGTGTTATTAAATTGTTCTTATATATATAAAAAAAATTGTTCCCCTTGAAGTGAGATTTAATGATTTGACATTGGATGAAAGCCAAAACCTTGTGGCTTAGTAATTTATAGTTTAGGTTCTGTGTAAATAAAACCTCAAATCTGTCACCTCCATGGTTGTCACTTCCATGTACTTAATCCAGCATGGAGGTGACAATATATTCATGGAGGTGACATAATTTCAAATTTAGTATTTCACTCTTTATCTGTGCTAAAGTAAAGTATCGTTTACTTAGTGAATATAATTAAAAAAATTTTACTTGTTGTTTTGTTTGTTTTGTTTAGTGCATATATTTTGGTAATTATTTAGCTTTGCTGAATTAACAGTGGTAGTTATGTGATTTCAAGGTTTAAAAAGTTTGGTATCTCTCAATCATGGACTTAATGTGTAAGAAATATTTCAAAATTAATTCTATCAAAAACAGCTTATTCACTAAATGTAAACAATTTCAAGTTTTGTTTGTGAATATTATTTTCTTCCTGCATCATAACTTTTTAGAGTATGGAAAATTTATATTGTGATGTTTTAATATAGGGGACCCCATGAACAATAGGAGTGGACTTAGTATAAAAATATGAAGTTTAAATCATTACAATTATAATGTAAATTACATTTACTTTATACCAAAAATATTCATATCAATTTGTTTTCAGAAATAAACATGGCAAGAAAAAAAGTTTGATAAGAATTTAGTAGATGTTAAAAAAAAGAAAAGAGATGCAGAAATGGAGCATAGGAATAAGATAAAAAATGATCCAGTATGTTATGAAGAATTCAAAAGAAAGGAACGAGAGAGATATAATAAAAAGAAAGGAAGATGGGAAAATAAAATTAATCTCAGATTTAAGTGAAAGAGGTAAGAGACAGCAAAGGAAAAAATGGGTTGAAAGGACAAGACATAGAAAGAGGCAGAAGGCTGATAGGGAAGAACTTAATAACATTTTAGTGTGTGGCACTCCGTCATTAAGTGGCACAGAAGCAAGAGAAGTCACTGTTTCTGCTGCTGGGCCTAGCAATGGCATACTGGGGAGGGCTGGCTCAAGTAGGAAGAATGCAGGCCGTAAAAGGGTTTTAAGGAACAGATCACAGGCTCACCGAAAGATAAAAGAACTTGAAGGAAAGCTCAAAAGGCTTTCGAAAAGTGCAGCTAAATATAAGGCAAAGTACTACAGATTACGTAAACAAAAGGGGAATAATGAAAGTCCACGAACAAGAGTTAGAGAATTCTTAAATGGTGAGAAAGTGTCTACTAAAGTAGTGAAACGTTTGCAGTTTGGAGAAGCACTTATTACAATTACAATGCAAACCAAGATTCAAAAGCTAGTCAGGTTTTTGCTAGAGTTCTAAGTGGCAAAATTATAAAAAAAATACAGGCTCCTTTCTCACACCAAGGAGTTTCTTTCACATAAGCGCCACAAAAAGAATGAAGGGAAGAATATAAAATCTGTTTTTGTAAAGAGAAAGTATGATACTAAATATTCATTGCACTTGAAAAATGATGTTGAATTTTTTGAGAAGGATGAAGTTAGTAGAATAGAACCAGGAAAGAAGGATGTTATAACAAGAAACAAAATTAAAAAACAGAAGAATACTGAACAATAGTTTAAGGGTGCTACACAAACAGTTCAATGAATCACATTTTTACAATATTGCTTACTCTACATTCTGCTTCCTGCGTCCATTTTGGGTCCTTTCACCTAATATCCATAAGCAGGATATCCATAAGCAGGATACTTGTCTCTGTACAAAACATGAAAATTTTGACATGATTTTTGAACGTCTGAAGCACCTAAATATTATTGAGTACAAGAGACCAGAGGATTTGATTAAAGTATTAATTTGCAATGAGAAAGCCAGCAGCGAACAATGTTTGGAAAGGAAATGTGATGGCTGTAATGATAATCAGGTAGTAACAAAGGAGTTTGAAGATAAAGAAAGAACATACCAGCAGTGGTCAAGGAATAAATAGAAGACTTGTGTTAAAGGAAAAGAAATACAATAAGTAAAGGTTTAGAAGGAAACTGTTTCTACAAATATGAAACAATTGTTCAACCTGCTTGTTGATGCATTGCCTAGTTATATGGGGCACATTTCTAACATCATCATCATCAGTATAAAGCAATTGCTGACTTAAAGCAGAACCTCAAATGTATTGATGTTCTTATCCATATTGATTTTTCTGAAAATTAAGTAGTTAAGTTTAACATTTTAGTTTTATCTATTATTGCATTTAAGGTACAGAATACCACTATTTATGTTTATATGGACACCTACATTCCAACTGTCCAATCCTCCATGTACTGTATTGTCACCACCATGGCAACTTGTGTCACCTCCATGTTTGTTAAAAATAAGTTTTTATGTTTATTTACCAAAATAAATGTTCTTGATTTCATTCTATAGTATTTTTGTAATTACCAATCAATTATGATCACAACCATAGTATAATTTGTACATTTTATTTAATTTTAATTTTATCCAGTTGAAAAGTGTAAATTGTCCCTAGATTTCGGAATGACCCATAAGTAAGATTGCAATTTACATTCAAAATTGTCAATTTATTGCGATAAAGATCACTATTTTTTTAGTTCAGAACAGTGATATTGTACTGGCTTGCTAAAAGAGGTTAAATAAGCTAACAGAGGAAGAGTGGTGTAGGTGGGCAATGAGGTAGGTTAAGCATAAAAAAGATTCTTAAAATAAAAACTGATTTATTGAAATTTATAAATAATTGTACCTTTGATCAAGTTAGCATTGTCACAATCCCTTCTTCCATATTAACAACTTCTACAATCCCTCGTAACATAATTTTGAAGATCTGTGGTTGCTGCGCCCATCTCTTCCTTGCAAAGGTAGTAAGTGTGGCCGGTGGGACATCTGGGTTCCACCAAGGCCAGGATTGGCTGACAGGCACTTAGAGTTTATCTCAAAAGTCTTGTGGGTATGTAAAGGATGGAGCAGGAACTAAATCATTTGTCTCGTTCTTGGCCACAACTACACCAAGCCACCATTGATGATTGTATTTACACGTCAACATATCCTTTCACTCCCTTAGTGTTGGAGTCTGTTTCAAACCTTCTTCTGTCAAAGAACACTTGAAAGATTCTCACTCTTTGAAAATACCTTTGTCAGTATCTCTTTATCTGACCAGGGAGGAAACTGTGGAACTTGTGGGTTCCTGGTATTGATTTTGCAACCAGAAATCGTTTATCAATCAATTTCTCTTCTTCATGTTGTTCATTATTAAAAATAACTCCGTGGAGTCATTGTTGGCCTGACTCCGTGTAAACAGACTGTGATGGTGTCATAATTTGCTCTTCATAAGGTTGTTGGAGATGTGCCTGGTGCAAGTCTTTTTACGACTCCCCCCAGATCATCACATACTCCTTTACCATGGGTTGTTGCATAGAAATGCTATTCAGCCTTGATTCCAAAATTACTTTCATGGTGGCATATGTTTGAGAAGTTTTTTCTGTTTTTAAACTGTGCATCAGAACTATCATAGAAGTAGTAGAATTTTTTCAAATCACTTTAGGAGAGTCAAGGCACAACGGATGCTAGTTGTTGAATCCTCACTCTAAAAGAGCTGTGAAATACCCAGACCTGTTGCTTGATGCTGTCTCAGTGTCTTGCTTGTACACAACTGCAGACTGCTTAGTCATACAGGAACTATACTAAATGCCCTTAATTTGTCATATTTTGGTGTTTCCTTAAATAGCAATCTCACACACCAACAACCCCTTCCCCCCCACCCCCCGCCATCCCCGAGTTACTTATTTAACCTATTTTAGCATGCTAGTATAATATCACCTGGGTAATAATTTATTTTGTAATTGCATGTCAGCCGAAAATTGCAATTTTTTTTAGATTTCAGAGGGCTGTAACATTAAAAACTACTGCAAATAAAAATCTGAAAATTTGCATTTTTGACTACCTCTGAGGGTACATTAGGTGAGCCAAATTTAAAAAAAAAAAAAATCCAAGAGGTTAAGGTTTTTAATTGGTTCACTTGACATGGAATGACCCTTATTTTATCTGTGTATGACTCAAGCAGGTAGTAAGTAATACTCAATGCTAAAACTAGCCTTTTAAACTAACATCGGACTATCACCCTAATGCTGGCCACCATGTCTTGAAAATATCCTACTTGATATAGAATGGGAAACTTAAATTATAATACACTCAAATATGCTTTGTTTATATAATACTACCCCCTGTGGTGTTGTAACGATAAGTTACTGACGCACAACGGATATGGGTTCGAAAATGAACAAAGTATATGTTTGCACAAAATCGTGATATTTTAATATTTAGCTGGTCTAGTTATTACAAGCTAATCCTATGATAGATGGCTTATATTGGTTTAATCAACGTTTAAAATATGCCATAATTTATTTATTTTCTTCAGGGGTGCTGCAAATGAATAGTATTAAGACTTGAAGGCACGGTTATCCAACATTGTACATTTGATCGATTAGTGTTTTTAGTACAGGCCTACTGGGTCTTCATATTAACTGTTTACGAACATTGCACGGCACAATGAGGGGTACATAAACAAAGTTATTCATTGTGATATTTAAGTTGAGATTGAAGTGTAATATTAAAAGCTGATAGTAATGAAATTGTACATAAGTGTTTCAAGTTGTCAAATAGGCCTGCTATGTTATTCTTCCAGCACCCATTTGACCAGAAGTTATTCAAGCGAGGACCAGGGACCAAGGACAGTCCTAACCTCATTCCTTCAGCGTTTCAAGCTCGCATGGTGGGTTGTATCTGCGAACCAGAGGCAACTCATATCAACTGGATGTGGCTGCACAAGGGGTATCCAAAGCGCTGCTCGTGCGGCCATTGGTTTCAACTTGAGGAAAAAGCACCTCTGTAGATAGTGAAAGTGCTTCTATTTCTTGTCTTGTAGTATTAAATGTTGAAGATTTGAACTTGTTAAAATTAATGAGTGATTAACTCGCATGTCAACACATTTGATGTGTGGGTAACTTACTTGAAAAAATGTTTAATCTGGACTGGGGTGGTAACAATATTTGTAAATTATGTTAATGTATGAGAAGCTTGGTTGTAAATAAAAGTAAAACATAGGATCTATTTCACAAAAATCCATACACACAAATGATTCTGAAAATTTTTGCAATTCAAAAAATGTTGAACCTATCTATTAATTTATCATCATTAGTAATTAATCCCTAAGATAAAAATAAAATAGATCCATATATCAACTAAATAATTTTAAGTCAAATGTCTGTATAATAGAAGCAAAGCCCTCATTTATTCACTCATCACTAAAGACCAGGATTTTGCCTATTTGTCTTCTTTTGCTTGTCGTGAAACATAGGTAGCTGAGCAATATAGCATTTCATGTTATTACGAGCACAATAGTTTATTTTATATTGCCTATAATTGCCTATTCTGTTTTATAAATAAGCGGATTAACGTCACTTTTCGGCTGTGCTATTTATTTTTAATACAGTATGGATTTCCTACTGAAAGAGAGTCCAGTTTCTTAGAAATTGTAATCTGTGGCATAGTCCTGCTGGTTTGGAGTGGGTTTGAAAACCAACACTTGTTAAATAGCTTCCAAGGAGTGTAAATTGGGTGGAGGACAATGGCAGTAGTGGCAGACATCTTGGAGGGAACCTCTAAAGATAAGTTACAATGTTTTGGAAACGTGTGAACTATAACTCAGCTTTTCAAAATTATAAAAAACATTCTATCTGAAAATATAACGTTCACCTCTAAAGATCTAGAACATCTCTTGATTAACAGCAGGTGAGCCGCTTCAGTGGTTGAATGGGCTAAGGTGTAACGCTTTCGTCCAAGGATATCAAGATTCATATCTAGGTCTGGTGTACTTAGATGTTTTTTAATAAATTGTTTTCACTCTCCCTCCACACAAATGCAGATACACTTCCTCTAATTCACTTCCTTACGTCTTAACTATTAGCATAAATAGTATATCCCACGAGTAGTGAGACTGTTCTAAACAAGAAGCATGTGACTGTCTAGGTAATAATCACGTACATTGCTATCGTTTTCTAAGTGCCATTGGTGCATAAACCCCATATTTGCCTGCCTATTTTAAACATGTTTGGTGCCCAAGTATCTGCTTCCTGAATAACCAGAAGGTTGAAACTTGGCACATAGGTAACCAGACAACTCCAGATCACCTGCTTCCTGACTGCATGTTCTAACGTGCTACTCTCGCAAGAGACTGGACTGCCGAGGACAGAGGGATCAGGGTTCACATCTCGGTCCAGTGTACTAAGGGTGTTTTTCCACTTTCCCTTCTTGCAATTGGGGGTACACTTCCTCAAAATACAATCTCAGTGGTCTAAGGTAAAGCTGTCGGTCTCATGTCGATTGTGGCTTGTTAAAGAGCCCTGTAAGGTTTGTGAAAGAACCTTTCCCTGCAAAATTGGTAGTGCCTTTCACTCTTGCTCATAGAAATTCTCATATGCTGATTTAATCAGTTGGTTCAGAAAGTGTACGTAAATATCTCAAATAAATAATTAAATGTACAATGATATGTTTATAACCTGATTGGTAGAGAAAAGTGGTGGGGGCTTACAGTTTCTAAAACTAAAATAATAAACTAATTATCACTGATAGAAGGATGAAATGTACTACTACTCAAACCACCATAAAGGTCTGAACATTCATAACTTTCAAAATGAATGACAAGGAAATGGAGAGGGGTTCCAAAACTAATATAAGAAAACACTCTTAGTACTAGTATAATATTTAAATCTGTATAATATATTATAAACAATAATATAAATATTGAAGATAATTCTCTGTCATAGTTTGTGAGAAATGACTGCTCTGAAGTTCTTTATTTGTTTTATGAAAAGAGTCGCTGATTAGTTTAAAGTAAAATGTTGAAAGTCAAACTTTATATAATATTCCACTACGTTTGAACTCAAATCTTATCAGGTAAGTGAAAGCCCTCACTCTTTCACTCATTACTAATTTTCCCATTTCCTGAATAGCTAGAAGGCTTAAGTTTTGCTCAGGGGGTATTTATAAAAAATACGCCAAAATAATAACTAAGATTTTATCTTTAACGGGTCTAAAAGGGGGGTTTGAACTGTTTTCAAAATTCACTAATGTACATTTTAAACCAGCAGACATAGAGTCTTGAAATTTAGAATAAAAGTTCCATTTCAGAATTGTGTAAGACAGTTCTGAGTAATTTCATCCCCAAGGTGATGGAGAGATGAAGAAAGGGGTAGGAAATCTCAGAGATGGCGGCTGCTTCTTTTACTAAGTACCTTTTGTACACCAAAACATCAAACCAAACCTGTGTCATTGACAGGTACAGCGGCTAGTTATAAATAAACAAAAATTGTGAACCCTATCAAAGCACGTAGGAAATATAGGATTTCATTGGTTATAACTAACTTAATTTCCACTAGTGTGTGCCGCCACAAGTTTGTTGAATGATGATTTACTGTCAGATAAAAGTCAGAATTTTTGATGGGAAATAATATCAGGGAATTTTACTAAAAACAAGAAGAAACCAGGGAATTTAAATACTTGGCTAAACAATCAGCATGAGCTGGTTGTACTGTACAGGGTGATTCCACATTTACACAGGGTGTGGAGAGAATACTGAATTCTGAGGAAGGCACTTAGTCATATTTGTATGTTTGGTAGTTGTCGGTGATTATCTTAAAAAATGTAATGGAAAATCAGAAAAAGTTGGGAATGTTGTAATAATAGAAATTGGTTGCCACCTTAGTTGAGGATATATTTGGCACAGTGAGCAAACTCCTCAGATGCAAATTGACTGCACATTTCAGCCAGGATGTTTCTTGAAAAATTGTTGTGAATGTCCCAGGTATCCTTGAGGTTGCACTAGATATCGGCAATGCTGCTACCTGCTCTATTACAGAATTTTGGGACCTATTTGTATCTGTACCTACCCCACCCCTTCTTCCCAAAAAGAGCCCAGCACATTTTTTGGCCACCCCAGACTCAGGAGCTAAGCTCAGTCTTCCATTAGAAGCAAGCATGAATTTGGAAATTGTAAAAGGGGAGGCACAGATATATTAAATGGAGAATCATTTGCATGGACTGGTATATTTTTCCCTATCACGTGTCCTCTTGCCAATTGCCTTGCCCAATGCCCATAGCCCACCCCCACTCTCCCACAACTAGCAATAAGATGCAAAATAAAAATAACTTTTTGACAAATGTTCATAGGGTTTTATTTACATGTAAATATATTAGATAAAAAACTTAAGAAAAGCATGACAAAATATTTTAGGATAATTTTCACTTTATAAACATAAATGTTAGTTGTATATTCATGTTAAAATTTTCATTGTGTTCTAAAATCAAAATTTCTCACGAGGTCAATACAAACAAGTCAAAAAGGTAAATTGAATTTAAAGCTAGACAAAAAGCATTTTCATTCTCCTTGAGTGTTTCACTCGTGAACTTTATCCACAACTTGAATGTGATCCACAGTAATGTCTCTATGAATGGTAATTGCAGCTAAACCATTAAGTCTCTTGCCACATAGGGGATCGAAGATAGAATTTTATTCTTCTGAGGGTCTAGAATGATCGTGCCCCAGTACATATTGTAGCAGGCACTTTGAGGTACAACATCAGAAGTCTCTTCACATTAGGGTACAAACTTGTGGAAGCCATTAGAGTCTCAATAGCTGATTTTGATTTATGTTCATTGTTGCGCCACAACAAATGCCATGTAATGAGCCTTCAAACTCGGTGATACTTCCAGCAAGTCTGAAACATAGAATTTGGTAGTTGCCATTACTTTTTCATGGTTGAATTCCTCTGTGAATGCTAATATAAGAGCTATAATATTTGTGACTAGCGTGTTCTTATTTTCAAACCTATCCTTTAATTCTTGGACAAGGCAGTCAATGAATGGATTATACAATCCGATCCTGTAGTATACTACTGGGTTTGTGTCAGATGTTACATCTTTGAGTTTGTCTTGCATTTATCCTTGGTATTTTTATCTCTATATTGTTATCCACTGAAAATTTGGCAGACTTTTAAAAATTACCATTGACGCTCTCCTCAATTCTGCAATTTTAGATTGCTACTACTGTAGCTTTTGCCATATCTTCCGTTTGACCCATTGTACCCCGACCCCTCAGATTATCCAAACTAAGGTCTAACTCTTCCAAAACCTTGACAATGGTTTTTACTAATGACACACCAGTCAGATCAACGACTTTCACAAATTTAATGAAATCCTCCCTCACTGCATTTGATTCTAAATCAACATAACGAATAATGATAGACATCTGCTCAGAATGGCTTGAATCTGTGGTCTCATCTGTCATTACTGAGAAAAATTTAACTTTCTTAACTTTTGTTGTGGTTTTCTCAACTATAATTTCCCCACAGCATTCAATCAAGTCATTTTGAGATGCCATACTAATAAAGGTTGCATTTTGGTGCAGTATGAATAGGGTCTTTTAGGATGACATCGCCTGCATCGATACGAAAACGCAACAAAGCTCTGAAGTTTCAATCATTTACATCTGAATCCCTGTTCTCATCTAAAAGGGTATCAGATTCATTTCGATTAACCCCGAAGAGCTATGTTTTGCCTCCCACAAAATAAAATGGTTTTCACAATTGGGATCAACTTTTGCCTGTTAGACTCAATCAGTTGTTTAACTCTTGTATCTATCTAACTGAATATCAACACTGGATATTTTACCCTCCAACACATTACAGAAATCTTCTGCTTTTTGAACAAACTGTATGTGGTATTAACAATTGAAATGCTGTTTGAAGTCAGATATTGCATCTTTGTACTTATTTAATG
This sequence comes from Timema podura, assembly GCA_033556935.1. Taxonomy (NCBI): domain Eukaryota; kingdom Metazoa; phylum Arthropoda; class Insecta; order Phasmatodea; family Timematidae; genus Timema; species Timema podura. The sequence continues at coordinate 40,811,047 of JAVRXN010000003.1, forward strand.
GTTTGAGACACAGTATTCCTAACTGTTGGTCGCCTTTTCCACCACAATCAGGCCCAAATAGCACACACATTTTACAATACATGGCACCATCTTTAGCACTGTAGGCAAGCCAAGAATATGTTTCATGACATTCCCTTCTAAATTTTCTCTTCTTGTTGCCCTGAGAAATGACTAGAAAGGAAAATGATTGGGTCAAATTTTCCTTTAGGAATCTGAATCTCTCTTCAGTGGATAGCTTTGAAGATAAACCAGCTCCAGTGCAGATCCCAATGTCTAGTGGATTCACAGAGAAAGAAAAATTACATCTTGACTCACAACCATCGCCAAGATTGGACAGCATACTAGCACCACTTGCACTAACATTGTCCGGCTGATGTTGACAGTCACTAATGCCAGTGTGACTGCTGCTCGTTGGAGCTGTGCTACCACAGGCATCTTCCACTGCCGCATGCTCCATCTCCAAGGAAGTAGAAGTAGCAGGTAGATCGTGGAGATCTCTTTGGTGTCCTATAGAATCATCTGAAAAAATACAAAAATAATAGATAAATAAACAATAAAATAAAACAGATGACAGTAATTAGTCCCAACAAATAAAAAAATTGATTACATATTATTTTGTCCCAGAATCCATTAATTCACACTACTCTACTTCTACTCGCGCCAAGCCACTTCTTCCACTGAAACCCACGACCATAAGTCCATAACCATAGATACATTTTCCTGAACACGCACAGCTGACAGGTAGTCCATATTCCCTACAAGGTATTGCCACTGACCACGTGAACAACGCATGTCATTGATAAAATATGGTATAGCCAGATAAACAGATTGCTTTAGTAAAATAAATTTAAAAAAAAAGTGTGAATTTTTTTTAATACGAGGTATTTTTAATTTTATTAACATGTTTTTGTTTGTGAAGACTACTAGAACATATTATTAGGTATGTAATTCTATGGTATGCTATACTAAATAAAATTAAAACAAAGGAATAAAAATGTATAAGTACCGTTAAATCTGTATTTCGGTAAATAGTAAACACAATTTCTTTTAACTGCATATGTTGAAGTTTTTGAGAGTATGGAGGGTGCGACTAGAAGGGACAGGATTAGAATGAGGAAACAAGGGGGAACTTACAAGAAAGGTATATGCAGGAATCAGGGGAGAAGAAAAGATTGAGTTGGTTTAGCCATTATAATGAATGAATGAGGATGGGTAGGAAAGGAAATAAAAGAAAATTATTTAGTTGAAAGTGGGAGGGAAACGGCCTCAAAGACAATTTGCGAGAGAGATGGATGAATATGAGGGACAGTGTTTGGAGTAGTCACACGGCCGTTTTTACAGGGAAAATTTAAATATCAATATCTGTAATTAAATACACACAAAAAAAGACAGTATCAGTAGCTAGCCAGTACCAGAATATATCCCAACTTACCATTAGACTTCTGTTTTTTTTTTGTGAAGAACGCAGTTATCTTAGTCTCTTTTGTACGGTTTGACATGATTACCACATCCTCAACAATCAGCAATACACTATCATGTGTGGGCCGCGGGAGACTGGAGGAGTATTGTTAGTGGCCTAGAGGCGTGAGGGTAAGTAGCCTCCCACTCCCCCGTCTCTCCCTCTTCATGCCATCGCCAGTCAAGCAGGTTTCCACTCGTCGAAACGCGCTAAACATTTCCCTTCCATCAACGACTCATCCATTCTCCCATGCTGAGTTCAAGCCCAGCTTCACCCCCCACGAGTAATTATCCTGTACTTCCACTCGATAAATTAATATACAACCTCATTGGTCACCACCACAGCCTTCACCCTCCACTTCCGTTTGTCTAAAAAAAATCAAATATTCTACCTAAAGGGGGCATGTGCCCCCCTTAAATTCACGCTTGATTAGAAGTGCTGTATAGACTGTGGCTGAATCAGTCCACCTATTTCTCAAGGCCCAATCTCAGGAGCTAGCTCAGTCTACCATTAGAAGTGCTGTATACACTGTGGCTGACTCAGTACACCTATTTCTCAAGCCCAGTCTCAGGAGCTAGGCTCAGTCTACCATTAGAGTGCTGTATTCTTTGTGGCTGATCAGTCCACCTATTTCTCCCAAGTTGACCATAAATTTACTCCTAAGATCTTTGACGTCACTCCAACCCTCTTCGAGTCGATACCTTCGACGTTGAACTCTTGACAGAGACGTGGTTCACGGGATAAACCACTGTGGTAGCTAAAGGAGGGGGGCAGGGCCTTATTGGTGTGGTCCAACCTGTAGCATCACCATACGACTGTCTCGGGACTCATGTTTCTAGAGGAAGTCACGGTGAGGTAACAGGGTGCAAAGCACTCTGTCACGTTCGCCGCGTCTACGGTCTACCAGCAGTGGTCTTGCCAGTGGCTGATTTGGTGATTCTTATCGATGCTAGGTACTTCCTTTGGGGTTGTCTCAGGTGCAGGGTTCCGTTCTAAGGAGGAACGCGTCAAGGCTAGTCTTTCTATTCAGTGTTCTCGATTAAATGCTATTTGATCCCCTCTAGATAGGTACACCACCATGGTTCAATTACCGACGTGCAAACTGATATAGGTTCCAAGCTAGGTTGAGTCATTTAGGGACCCCAGCTGACCCTATACCTAACGTTAGGGAGTTAGACTGGCAGGTCCAACACTTCACCTCCTTCTGTCGGTGGTGGAATCCTTAATTAATTACGATAACTCCCCCTCATCTTGACCTCCTAGATGAGATGCTTTGGCGTGATCGTGAACCTATTTTATGGCAGAGAAGTCTTCTCTTTAAAGCCAGGGAGGTGTGCCTGGCCCTCTTTTCCCTCTGTTGGTGCAAAATTAAACAGGGAAGGTGGAAACGTCTGACGTCCCTCGATGTGAAAGATCTCTCTTTGTGACGCCATCTGAAGAGGATGCGTTGCAGGCTATTGCATCCACCAATATGGACCATGCTGAGGCATTGGCGGTTAGGCTTCCAGGTGAGTTTCGCGTGGCACCCGGAGAGGGAACTAGAGTCCCGAACCACTTCCTTTCACCAGTCGTATTCTCCTCTCCCTCTCTTCAACATTATTTGTGGCTAGTCACCTCTCCGAGCTGTCCCGCACAAATGTGAGACTCGGTACCCGGATTAGACCTATCTCCCCCTCTTGCTAGCCAACCCACAATACAAAGTCTTCCATTTGTTTTGCGCATTATAAACGCAATATTCTTATCGCTGTACTTTCACACCCGATGTAAAGCCATGTACGGCAGTCATTCCCGTTTAAACGCGGAAAAACTTTCCGTCCTCACACTGTCCGATCTCTTTTCTACCTTGCGTTGGTAATGTAGCTGAGAGAATGGACTTTATCAGACCAGAGACCTGGCTGGACCATCATTTTAGCTTCTAGCTGGGATTGTCAGCCACTCACGTCGTTACTATGGTAGTGAGAGTGTTCAACTAAGGGAACCATTCAGGCTTTGTGATATGGACGTGAAGAATGATTTTGACAGCGTAGCCACCAAGCATAAACTTAATGCTTACAGAAGGGGAAGTCCCCCTCATAAACTCTATCTCCTTCTGTATTTTCGTGGAGACCACTTGTCCAGAGTGGGAGTGGACCTCAATATATCCATCCCTCGTCCCATAGCTTCCTGTCTCTCTCCCACCTTCTCTTCTCCTTGCTCACGAGGAGTATTCCCAGGGCGTATTTGGGGTATGCAACGCCCCTGTGCGGTCATTTATTTTATAACCCACGCTCCCCCCTCAAACATCTACATCACTTCTCCCCTAATTACAACATTGACTTGCAGATATACGGTTGTGAAACTTATACATATTCTAATTTATTTGTATTTTTTTAAATATTGGAACACAATTGAATAAACCATAAAAACATAAAAATTTACAAGTTCATGCAAATATTCTGCAGAAAAATATTCCTGTACAACAAATGTTTGGATATCCATTCTAAAATCCGATAAATAGTCCGATTAATAGTTTCACCATTTACTAAAACCCTTTTGAAAAAAAAATGCTGCAAAATCTTTATATTCCGTCATCGTATCGCCGTGAGAAATGAGAAAAATCAGCATCATTGTTTTGGTTAATACAATTTTTTATTAAGTAATCCCGGGTTTGGTCATTGATTTCCTAATAAAATGGAACATTACTTAGACATAGTAAATATGAAAGAGTTGTTCTTTAGTAAAGAATGATGAGAGTGAGCTAACAATCGCTATTTTTGTATACTTCACACAAAATGATATAAATTTGTTTACTGGTTAGATTCAAGTTTGTTATAGTCATCTTATTTCCATATTATTTCCCCCCTCTAAACTTTGCCACCCTGTGCAGCTGCACGTGTCGCACGTACCTAAATATGGCCCTGAGTATACTCACTTTGAGAGATGATACTGCCATTCTGACACAGTCCTTTGACGTTAAGGTAATTTGCCCCAATTTGCCCATGAGTTACTGGGTCTAATAGCTTATCTTCAAAATCCGATTCATAGCAGAAAACATGGCATAGACTCAGGCAATATTGTTCACATGCCACAAACTGATTCTCCTATAGGGTTTTATATTCACAAAAGGTGGTTTATAATTACCGATATTTAATGTATAATTTGTATTAAATAAAAAACCAAATGTTAGAGAAATGTAGGCCTACTATAGTTTTAGAGTAAGTCTGGCCACATTCTAATTAAAAGTGCAGTTTCGGTGTAACTTACTTTTAATTATTTCTAATTTTTAAATTTGTATTGATTGGGCAAATATGAGCAAACCATAAACCAATTAAGGAATTGACATTTACAACGGAATTTCTTTTAGATGAACCTTGTCATTTTATTGTTAACCCTGCACATTAGCTGAATAAAACATAGCACAACGAAAATTTGACACCTTTAAAGGTACGGTATTATAGAAAATTTAGTGACGTTGTTGGTCACCTTACAAATAATATTTAAATTCGGGTTTGTTTTAAATATTTGATTTGTTTACTTTTGTTACTCAGACAAATTCTAAATTCATAATCTGATTTGATCCATGGTCACGTTAAACACACAAACCTATTTTTCTGTAAATGGTAGATTCAAACTTTTACACATGATAAAAAAAAGCTCATTTACAAGGGCTAAAACTATCCAATATCAGAACAGGTCAAATAAAATGACACAAATTGTTAAAACATTGATCATATTATTAATTTTATTTTTGTCGGAAAAAAAAGTTGAAGGAAGAGGTGTAAACGGAGGGATTTCTTGTGCAGGTGAGCCCTATTATTTTGAACGACCGTCTAAAATATTTGTGCGCTCAGCCCACCTTAGCGTACTTTTGAAAAACTAAGTTTATGTCAACAACAAAAAAACCGCATAATTATGGCAATTAAAATAATGAATTACTGGATGGATCAACATTAATAATCCTAATTTTATAGATTAGACAAGTACTAAGAAACTCAACGTTCACCTTCAGTTCATGTTGGAATACCTACTTCAACATGATTCATGCACAACAATGTTGAAAGAAAAGTAATTAAAACTATTACTAATTTAAAATGTTGCTCATAACATTAGGCTCTACTCATCCTAACCTAATATGATCTTCAATTAGAAGATGCATGGAAGATCTGTTGGGTTTGATTAAAATTATTATCATCCCTACGGTATAAACATATTTTAATAATTAACTAAAACACATGTTTTGGTACATTATAGGTTGTCCTTAATGTATCTCGGGTTTATGTTGATGTCACTTTACACTAGTTGAGAGGTTAAATTGTTCAAAGCAGCTTTAAATCGCGTGCTGTGGCTATCCTGTCATGAAGGTGAGTAAACCAGAAACCAGGCAAACTAATATTGATCTGTCCAGTACCAAACATTTCTATCGTTATGTTTAAATCCATTTTTTTTGTGTGTTTTGGTGTAATATTGCTCACTTTTTCAAAATTAAAGGCATATACGTGTAGGATATAAAACTAAGAAATAACAAGGAATGGACTGGTAAAAAGATGTGTTTCAAAGTGATCAATGACCAATGTTTAACCTTTAATATAAGATGATTTCAGGTAAAGCTGTTGGGCAGTGTTACAGTAGCCCCATGGCTTCTTTGGTGCTGACTGACAGCTCACAGCTGACAGCTGACGGCTTTGAAAAGCTACCAGACCAAACTATGTATCCCTACACCGAACCATATGATCTGCAAAAAACATGTGTTTAGCAGCTGTCACTTCTGACAGTCAAAATTTAGGTATATACCTAAATGTTGACTGTCAGAAGTCAGCTGTGAACTGTCAGTCAGCACCAAAGAAGCCATGGGGCTACTGTATTAGTTGTCGTGTCATTTCATAGAAACTCCCAGCACAAGATGACAAGGAATTTTTTTAGACATTAAACTCCTCTTGAAGTAATTAAGAATTATTTTTAGCATTCCGTCTTCCTGCCCATTTAGTTGAATTTAGAGGAATTTTACCCAAATTTGCTTAGAGTTAGAGTGGAAAACTATACACAAAAAAAAAAAACCTCAGTAGGTAGGCCTACACCCGACCGGGATTGAAGTTCCGTGATGTCATCGTCAGTCCAGTATATTGCGAGAGTGACGCCTCGGCCACTGGAAAGGGTAGTTTAGAGTAAACACACTTGATGAGCTCAGTATTTATTAGAGAAATATTAATTATCTGGTCCATGTCTGAATATTTGTTTGGCGCAGCTTGTACCATTGTGTCTGGTATAGCCGGTCAGCTTGCGGTATTACACAATGAAACGTTCTTCAACGAATCTTTACGACTCTGTCAGATGCTGCCTGGAGCGCTGAGAACATATTGTGACAGCATCGTTCAGACTTTGGAGCCCATATTCACAGACAGGTTGGCCAACATTCTCTCTTTCTTGATAAACATTTTAACTCTCAACACGGTGCTGCAAGCCTGAATCTTTTATTTCTATTTCTAAGAATTTTAAACACTATTGGGTTTAAAATAAAAATAAAATAAAAGCCACATAATTAAACTGAGTTCGGTTCCAACTTTAATTCATATTTGGTTTCCAGTGAATTGATGAAAACTTTTACTCCTGATATATTTTGCTACGCAATTGGTATTTGTTACAATGAAAAAAGCTTCTGCCACCTGTTTCCGAAACCACCTGGCAACTTTTATCTCAATATTCAAGACTTTAAGGTAATTGTTATAATAATAACACTATAGTAACATAAATCAGGGAATTGATGATAAGCAGCTTGATATTTGGTGGCCGTAACATCCTGGGGGTGACCTGGTGGTCTAGGGGTAAGGTGTCGGACTTCTGAGCTGGCGACCGGGGTTCAATCCTCGGTCCCGGCACAGATTTATCTGATTACCAAACTCTTCCTTCACCTCTGACAAGATGTGTATTAATCACAACTTGTGAATGTGAGGAATGCCAGGCCTCCACCGTGGTTCAGATTCCACGTTAAACTGTAGGTCCTCCATTTCATCTCACAATCACCCTACCATTACACATTAGCATAAGTGCGTATAACCCGAACGGGTAGTAAGACGCGGTGCTAATAATAATAATAATAATAATAATAATAACATCCTGGGTGGGATTAAGTTATTTAATTAAATACATTTTGCCCCAATATGTAAAAGTGCATATAAAATGTATTTCTGCTTTGCTAAATACTGGTCTGGGGTCTGGCGGTTTAATTAATCCCATTATTATAAATGGTTCTAAATCACCTATAAACAGTATTAATGGTATAAAACTAATTTCAATTTCAATTTCAATTTCAATTTTTTCTTTTCTTTTTTAAGGATCTGAATCTCAAATTCTCAAATCTCGAATATATCCTTAAGGATTCAAGGGATTTGAGGGTCCCATCTCAAATTTAACTGAAAGTTATGTGAACCTCTACCATCATCCTCTATTTCTCCGCCATCTTCCTGTATCTCTCAACCATCTTCCTCCATCTCTCCACCATCATCCTCTATCTCTCCACCATTCTTCCTCTCTTATTTCTTAACACTTCTCTGGTGACTCCAGCACACTCCTCATACTCTTCAGCCTGTGGCACAACACATATAACACTATACTAGACTATTCTAGTTCTAGCATCTGAAATTCTCAATTGTGTTTGCTGAAGATGTTCACCCAAACCTGTATATAACGGTTTGTTTTTCCAGATGGCAGCACATGTGGCTTACAAACAAAGAAACTCTTCTTTGGTTGATGTTAATGAAAAACTCGCATCGTTTCAGTTTGATATTTGTAAGCTCCCTGGGTTCAGCGTGATCTGCGACACATTCAACAAGAGCTACACTACGCTACAGCCATCTTTAGACTTTGACGGAGACTATTTCAGCTTTTATGAGGTAATATTGAAACACTTTTAGTTTATATTTGAAGAAAACCTCTTTTAGCTTTTTGAGGCAAGTCTAGTTATACATGCACAGGACATATGTCTGCCTCTTAAAGAGAATATAAAATTATCAGGTAACCTGGCGGTCTAGGGGTAAGGTGTCGGACTTTTGTGCTGGGGGTCCGGGGTTCAATCGTCGGTCCTGTTACAGATTTGTCTGATTGCCAAACCCTTCTTCAATTTCATCTCACAATCACCCTACCATTACACATTAGCATAAGTGCGTACAACCCGAACGGTTAGTAAGACGCGGTGCTAATAATAATAATAATTAATAATAAGAATAATTAATAATAATGATGATAATGATAATGATAATAAAATAAATTAATAATAATAATAATAATAAACAATAACAACAACACCTAGTCCCCCGACCTAGGTTTCAGTAGTTCGGAAATCATCAGGAGGGGGTGGGAACACTCAACATGACTCCCTAAAAGAGAATACTACTTTGTTTTTGTAATTCATTTTTTCTTTCTATCGCTACACTTTACTATTTATATATATTTATCATCCATATTTTATTTTTGGAAAACTCATATTTTACAAAAGCTTTCATTCCTCTTCCCAGGTGAATATTATTGCACTTCCTCACACGTGATACATTAGGTTGAGTAATTGAAGTAAATAAAAGTCTCCTTGAAAGAATAATATTTGTATGAGCCTGATAGCACGATTATGATATTATTGTGTTGGTAATTTATAAACCACCGTGTTTTCTGCCACATCGTAACATGATTACAGGACTATTTCAGCCATGCATGGTTATATATAGGTCACTTACTTTGGGGGAAGAGGGAAGGCTACAATCAACTCTGTAACCAGAATACAACATGTCATATAGTTAGCCAGGGGGAAACAAACTCCTGACCACTAAGAATACCTCTAGGTGCTGTTTTGAGCTAAGAGGAGTGATTTAATATTGACTATGTGTTAATTGGTTAGTAGCAGTTTTCAGATATGTATAGTGTCTACTAAATTTAACCTCTATTATAATTTGCAGGAAATTTATATCCTACTTGTAGTTATAATTGTTTGAAATATATTTAACTTGATCATACATTCCATGCTCTGGTAGCTCTGACAGGTCAAAGCTACTTAGTCTGAACATGATGCTATATCAGATATGGTAACTACAAGTCTAAGTGCGCTCCCAGGTAGTGGTGTGTGAGATCGACTTTTTTTGGTTCGAGACAAGATCGGGAACAGTAATTTTAGAATCCCTTATTTCAAGACAAGAACGGGAATTAAAAATGTAAAACTAATTATTTCTAAATTTGCTAATATTACATACTTTAAATCACTGACAATATTTAATTTATTAAATGAATACATTAGCCCTAATAGAGAAAATTTAAACAAATATGTAAATATAAAGTTGAAAATGTAAGCAATTTTTAATACTTTTGCTATTACTTAGGCTACTTAAATAAATATAACCTTTTTTCCCCTCTATTTTTACTAACCAAGTTAATTTTGTTTTTTATTTTACTAAACTTGTATTATTTTTAACAACTAAATACATTAAGCGACGAAGAATATAATTACAGAACAGCGGCCATCTTTAATACCATCATTCCCATTCGCCAGGACAAAATGCATTCAATATATCGGAAACAACCATATATCGATTGTTTTAAAATAATTTTATTTGTTTTAAGTGAAATATAAAATAAAGCTTGCATCCAAAATAACTTGATTAAATAGTTATGCAATGTTTTAGATAGGTATTCAAAAATGGAAAAAAAGCAATTCCCGAACTTTTCAGGATTACAGAATATGTTTCCCGGCAATCGGGTTGGGAACGGGAAATATTTTTTCCCGTGAGAATCCCACACACCCCTAGTCCCAGGTGTTGATAACCCTTACCTTGTGATAAGAGCTCTATAAACAGTAATGTATTGAAAGATGGCTGCTAGTTAGTTATGGATATTTTCTTGCACTTTTATTTTGATATTGTTTTAACAGGAAATAAGACGGTAATAATTTCAACGATCATTAAGTTTTAGGTTGGTTTGACCTCTTCAACCCTATCTCCCATTCTAGTGGCACCACAACGTGTTCAGCGCTAAATATCCCGGCTGGTCTATTTACATATCTATCACAACAGGGTTTATAATTCCAGGCGGCCCGTGGCTCCCACTGGCGGGGTAGAGATTGCGCAGACTGGAATGACAACATTTACCCTGGACGTCTTCCAGTATCCGAGGATATTTATGAGGATTCCAATTGCAATGGAATATTTGGCAAGAATCCAGACACTGGAACAGCATACGAGACGGAACTATGTAATTGCACGGTGTCTAGAGGAGTTATTTATCTGGGAGACTCTGTGGGGGCCCACTTCCACATGCCTGAAGCTTGGTTCAATCCTCGACTGATATCACCTGTGAGTTTCTTCACCCTCAACAGTCAATTGGAACAGTGGTGTCAATAAGACAGTGTTCAATAAGTAACATTATTTTTACACCATCACAAACACTCATTCTGGTAAACTGATTTATCTAATGTACATCCATTTACCTCTATTCTCTCTCATTTGTAATTTACTACACAAATGTAATGCTACACTTTGTTATTCAAGGTCACCTGGTTGCTGGGAGAAAGATTGAAATATCAAACCACCTTGGGATTGAACAAATAGGTTGCGTTTTTAAAAAAGCATAACAAAGACTTTACCTGATTTCTAAAACTATGATACAAACCCTTTTTGGAGAGAGAATTACACCAATAAACAGGAATAGATGGATGGATAATATCACATGTTGAAATAAAGTTTAATTTCACATTTGTTGTAAAACTGTTTATTGATTTATGCTGTGTCAAGCAATTTAAAGTTATTTCTATTAAGAACAAACATAGTATTTATTTATATCTTATGTGATTATAATTTATATCCAGGCCTTTTAATCATGTAACTTGTTCCCTGATTCAGTTTTTTATTCAAGCCATAAATTTTCCACTACCGGTACCGGCTTGATAGGCCTGCAGTAGCTTCATAACTTAAGACTAGGACCGGCACAACATCCAATCTCCGGCTGTTAATTTATCAATGGAAAAGCGTGAACACATATTTTCATCATTGATACATTTTCGACCATGCTGGGAATCGAGCTCGGGGCCCTTAACTCAGTAAAGAGAGACAAGCTACCAACTGAGCCAAGGTGTTGGACCAACCATGTAACTTGTACTTAGAAAATAATGTGGTGTCTCTTTATTTTAGAAAATTGCATGTAACATTTCATCTTTTATTTCCCATATAAAGCTCAGATTGGTTATTTGGACATCGTGAATCAAGCTGGTATGAAATTACAGAATATAAAACTATCATTTGAAGTTGCACCTTTGATATAAACTCCTCACAATGTTTTGTATTGTAATTTTAGGAGAGTTTACATAACTTCACAATGCCTTTTCTGGATGAATTGGATTGGCCCGAATATGGTTTTATAACTGGTTTTATGAATACAACAAAACCACTTCTTATCAAGGTAAGTTTGTTATGTTGGTAATCTGCATTATCTGCTATGAAGGGCTACTAATAACAGTGCAGTTAACTTGATGCACCTCAGCACTATCACACTTAGACAGCATTGCACAAAATATAGAGAATAAAACTAGTAGTTTACCTTATGAACCCCTTGACTTACCATTTGACCTGGCTATGTTTTACACCATTTAAATTCACGTCAAAATACTTTATGCACAAGTTTAGTCTAACTGATATAACTTCTATAATATGTTTGCAATTTCAATGACCTGAACATCAGATTTATGTCATGCTCAGTTATCATTTTTTCACCTCCTCCTCCTCCCATTTACATTCTTCCTCCCTCCCACTTTACCTCTTCCTCTCTCCCGTTTCCCCTCACTGTACCACCACTGTCGCCCCTCTCTCCTAGCACTTCCCTTCAGCCTTTATTTATCTCTCTTTCTCTCCTTTATCACTTTATTTTAAACTTATTTCACTCTAGTTCACTCCCCTAGTATGTGGAATACCACACTTATCGATAAATGGATAAATAAGCGGACTTTTATCGCCATGCCCAGCTTTGATTGTCATATATATATGCTTCCGTTTTTCACCCATATTTGCATTTGTTTGATTGTCTGAATCACTACTGTCAAAAGAGCTGTCACTTTCAGAAGGCCTAGCTATGTTATTATTGCTGACACCTTCCGTTAGTTCTACACTTTCACTATCATAATTATCAGAAAAATCTACATCCTTATTATCACTAATATCTACTAAATCATTTTCATTGTCAGAATCACAAAGTATCTGTCATTTCTTCGTCAGTTAGCCATTTTTTAGGCCAAGAAACTTTCTGTTTATTAGTTGACGCCATTTCATAGCTTGACTGTACTAATAATTGAGTAACACCTCTTCATAAAAAAAACCTATGTGAATGTTTTGATTGAAATATAATGAATAAAACTGCAAGTTCTATTCATACCACTAATGCCCTAATGCCATTTGCGGAAGTAGCACCTGCTTTTCATGGAGGGAGGGGGAAGTTAGAAAAATAATAAATAAAACAGCCAAGGTCTATTTATAACCCTCCTGCCGTCAATGCCAGTAACACCTGAAATTCATGAACGAAATAAGAAAAAAAAATGCATAAAAATAAACATTTGTTTGAAATATGAGGAATAAAACTGCTAAGTTTTATTCATACAGCTCCTGTCATCTATGAAATACACGCAAGAACACAATGTGCGAGCCCTGCTCGTCAAAGTATCTGTGTGGTGTACTATGTTATGACAAGTCCTGCTCATAAAAGTATGTCAAGAGGTTAAGGCTCGTATTTATCTGCCGATAACACTTACCCTCTTCCGCTGATTAGTAAAAACACTCACTTTGTTATTTCTGCCTAAACGGCATTGACTTGCATTTCAAAATTATTATAGTTTCCCTTGTTTCCTATTCTAGATAGATATTTGCTTCCAAGGACTTTTCATTCCACCTCCTGGCAGGAAGAGGACATTTTCCTGGATTAACCAAATAGCCCAAGTTGTATTGTAGACAGTTTTTTTAAAGGCTTGTTAAAAAAAAATACAACTTCATGATCAAAAAAATAATTTTGTGACAATGTAAGACTTTTTATTTTTAGATCTATCTAAAAATTTATGTTTTTTTTGTTTCAATGGTAACGATATTTCTCCTGAAAAATTGATACAAATGCTTGGCCGGCTACAGGATGATTTGGGGTGGGTTGGAGTTTTCGATAACTAACAAGGTGTAGTGAAGGGACAAAACTGAAGTACATGAAAGGTGGGGGGGGGGGGGGGGGTAACATGACGCAATGGGCGCCACTTGATTTGATCTAATTTGGGAACCAAGACCATTAAACCCAAACTAAAGTTAAATTTAGAGTTGGCCGCCAGTTACGATGGACCACAAGAGAAATCCAATTTAACTCCCTAAAACTCATTAGTTCCCTGAAAATGTATCCAAAATTAAAAATGAAATGTCAAATCCTCTGTGATTTAATTTTAATATAAATATGACCTTGGTTAGAAAGTTTCACAAAATGGTTTACATAAGGGAACTTTGTAGGTACATAAGGTTGATTGAAAACAGAGCGAAAAAGATTTGTTTGACAGAAAAAAATTAATAAGTGTAAGGTAAGCTAAAGTTAAACAATGGTAACACCCTCTTAAATAGAATTTATTGAAACTGCCAGTGCAACTTGCGTGGCTTGACCCAGTTCTGCCTAAGTATGGGGGTCCAATCACAAGAACTGAAGCTGCCTATGGGGATTTTAAAATTTAATAGTCTGGCCTATCTCTACATTTAGGCTCTAAAGATGAACACGTTAAAAAGTTATATATATATATAATTAGCAAACATATCTCTGACCCACATGGCTGATAAGTTCAGTAAACAGGAAAAACTTTTATTACTGAGATGCACGATTAGAAAAAAAGAGATACACTTATTAGTGAAAGGGGTTTCTTCAAGACTCAATAACTCACACATATAAAATATAAAAATTAATAACACAAGAAAAAAATCAATTCCAAGCTACAACACTGCACTGGGAAAATAGCTTTTACACGCCGAAATTACATCTTGATGGCAGTCTCAATCCTTCCCACATCCACAACAAACACTAAGTCAAAAATGAACAAAAAGGATGCTTCCTGCCTTCATCTCGTATTAATTGGCGGTTGAAATGCCCGTCAGCATTTTATTTTTCCGAAATATTGACACATCCTCCTTCCTCTTTTCTCTGCGTCACCATCTTGCCCCTCCCTTTTTCTTGTTGCCAACCCTTTCTTTCATCTCCCTAGTTCAGAACGCCAAGTGGGCGGCACTAGTCGTCATCTTGACCTGCTTCCAAGCAACTATTTCCTCGTAGATAGATTGAATAATTGTAGTGGCCATCTAAATTATTCGAGGGTTTATCCACTGGCCAAGCTGAAAGCTGATGAAATAAATGTAGTCACAAATGTTTTGTTTCTTTAAAACTCGCTGAATCCGTAAACACATGAACATGGTAGATGCTATAGTGCGGTTATGTTGCTGTTTCCCCACCTTGTCACAACATTTTCACATGTTCTCACTGATGCTCGACCTTGCCACAACAGTCTCACATGTTCTCACTGATGCTCGACCTTGCCACAACATTCTCACATGTTCTCACTGATGCTCGACCTTGCCACGACAGTCTCACATGTTCTCACTGATGCTCGACCTTGCCACAACATTTATATGTTCTCACTGATGCTCGACCTTGCCACAACATTTTAATATGTTCTCACTGATGCTCGACCTTGCCACAACATTTTCATATGTTCTCACTGATGCTCGACCTTGCCACACAGTCTCAACATGTTCTCACGGATGCTCGACCTTGCCACGACAGTCTCACATGTTCTCACAGATGCTCGACCTTGCCACGACAGTTCACATGTTCTCACTGATGCTCGACCTTGCCACAACATTTAAATGTTCTCACTGATGCTCGACCTTGCCACAACAGTCTCACATGTTCTCACTGATGCTCGACCTTGCCACGACAGTCTCACATGTTCTCACTGATGCTCGACCTTGCCACAACAGTCTCACATGTTCTCACTGATGCTCGACCTTGCCACAACAGTCTCACATGTTCTCACGGATGCTCGACCTTGCCACAACAGTCTCACATGTTCTCACTGATGCTCGACCTTGCCACGACAGTCTCACATGTTCTCACTGATGCTCGACCTTGCCACGACAGTCTCACATGTTCTCACTGATGCTCGACCTTGCCACGACAGTCTCACATGTTCTCACTGATGCTCGACCTTGCCACACAGTCTCACATGTTCTCACTGATGCTCGACCTTGCCACGACAGTCTCACATGTTCTCACTGATGCTCGACCTTGCCACGACAGTCTCACATGTTCTCACTGGATGCTCGACCTTGCCACAACAGTCTCACATGTTCTCACGAATGCTCCCTTCACATAATATTAAGTGAGTGTGGTTAGTAACTTGCACACACAACTTTACATGTTTTCTAATACTGCTTGTTTCTTCTGATCAGGGCTACACAGACTCCATATATTGGAAGCTGCGGTCTCGTAACCGTTGTAATCATAGAGACTACCAGAACTTGTCCCAAAATGGGGCCTCCAGTGGAGACTTGCTACGGTATTTAAAGACGGTTTCTAGGAATCTAACAACAGACAATCCTGCACTAGTGTTCTACGGCATGTTTGGAAACGATGTCTGCAATAGGTTAGTATTACATTCACCTCCTGGAGAATATATTGACTCGAATGTATTTTGTTTGACAATTATTTATTTAGATTTACTTTCAGTAATGAGACTAGAAATGCCCAACCTGCACAGTTGTTTCACTAAGCAAGATAAGGGTAGGATGGTTTGTGACACTTAACATCTTCTTGACTAGACAGAGTTAGTAATGTGAGAGCATTTTAGACCTGTAATGAAACAACTGAGTTGGACCATGGAACCAGTATCTGATCAATGATGGAGGGGCATATTGGGCTTCTTGCTCTCTTTAATAAAGTGCTGGTGTATTACCCAGAAATTCACTCTCTTCATCTTGTTCCCATGTGTCAAAATTATTATCAACTTAACATAATGCAAGGATCAAATCAAATTAAAAGTTCCTGGTATTTTTGAATGGAAGCCATCACGACGTACTTACGTAACATTGTTGTGATGTAAACTCAACATAAATAGCCTAGACCAGGAGAAAACGTCCATGTTATTTTACATTAAGTGTTTCTGTCAGCCAAACATGTTGCAAACAATGTCATTTAGTTCCTCGATTGTTTGTTTATTGTATGTAAACATCTTCCTCGGTAAATATGTTGGTCCGTGATTTGCAAACACCACAGCTCGTGCTCTTTTCTTACACTCTATTTTTTACCTCCAGGAAGCTTCTATTGCAAGTACTTGAAGTCTAATCAGTTTGAACTATTTAGGTACCAATCTGGTGAACAATTTGTTTTCAAACCGTTTAAATTAATTGGTAGATTTTCCTCAAGCTCATGACTATACATTTCTTTACATTATAATATTATTAAATTTATCATAATCCCAACATTAGATTTGATAACCTTTGTTAACCTTTGAAATTTCGAATCTTGCTAAGACTTGGATCCGATTCAAACTTTCGAGTCTTATTATTAGATAGATTCGTAGTGGATTCAAAAAAATAAATTTCAGATTCGGATTCAATGGATTTAGTTCATAATTCGAATCTTTTCATACTTAAGAATAATTTCAACTTTCTATAGTCTTATACAGCAAACCATTATAAGAAATAGTAATTTATTTTGTATGTAACCTTTCATAAGTTTGTCATGAGGCTTTGTTTACTTGTTTAACTTAAGATTAAGTTTAAAATATTTTCAAAGACTCCTAAGGATGTGTTAGTTGATTTGGATTTGAAAAATTTTCGATTCTGATTCGATTTGAAATTTTATTTTTAGTATGATATTTGATTCGGATTTGATTTGAAAAAAATTCTGAACATGATATTCGATTCGGAATCAAGCTGGTTTTCCAAGATTTGGATTTGACTCGAAATGGAAAATCACGGATTCGTACAGGCTTAGATAGGTCATTTATAGCAGTCTACTGATATGTTGGTCACCATCATTATCATCAACTCTTTCCAGCCTTTGACCGGTCAGTTTAGTAAAATGCCTCCATCTTCCTCTATCCTCCCATCATTCCTCCTCCTCTAGTTTCTTCCATTCTTCTCTTCTCACTTTAACACTTCCTGTTATCTGCTCTTCCCATCTCTGTCTTGGCCTCCCTTGCAGTCTTTTTTCTACATACTTCATTTCAAACATTTTCTTTGGCATCCTCTTATTTTCCATTATCTTTACATGCCCATACTATCTCATGTACTCCCTGTACTCCTACTCTTTCCCGGATAACTTCAATCCTAATCCTTTTTTTCCTGTTGACAGCTAACATGCTCTCCTTGTCTTTCTTACATTCAATGTCATTGTTTCTCCTGGTGACAGTTAACATGCTTTCCTAGTCTCTCTCACATTCACTGTCCATGTTTCTCCTGTACATGTGACACTGGGTGCAAAGTACGCCCTGTACAACACTTCATGTGCACTTCCCTTCTCCATATCAGATCTCTTACACACCTATAGAACAACTCTCCATAGCAGCTCTCTTACACACCTATAGAACAACTCTCCATATCAGGTCTCTTACACACCTATAGAACAACTCTCCATATCAGGTCTCTTACACACCTATAGAACAACTCTCCATAGCAGGTCTCTTACACACCTATAGAACAACTCTCCATATCAGGTCTCTTACACACCTATAGAACAACTCTCCATATATATTTTTGTACAGTGGCACATCAGTGTTATCCCTCTATAATCCGTACACCTCTTCCTGTCTCCTTTCTTGAAAACAGTTATAATAACTCCCTTTTCCAGTCTTCCAGTATCTTGTTCTCCTTCCAAACCACTCTCAGCACCCTGTATAACTGTTGTATAACTACTTCACCTGCTGCTATTATAATTTCCATCGTCACTTCGACCACACCTGGTGCTTTTCCTTGTTTCATCCTCTTTAATGTGTCCTCCACCTCATTCTATGTTGAACTTCTTTCCTCCTCCTCTGCTATTTCTTCCTGCTCCTCTCTTTCACTATCATTCCTTCCCTCTTCCAGGTTGAACATCTTTTAGAAATATCTCAGCCATAGTTCCTTTTATTCCTCTCCTGTCTTCAACATTTTCCTTCTTCATCCATCATTCTAATTTCTTGTGTTTTCTCTCTCCTCCTTTTTCTTACTTGGCTATATAACACGTTCTTACTTCCTTACATGTCCCGTTCCAGCGTTTCTTTCCATTGTTTGTATCCAATCCATCCTGATGTCCTTCCTTAAAACCACACCATCTCATTGCTTTAGAAGGTTGTAGTTCACATTTGATATTCCCTCCTGCCGAGTTCTGATGAAACAAAACCTGGGTTTAGCCATTACTTCCTTGTCCAGTAGCAGCAGTGTAAAGTTTTCCTCTCTTCATTGTACAGCCATTACCTCCTTGTACAGTGGCAGCAGTGTAAAGTGTTCCTCTCTGTACCTTACAACACTACAACCACTCTTATTGTTCTTTTGTATTTATTAATGAATTGTTTATTTTGGCAGTGTTTTAGTTGAACCTTCCATCCAACATGTAACATGTACATGTAACTTGACATGTAACTTCATTTGTAGGTTTGCGAATACCACCTCTAACATGACGACCCCGAGAAACGTTCAGGAAGAATGTGATACAAGTCCTCGAGTCTCTGGAAACCATCTTGCCTGCTGGAAGCCATGTTGTGCTGATAGGACTGGTCGACGGAGGACTCATATATCCCATCATGGCTGACAGACTTCATCCCATAGGTTATTAGAAAACACTCGCATAAAACTGCCAATTTTCAAACTATAATTGCACCAGCATCGGAGGTCGATTGGTCTAACGCGTCAATCTCGCAATAGACTGGACTGCCGGTGATCAGGGTTCAGATCCCAGTTGGGTGTAATGAGGGGGGCTTTGTCTTAACACTATTTTCTCCAAGCAAATGTATGTACATTTACTCATACATTCTACCTTTCTCATCCCTATTCAATTAGTGTAGTTCAAGTATGAATGTAATCTGAACAGTGTAGTGAACTGTAACCTCGTCAGGTGAATTCTGGTGCATTTCCTCATTTTCACCTTCCTCATATTTTGGTTTATCAAGATGCCGTAGACTTAGTAATTTTATTAAAATAATAATTTGTGGGCCGAGTGGCTGGAAAGTGAGCACTGGTGGTATCGTGGTATAAGCTGTTAAGACTCTCACTAGATGGATAATGGGGAGGTTGAGGTTTGAATCCCGGTAAGGTGCATTAAGGATGGTTTTAATACATTATAATGGGCGTTCAATGTTCAAACCATGAGATATATTTATTTTAATGTGACAAACTCAGCTTGACGAGAAAGTCTAGATTCACAAGCCACTAAAAATGTCAACACTACAAGTGTAATGGTTTTACTTCACTCTCTCTACTAAAATGTCGTTTTGAAATGGTCACTCGGGTCCTTATATTAATATTATATTTTCTCGGCCATGGTTTCAATGAATGTTAATTAGCTAAGTAACATGTTGAGCACTGCTAAGCTCATCTTGAATATATTTCCTCGTTATATTATTTTTCAGGTCAAGTCGGTAACAATGTGTACTACCATGATGTCTATAATTGGTTCAACTGTATGGAAATAGGCCCATGTGTTGGCTGGATGAACAGTAATGCAACATTAAGAAAAATAACATCATGGGTAAGTTCTTGTTTCAGCTCAATCGACTGAAGGTTCGTTTGATGTGAGCTGGGCATGCTGGTTAGTGCTGACTGCACCATCTGGTAGAAATACTATGTATTAGGGAAATTCAGAAAGTGTGGTGGTTCTTCATTGCCTTCCACACTTAATTTCTATGAGCTAGCACTATACAGCCTATCAATTTTGCAGAGAAAGGTATTTTCACATACCTTCCAGGGTTCTTTTACAAGCCACAATCGACTTGGGACCAACAGCTTTACTTCCCCTCCAAAGGATTTTTATCGCTCAATAAATATTTGTCGACCCCGGCTGGGTTTGAACCCACAAATATCAGGTCCTGAAGCGAGCACTTTATCCCAAGAACACCAAGGTCATTTGAGCTGAGATACACCCTTAGTCACGTGACTATTTACTAATCTCTGGTTGGTTGAATAGATGTCTGTGATGTGCAATGCTGGGAGAAGGAAGCAACCCAAGATTTGCACACTTTGTTAACATCACACACTTCTAATGTGATCTTAAAAAAAACTGATAAAAATCTGTTAAAGAAAACACATGTGACAGCATTACTCTTAATAATTATGTTCCATTTTGAAATATGTAATAAAATGGTGGCAAACACATTAATAAAATAAAGTGTTTATCATTTATTTATTTCAACCACTTTATAATGGATGAAGAAAAATCATAGTTCTTCAATTGTGGCCACAGTTTGGGGCATTAACGTTGGCTTATAGAAAAGACAATAAGTGAATTACTTCATTGTGTTTGAGGAGCAGTTTGTGTTACTTGGAGAGGAACAAAACTGGCAACATATCACCAACCAGTGAATGTGTTTGAGGAGCAGCTTGTGTTACCTGGAGAGGAACAAAACTGGCAATATATCACCAACTAGTGAATGTGTTTGAGGAGCAGCTTGTGTTACTTGGAGAGGAACAAAAGTGGCAACATATCACCAACCAGTGAATGTCATTGTGTTACTCAGAGAGGAACAAAACTGGCAACATATCACCAATCAGTGAATGTGTTACTAAGAGAGGAACAAAACTGGCAACATATCACCAACCAGTGAATGTGTTTGAGGAGCAGTTTGTGTTACCTGGAGAGGAACAAAACTGGCAACATATCACCAACCAGTAAATGTGTTTGAGGAGCAGCTTGTGTTACCTGGAGAGGAACAAAACTGGCAACATATCACCAACTAGTGAATGCGTTACTCAGAGAGGAACAAAACTGGCAACATATCACCAACCAGTGAATGTGTTTGAGGAGCAGCTTGTGTTACCTGGGGAGGAACAAAACTGGCAATATATCACCAACTAGTGAATGTGTTACTCAGAGAGGAACAAAACTGGAAACATATCACCAACTAGTGAATGTGTTTGAGGGACAGCTTGTATTACTTGGAGAGGAACAAAACTGGCAACATATCACCAACTAGTGAATGTGTTTGAGGGACAGCTTGTATTACTCCGAGAGGAACAAAACTGGCAACATATCACCAACTAGTGAATGTGTTTGAGGGACAGCTTGTATTACTCAGGAACAAAACTGGCAACATATCACCAACTAGTGAATGTGTTTGAGGGACAGCTTGTATTACTTGGAGAGGAACAAAACTGGCAACATATCACCAACTAGTGAATGTGTTTGAGGGACAGCTTGTATTACTTGGAGAGGAACAAAACTGGCAACATATCACCAACTAGTGAATGAGTTACTTGGAGAGGAACAAAACTGGCAACATATCACCAACTAGTGAATGTGTTTGAGGGACAGCTTGTATTACTCCGAGAGGAACAAAACTGGCAACATATCACCAACTAGTGAATGTGTTACTCAGAGAGGAACAAAACTGGCAACATATCACCAACCTGACCTGTTGTCAGTATATTTAATAAACCACTAACTACAATGACAGAAACACAACTAACCCTGGGCAACAGGAGTTCTGTCTTCATGTCACCAGCGAACTGTTTGTCACTAACAATATTACACATTGTTTGGTCACCAGCATCTATTCATAGAGCATTAAAATGAATTGTGAACCATTTTGTCTAGCTTTTAATAGGATTTCTTATAGGTAGAGTTGGGTTGAGTTCAAGTCTCCATTCTACCTTTGAATCTAAATCTTTGAAAAAATTATAAACATTAGAGGAAATATAAATATAATATAAAATACAAATAGTAATTAGATAAACCAGGGTTGAAAAAACCCTGGTTATTTGAAGAAGAAACTCCGGCTGGGTTATATTGGGTTTTTGGGGGGAGGGTTTTTTTTTAGATTGATTAAATATATTACGTGTGTTATCTGATTAAACCAATCATTAAAATATATTAATATTTGGGATCCAGAGAAACATATTTTAAAGTTAGGAAAGGATTAATAAGAGACGCAACAATGTAATTCTTGGCAACAATACTGTATAAGCTAGCAGGTTGAAAACACAAGACTGTTTGTGTAGAGGGAATATAAAGAGAGAGGGGAGATCGTGTATCAGATTACTGACAAGCCAGCTGCAGATTTGATTTGTTGCTTTCTTTACCTAAAGATAAACGGTAAGAACTTTACTTATCTCATTTGGTTTTTTGACAAAGTATTATTTCTAGGGCCTAGCATTAATACAGTGTAGGTAACTTAAAAGTAGATTATCCAGAGTGAGTTGCTAAATCAATTAAAACATATTTTATAACTTAGTCTATTGTATAAAATCTGTAATTTCAAAACTTGTGTATAACACCAAATACAATACCAAATATTGTGTTTGAACCAAGGTTTTCATAGCATGACTAACCATTTTCAAAAATTTATTAGATGATTGCTTTGTATGCATAAGATAATAAGTAGGTTTTTTTGGGCTGGGTAAAATTATAACAACCCTGAGATAAACATCCTGCTCTAGATGTACACATATAGATTATTTGGTCAGGGGTCATATTGATAAAGAGAGCTCAAATCATTAAATAGACCTTAAAAAGTACGGTTGTTGGTAAGTTATAAAACATTTATAGGTTGGTTTGTTTAGGCGGCTCAGAGGTTGTCTTCAGTTCTTCAAGATATCGTAGCGAAGGAAAAGTTCCAATCATTTGACCTCAACTATTTGGACAATCCATTTCATGAAGTGATTTACAGATGGCAACAGCAAGGTAGCCCCGCATGGGAGCTGATAGATCCTGTGGACAGCTTGCACCCTGCACAGGTCAGGTCACTCAACAAATGTCCTCATAAGAGATATATATTTGAATTGCAAAGTATCAATAATATTTAACTGGAGTTGGATCTTTTTACAAATACAAATTTTTTAATAAGTTATAACATTATAATATATTAGAAATATTAACTAAATGTTAACAATTTTTGTTATAATGCATTCATTATAAAATCCATCCATTTAGTTGAGTGTTAAATTACTGGTCTGGGGTCTGGTTGTCAAGTGTGTCTTATAACTGTTGGCTCTGAACCACCAATAAGCACTATTAAAGCTCTGAAACATATTTCCAAATGTCGAATCTCCCCGGCTAATAAGCCGTCATCCTGACCATACTGTGTTCCAGGACGCACAGCCGTTGATTGCGAGCATACTTTGGGAACATATCAACGAGAAGTTCCCGCATGTTTTGGGCGACATTAACCCAAACAATGATAAGATACAACAAGTGTTTGGTGACCAGCAAGGACATTAAGTCATCAAATACTGGGATTTTGTATCGTTTCTCTTCTGTTTGTGTGAACAAAAACAAACCTGTTTTAAAATATCATTGGCAGCTAAACGTAGAAATATGCCCAAGTAACTATAGTTAACATGATTTAAGGTGGCCGGAGCTCCATATTTTTAGTTTTTATGGCTAAAAATCTTTTTGGGATTAAATGAATGAAATATTGCTCCATTAGTTTAATTTCCCACACTTGATAGTTTCAGAACTACTTATCGATCGCTGACCAAGCACTAAATAAAAAGTCCTATTCAAAGTTCAAAATATTCAATACAATTACTCAACAGCTGTCAAGATGACTGTTTGTAGAAAATTAAAAAAAGTATCTAATAAAGGAATATTTTAGTTAGTCTTAAAAAGGTTTTTTTTGCTATAAAAACTCCAGAAATACTTAATATTCTCTTTATCCCCCATTCCACTATGATATCTTTGTCTCCTTGACGGGGTGGGGGTTTCAGAGTAATCATCACATGGGGTTTGCACTAAGAGTTTGATGTGGTTGTTTAGCATTGTGTTATGTGCAAAGAGTTAACTGTGATTGTTTAGCATTGTGTTATGCGCAAAGAGTTAACTGTGATTGTTTAGCATTGTGTTATGCGCAAAGAGTTAACTGTGATTGTTTAGCATTGTGTTATGCGCTAAGGGTCCAAAATGGGTATAAAGGTGCTTAAGTAATACTTGAACGCCCCCAAAGTACACCTAGAAACTTTTCTAGCTGTCATGAAAAATGTACTGTAGTATGTAGATTTGCCATTGGTCAGCTTTTCCACGTTACCATTTTAACATTTGCAGGGATTTAAAATACTTTGTTTTTTTTACATAAAACCTTTTAAAAATGTTCCTAATATTCCATTTGATGCCAAAGATCTTGGAGAAACGTGGGTGACTATTTTATTTACCTGTCAGGGATGAAATATTTTATAATGTATGTATAATGTAATGAATTATTGTATTTGAAAGTTTATTACATAATAATTACTACAAAAGTTTTTTTTAATCTTAATATCCAACCTTGTTGAATTACTTAACATTGTGTTTGAAATAGGGTTTTGTGTATTATGGCCGCCTACATCTTACGACTCGTTTCAGGCTTTTTATACTATTGGGGTATAAATGATCACAAATCAAAAAATGACTATTTAATCTAGAGACACATTGTTGTTAGCTCAACTTTTTTTTTTCATTTATAAACTTGTTCAAGTCACATATTAAATAAAGCATATCAGATTCAAAAAATTGATAAGGAATGAAGCAAACTATATTTTGTACAAGATTTTTTGATATATTTAATTTGTTAGATAGTATATACAGGACTTCTAAATACAAATATTGATGGTATCAATTCTAAGAGCAATCCTATCTGTTGAAAATATCCTAGGTCAGTGATCATGTCCATGGATGCTCGGGTGTGACGACTCCCATAGTTTCTCTCCGATGATAGTCAAAACAGTCAGACCAAGGCCAAGCTTAAATCCTCGGAAGAAAAATAAATATGCCGTTCGGCCAGGTTTCATGTATTTGGTACGATCGTAACGCCACACTTCATTTCTAAAAAAAAAAAAAAAAAGTCAATCCACACTAGTTAGGAAAAGCGGGGTTGATACACTTTGAAAGTTTTTAATTTTGTTTTTGCAACACTTTATCACAAATGCTATGAATCAAAAATCACATTATATATTAATTGAAATAAAAGTCTTAAAAATATGTGGTTTGTAAAATTACAAATAAAATAAATGAATTTGATTTTCCTCTTATTCATTCTTTCTTAATTAATCTAATACTCAATATGAGGATTTTAAGAGCTAATTCAGACGGGGCAGTTCCGTCCGCGTGGATGGCACTGTGCGATATAGAGTTTTATTGCGCTCCATACATTCGTTCACACAAGGCCGAGCGGTGCAATCGTCCGAGTGGTCTCTGCTGACCGACCGCCAGAAACTCAATACCGCGCGTATTCCATGCGGCTTGAGTTCTATGAATTTCAATGGGAGCGTTCAGTTGACGAGTAGATTTGGTGCGGTTTGGACGTAGACAGAGGAGTGAATTATGGAGCGTTTCGATACAGAACGTTTTGCTGATGAGGTGGAGAAAAGGCCTTCCATATGGGACATGGAATGTGAAGAATATTCCAACAAGATAAAAAAAACTAGCTTGGACAAAATTATTTGCTGACGCCAAGGATTCATTGAAAAAAAAAAAAAAAGAAACATAGGCTTCTTGGTAGGTTTGCTCTTTATTACAGATATTTATTATTAGCTATTATCACATAGTTATATTATATAAAAACAGTAGGCCCGCGACTATCTGGCCCTTTGTACTAGCCCTACTATAAATGTCAAGGTTTTGGTTTTCTCTATAAGCCATATTGTGTTCATCCCTTTTATATGTTTCTATCCACCTTTCCTATATCTTCTTACAAATATAATACAAGATTTTGGTTTTGTAAATATTAACGATGTTTTATTTAACTTTCCTTTTATATTCCGCTTCGTCTGAACAGCTACCAATTTCTGCGCGGATCAAACCTTGTGGACGAATCCGCTCCGTCTGAACGCAGTCTAAATTAAGAAAGGAAATAAATTAAAATTATTTCCAATATTATGAGCAAACGCACATCCCGTTGGTGGGAATAATATATATAGAACTTGATGTAATTATATAACACATGTCTAATATTACAAGTGTAAGCGCTGAATAACTTATGGAAGAATACGCTTCATTAGTCAAGTTCAGTATAAGCAAGTGTGATTATCTTATTTTCTACTTGCAAACAAATGTCTAACTGGCTGGAAATCTCTTCACCTACACAAACGTTGGTATTCCTACCTAATACATTTACTTTAAATTATATCATTATCACCCATCATCATCAACAACTGTTTCCAGCCTGGGTAAGTTTTTTTATTCAAGCCATATATTTTTCACTGGCGGCTTGTCGTAGCTTCATATGACTTATAATCTAACTTAAGACTAGGACGGGCACAACATCCAGTCCCCAGCCCTTAATTTATCAATGTGAAAGCGTAAACTCATTTTTTTATCAATGA
Organism: Timema podura; assembly: GCA_033556935.1. Taxonomy (NCBI): domain Eukaryota; kingdom Metazoa; phylum Arthropoda; class Insecta; order Phasmatodea; family Timematidae; genus Timema; species Timema podura. The sequence continues at coordinate 40,837,999 of JAVRXN010000003.1, forward strand.
TAAATTGTTTGACCATGCCAGAAATCTAACCCAGGACTCAGCTCAGTAGGCAGACATGCTACCGACTGAGCTAAGGTGTGGGATCGGTTATACACAATTATCTGTCACCCAAAAAAAGTATCTTAAAAACATGTCTTAAATATGATTAATCACGTGGCTGTGTGTGTCATACATGTTTACATGTAGTTCTTTGATTAAGTTAATATTATTTAACCCAGAATTAATAACTCTCTTGTAAGTTGGCCAGTACTTAAACTTTTTACAAAATATATTGAATTTATATCAATATTTAACTGAAACAAGGTATTTTGAAAATGAAGCAAAGTATTTAATGGGTAATGTTACATAAGGTTGTATTCATGTTATTTGATTAGTTAGAGGAGAATTAATAATAATGTGCCCCCCTCCCTACGTCCATGCCTAGTACCCAAGTGTGATAACGGACACAGCCGTGATAGTCTCACCTTAGCCAGGGATCCGACAGACCTTTCTGTGCGAGAAGATTCTTTACCTGCATCAACTCCGGAGCACTTTCTACTTTATAAATCCTCCAGTCGGGAACTTTGTACGTTGGTTTGTGATGGTCGTGCCCGTGACCGTCTCCTCCCATTTTGTCTGAAAGTGAAAATACAAGGTCTCAGACTATGGGCAGGATCAACTTCTTGTTTGTCACAGGGAGATCAAGGTTCGAATCTTGGCTGGATGTACTGAATGCTTTGTCTCTCGCCTTTCACATTAAAATATGTACATTAAATATCGACTCTAACTCCTCATCACTAGATATACAAGTAATAACACAAGTTTGTGTCAAGGAGTGAATGACCAGAGTTGAGTTTCATGGTTCAGTAGTGAGGACTCTACAGCTCTAGTCTCCCTTCGAGTATCAGCCACAGCTTATTTCACTTTTTTACTAATATATTTTTCACATCCCCTTTTAAACTTTCAAAGGAACTAAATGAATAAAAAATAGTTTTTTTTTTAAATTAAAAAATCAATGTTTTTTTTTACAGCATATTAACTTTCAAATTGAAAATCAAATAAATAAAATAATTAGCATTAGGGCTTGGCAACAAACAATTGGGACTGTCAAAATGGCTTATCGGCCCAACCCTAACTTTTTATGACTGATTAGTTATCAAAATAGCATCTTATGTTTTTAAATAAAGTTCATATTCCACAACACCATGACCATTTGCTACAAGTGGCTTCACACCAGCCGTAATGTATTGTATTTAAAACAATTTGATTATGATCCAGCATTGCTGGCCAAAAATATAGAAGAGTTGCAGGATGGAGGTGGTAAGGGGGGGGGGGGGGTGGCAGGTGACCAGACGTCCTGTTGGGCATGACCTCCATTTTACAAAATATATAAAACTTGTCTAGTTTTCATGTTATTTTCTCTCAAATTGATCTTGCATTTAGAAGTTCTGTCATAAGATGGCATTTCAACTATCACTGGAAGTCTTAGTGCATTTTTGTCAGTAAACTCACCACGCAATGTTCACATAATAAAACTTGTGATTTCTATTGGCTGTGTGTATGTCGTCGGCAACCAATCACTGCGAGACAAGCCCTTGCTACATCCTTGGGACTGCAGTGATACTAAGATTTTAGAAACTAGGTCAAATACAAATGATAAGAAATAATTAAAATAAGTATCCTACAGCGTAATATCTGCAACATTTTATTTATTGCGACAAATGTCTTTCCATTGTTTTATGAAAACTAAAGCGTGCCAATAAACAATTTGCTTCTTTTGGTAATCAAAAATGGTATGAATTTTTTAATAATCAACTTGTTGAAATAACCAATTTCTTAATATTATAAAGCGAGACTGCTTTAACATCCCATATAATTTAAGATGGTGGGCAACATAAGTTCCGAGTTCTAGCAGATGTAGCATGTAATTTATATAATATGACATCTACAATTAAAATTCCATAAAGACAATTAAAACAAGATAACAAGTACTAACTAATATATTCCAATAAGATGTGGCAGGTGGTGACTCACTGTGAATTGATGTTGCCGGGAAACGCACGAGCGTCGAGGAACATTGCCCCAGCGGACCATTTCAGCATCGCAAGCATTTTCACGTTTTGATCGAAGGGCACACATCAAAGAAAAGAAAGATAATTGTCTATGCTCGCCACACCTTCTGACAGCGCTAGTGAGAAAGTGGAGTTGTTTCGAAACTCTTCCCCCTCCCCCCTCCCCTTAGATCTCCTGATGATGTCCATTTACGAGGCAGTTCTGTAGCTATATAACGGATTCCCTGCGACTCACATTTTTGTATTCCATTGTATTTATTCACCGGAGGAAGAACTATGACGTAAAACTTCAGCACCGAAGACTACTGGTGGCCACGATGTGTCAGGCGTCGGTCTCACTGCCACGTCGCAGAGGAAGCCTCTTCTGAGACTTTAAGTATCTGTATCTTCTGTTTAGAATCTGCATTAAATTCTAAACTCCGTTTCTATGTCCATCATGTATTAGAATGTCTTGATTTATTTTCTATGTTGATTAGACATTGAGTATCGTGTCAAAATGTCTAACATTATTTTCTATGTCCATCAGACAAGGTTTCTTTAGTCAGAAGGTCTAACATTATTTTCTATGTCCATCAGACATGGTTTCTTTAGTCAGAAGGTCTAACATTATTTTCTATGTCCATCAGACATGGTTTATTTAGTCAGGATGTCTGACGTTATTTTCTATGTCCATTAGACATAGTTTCTTGGGTCAGATAGTCTGACGGTTATTTCCCTATGCCCATAAGGCATAGTTTAAATATGAGGGTTCTATGCTCTACCTATGTATAGGACCGGTGTAGTGTGTATACTGAGTCCATGAGTTTGATTTCCTTTTTTTAAGTCCTTAAGACATTGTTATATTTTTATGACATCCTAAACAGTATGATCTCTTTTAGAATCTCTTTATGACAACAATCAGATCCAACACTTTCTTTTTGGACCTAGTTAGGTCAGTGACTGGTTGCAGTCATGATTACACCCTTGTTGTGTAGTTATTTACGGTGTGCAACCTGTGGGAGCACTACTAGATTGAAGTAGTGGCCCGCGAGAATAATGCTTTCTTTCAGTCCCTTCAGGCGCCATATTTATCTTAGTGTTCAATGATATTTTGTACTAGTCATTGTATGCCCTAGTAATGGGTAAATGTATAAATTTACTATTGATTTAACCACAACTTGTGAATGTGAGGAATGCCAGGCCTCCACCGTGGCTCGGATCCCACGTTAAACTGTAGGTCCTCCATTTCATCTCACAATCACCCTACCATTGCACATTAGCGTAAGTGCGTATAACCCGAACGGGTAGTAAGACGCGGTGCTAATAATAATAATAATAATAATAATATTGATTACTCTGGCAGTACTCATTAGGAAATGACCGGCCAAAGTAAATTACTGTGTAGATGCCTGATTGTTAGCCATCTATTATTTGTAAAATGGAATCTCCTCTTATAGGATATTATTCTTTGGTTTTTCGTAACTCTCCTTGAGGGTTAATACAAGCAAGCTAGCTTAAATAATTTTCTTCTTAGTAACTCTAAAAATATAGAATTTGATGCTATGTTTCTATTTTCAATTGTTTCACTATCATTCATGATTAGACAACTCAGGTATTAGTTTGGTATTAGCCAGGCTAGATAGTCTTTATGTATATTGCCTAAAAGATAATCCCCTTTTTACTGTTGCCAAGTTGTGGCAGATGCTTCTTTGTTGTTCGAGTAAGAGCGAATATCCCTATTTCTAGAGTTATTAAACTAAACTAAATGTTCTATCTAACTTCTGTCGGTTCCTTGTTTACAAAGTATTAATATCTATTCGTCCAACCAAAAATTTTCTCCCTCGATAACAGAATATAGTAATTGTTAATTAATTGAATTAATGATAATGGAATACTGTTATCGTTAATTAATTGAATTAAAATATTTTCACTCATATGTAATTCTTTATCTTTTTATTTGTTTTTTTATAAACTTATTTGTTAAGCTTATATATATATATATATATATATATATATATATATATATATATATATATATATATATATATATATATATATATATCTGTGATGCATTTTCCTTCCCTATCCTTCATAAATTATAACTTATGTAATTATTTAATAGTAATTGTCTCTTTTTCTACGTGTTAGGAGAATCAACGGTTCACAGACTAAAAGTGAATAATAAAAAAGATGCCAGTCAAACATTGTATCTAGGATATGTCGACTTAATGCTTCCGTCCTTGGACTCAAGGGCATGTGAAGGGTGCATCAGCATCCTTGGTGACAATTCAGACAGATATATATTTGGTTACGTGATTACCTATGTAACTGTCAAGTAATTAATAATAGCACCGAGTCTTACTACCCATTCGGGTTATACGCTTAAGTACTAATTACACTAGTGGGCAAGGAATTGGGAAGGTTGGATATAGAGAAAGTTAACCCTCATTTTCGTGGAGGGAGAGTGGAAAACAATTTAGGAAAAAACCCCTCCCCAGATCACCCGTGCGAGATTCGAACCTCGAGCACGTTAGCTAACTATGCCACCAAGGCGGGTTGTAAAGGGTTCATAACAAGCCGACAGCCCAGGCTTTATTCCGCAATTTACTTTGCCAAATAGGATAGCAATAGTATAAAACTTATTTGCATTGTGCCAAGGATATTGAAATGATAAGATCTTATAATATGTGTATGTATTGTGATTATGTATTTAGGATATATTATGCTTGATGTATCCTTATACATTTATGATAAATTTTGCAATAATTTTACTAAACCTACCTTAATTTTGCGAATAGTCAAAATACAATTTCAGTCTAGCCAACTCCCAAGGGCATTGATAATACAATCAATTATCATTAGTACCTAAAATATCATTTGGATGTTCTAATCCATGTCAAAATCGAAGTATCTTATTGTTTAGTTAGGCTTTATATGAACTAGAATATTATCTAGACGGAATTATTACGTTTATGACGGATATTACTATTGGTAAATAATAAACATGTATGTTGGTTTTGCTGTCTAGTAAATCAATCATTGATCTCTATACTATAACTGGATGGACATCTGTGGCTAAAATTTTCGAGCTGTCGTCTGCATACCATTGGGTAAGAGAGAAAGAAACTTTCGGGTATATCTTTCTCTCTTTCACCCATACAAGGCAATGTGGCATTTTGACATCGTTCATTAATTTGATTGATTATATGAGATACATCAATGTGAGAGTGGTTAAATTAAATAAATATGTTAGTTAAAGCTTTGAAGAGCATATAGAAGTTCAAAACAGGTTAGTTTTTTCTTTAAATAAGTTGATGTAGCCTAATATGTACGATGATTTTTGAAGGAAGCTTACTTTTAAGGCTTTATCTCGTACCAGAATCCTACCCTATTTGTGTCTAGTTAGGATAAAAGACCTTCCAGAAGGAAATTTCTACTTCTGTTCTAAATTGCCGTTCATCCTACCAAAATATTATATATATGATAGTATTCTGGTACGAAATAAAGCCTTACAGATTGGAATTATTACTAAAATCCGGGTTTATAAGATATTGTACTTCCTACAAGCCAATAACCTAAATTATCATTTGAACGTAAGACTTCTACACAAAATGTGTTATTCAAACAAATGTAATACAGTTTTTAGCTAACTTGTTTCATTATAGTTATCGAAATGTCAACATAATATGATTTCTGAAAGATATGAGCCAACTTAAAAAAACAGGTATTATTACAATAATACTTTCCACAAGCCTATAACCTAAGTGATAGTTTGAATGCATGGCAACTATTCAAAGTTTGTCATTCAAACAAATGTAATCAATTTTTAAGATACCTTGTTCATTATATTTATCGAACTTTCAATAAAATATGGTTTCTGAAACCAATATACACGCTAATAACCAACTTTAAATATAAGTGTTGTCGTTTCATACTGTAAACAACATTGATGGTAACTACATAAAAATTGAAATATCTAAGGTTTTATTCGTATTTGTACAGTATTACCTGTAAAACTGGATTGTATATCCTTTAATGTAAATGTTTCTTCAGGAAAGTATGGTATAATACTTCACTATTTTCAAACAATAACACTTTTATTCATCAGAGACATGTTTTCGCATAAGAACGCAGTTTAAAAAAATCCCTTCTAACAAACGCTTTTAAATACCAAAGCTTTCCCTAGAATTATATCGCATAGAAACATTTTTTAGTTAATAACTACTAAAAAAGATCAACACAAATATTTAAATATAGAAATATTATACCCGGACAGTGATTTAAATCCCGTTCATCCAGAATTACTTGCTGACCGCTACACCGACTGATTAATTCGGAATCTCCTTCATAGCAGTGTGTTATTTAACGATATAAACCTACTCAAGACCAAAAGTTCGAAGTTAAGTTCTTATTTTAATGAGTGAATGTAGGTTTTTTTTAAGCAGTTAGCGTAGTTAGCGTAGTTAAATTCCTAGTGTTGGTAGGTAGCTCATTTCATGCCCAAGAAGTTACTAGAGTGAAGGACTGAGAGTAGGACCAGGATTTGTGTAAGGGTATACAGAGAACGGAAGAATTGCTAACACGTGTATTTAGACGATGTTGTTTTTTCATGAACTGAAAACGGATGAGAGATACTCTGAGGATGACGTGTTAAGAATTTTGAAAGCTAAAGTAAGAGATTAAAATGAACGTCACTCTTTTAGTCGTAACCATTCCAGTTTTTTTAAAAGTATGGTGATATGTCTTTTGTGGTCAAAGTATTTTAAATTGTAAATAAAACGAACACATTGATTTTGTAAGCGTTGCAGTCGATTAGATAGTTCCTCTGTCAGGTCATTCTATACACTGTCAAACTAATAAAAAATGAGGCAGTATCAGACTTTGTACAAGTAACGCTTTAGGTTCAGATGATAAGAAATGTTTAAGTCTTTTGAGATTGTGTATATCAGCGTAGCTTTTTTTTTTTTGCAAATGTTGGTCATATGCTCAAACAGGTCAAATTTTTGTTCATTATTACGCCTAAATTCCTTGAATGCGAAATTAGAGGGCCCATAGTAACATTTAACAATATATCGGGAATAAAATAGCCATTTATATTAGACAAAAGTATATGTGACCCGATAATCATTGACTATGAATTAATGGGGTTAGTCATTATACCGTTATTAACTGACCCTTCACAAATTGATTTCAAATCCACATTTATTTTATCAACAGTTGAAAATAAGTTAATATTACTGTCAGACAAATATACTTGTAAATGTCACAACATGGCACCAAAGTATTTAAAAGCCAATAGTTATAATTTTTAGTATTATAAACGAACCCACCCGAACAAAACTTAACCTTTCAGAGGTCAACACAGTTTTTTAGGAAATTTCAGGATCCTGAAATATTACATGTTTCAAACTATTTAAAATATTGATTTTAGGAAATGCTTCCCCATGTACCAATTTTAAACTAGATCATAATTATTTTTAAAAACCAATCATTTGTAAAGTACCCTTTTATTATTATTTTAAAAGAAACACGGGTAAGTATTTATATTTTTTATATATATTAACTTAGTGATAGTGTTGCTCTCTAGTAAACACGGAATGAGTTACGGAGAGTCTCAACTGCTGCCATCCATCAGACAAGTGACACCCCAATTAAATGGATACAATTCAGGATTTTAGTGGGTATTATGATAATGGATACAAATCAGACTTTTTATTTGTGATACTTGTTTAAGAAAATGTCTGAATGGATACCATTCAGAATGGTTACAATTCAAGATTTTGTGGATATAATGCAAATAATTACAGTGGATACAAATCAGGATTTTTGTTAAAGTCGTTTATTTGAAAACTGTCTGAATGGATACCATTCAAATGATACAATTCAGGATTTTGTGGATATTATGAGAATGGATACCAAGCAGACTTTTTATTTGTGGTGCTTGTTCAAGAAAATGTCTGAATGGATACAATTCAGCTCCCCCATTCAAAATTATCTTTTCGGCATGTTGATATTAAACTTAAATCTTTTGAATTAGAATTCTTGTTGCATACAAATATTCTAATTTAATTAGTTTTTAATATTGATAAATATTCTAATTCAATCAATATTTTTAATATTGATAAATATTTGAATAATGAACTTGTTGAATATAGTTGATAAATTTGGGAAAGAATTGGATTGCTAACTAAATTAAAGTCTAGAGCGAGGAAAACTTATGATTCTTATTATTGTTCTAATAAACTTTTAAAAAAATGTGTCTTTTGTAGCCTACTTTGGCATAAAATGAAAATCAAGGTTAGAAAGATCCAGGTTGAGTTTCGTATTGGCGAATATTATTGTTAATATTAAAATGTTTAAAATATGGAAATTTTCGTAACTAAAATAATAAATGATTTTATCAGTAAAATAAACTATGATTAATTCCAGTAATGATGCTATTCTAAATTTAATAGTTTTGATCGAGTCTTTATAAAGTATAGGTGAACTGGTGGTTATAAATTTTGTCATTTCATTATTAGGATTTTGTCCTTATGGCATAGAACATTAGATATGGAGATATGGTAATACTTTGTACGTAAAGCGTAACTTTGTCACTAATTGAAAAAAAGAATAATGTCTTAAGCATTATATCCCTATAAAATAAAAGTTTTCCTTTTGTATACTCTTAACAAGAACTTTAATCTGGTATACCTACGAGAGATAGCTGCAAGTGTTGATGTGGTTCTGAAGTAATTCTATTTTGAGTACGAGAGTCAGTTGGGCTCAATTGTTAATGCTATTGGAGTTTTTTCTATATAGTCTAGCATATAAGATTGCCTGTTTAGATGTTAGGATCTATGATACTGCTATAGCTCGAGCAGTACGTTTTATGAAAACAAGAATTATTGAATTTGATTAATTGTTTATATCATTCTAATATATACCTTTATATTCCTTTTTAAAATGAATATTATCCTACCAAATAAATATCAAAGAAAATTTTCTAATTGGACTTCTCTGCTATGTTACCTACTTCACCTGATCATCTATCAGTTTTATCTTTTATTGTTGATATATAGGTTCCCTTTTTGGCAACTTAGGTGTTGTGTGAAGGGATACGGCTTAGAACAGTTATCACACACACACACACACACACACACACACACACACACACACACACACACCATATATATATAAAGTATTATTAAAAAGGGGTCATTTTGCAATTTCCTCATTTTTTTGCTATTGTAATGTTGCAGGTCCTTCCTTTGATCTCTTAAGGACGAAGGATGTGTGCAGTCATGCCCAAGGTACCGGTGTTCATAACCGTGTAGGACCATCTAGACTCTAGAGTGTCAAACAGACTCTTGGTTAAGCATTCTTTACTATACCTAGTTTTATCATTAGCTCCTGAGCAAGTCTCTTCAAATACTCATATCTTTTTAGGTACTTCTTAACAACATCAGATTTTGCAGTAGTGCAAAGTAGCACAATAAAACCATACGTCGATGGGAAACCCACACTATCATATATCCAGTTACCACTCTTATCCTTATTTAAAACTATAAAATGAGAAATTAGTAGTTCAATATTTTAATTGTGAGGGTGATATTCTTCAGATCTCATAGCGCTTTTTAGCTTAAATGTCTGATCATTAAAACTAAGGAGTAGCCAGACCCTTATATATTAGACCTTGGTTAAATCTTAATCTATGTTAACTGAAGTGTCTTTTCTGTTTCCATCTTTGAGTCTTTGTTGACATGCGCAGAAGATTTACTTGGTTTACAGCATCAATGTATTTTTTTTAACTAGTAGTTGTAGACTACTAAAGCTGTCTCTTCTCTCTTGTGTTAAAGCAGAGCTTTTTACGCTTTATTGTCATAGTAAGATCGGGACCGGGAGATTCTTGGTGTGTTCGACTTGTTCGGAAATTAAATAAATTTCGGCAAATAATTGAATTATTTACCTAAAGCACAATGACTCTTATTTTAAAGTAATATTTTCGAGAAAATCTGATGAAAGTTTCACCAGTGAGATTGCGAGAGGAATAACCATGAGACTATTATTTGCTTTTGTGTACTTTGTGTCGGCTTTTTGTTTTATTTGGGGACACGAAACTGGAGATGAATCTTTGAACCATGGTGAGCATATTTTGCATTTTAGGATCTAGGCTTAAAACTATATATTTATTTAGTTTTGTTTAATTTATTCTGGGTAAATAATTTTGTTCTTTATTTGTAAATTTTGTTTTGTACTTTAAAATTAACAAATCTATAGACATTATTTATGGGGATTATAATGTATCAGGCTTACTTTGTATTCAAGAGGCTTAATAGTAAATTCATTTTTAGTAAAAATTGGTATAAAATATTAGATTGTGAAGCTCTATCTTAGTTAAAGCGTTTTGAGTTGTCTTTTGTATTACAGGAGGTTAACGGGTACAGTACGATTCTATTTTGAAACTGGTTTTGCATATTAACTTTTTAGCTATTTCAAACACTTGTCAAGTTGTCATATTTCTAACAAGTAATAAAAATGTATTATTATATATTAAATTTTATGTTAAAACTAATATGTAGATTTAAAATTGTCCGCTGATTAAAATGTTTGGTGGGGTTTTAATGGTCATATTTGAAAGCCATAGAAAATACAAGCATATATTTTTGCGGTCATATTAGTGGAATTAAATAAGAATTGATAATATATATCCAAAGTGACAGTTGCAGATAACAAGACTTGACGTATGAATATGTAAACTTAGATATAATAGCCTTTCTAGGTGTCATTTAAGCCCCCTATGAAAATTGGACGGAAGGAAGGCTTAGAGCTGTCCGTGGTCACATGAGCCCCTAAATGTGTGGAGTTGGTAAACATAGTCCCAACTGACAAAGAGAGTCGGTAAACATAGTCCCAACTGACAAAGAAAGTCGGTAAACATAGTATCAACTGACAAAGAGAGTCGGTAAACATAGTCCCAACTGACAAAGAGTGTAGGTAAACATAGTCCCAACTGACAAAGAGAGTTTGTAAACATAGTCCCAACTGACAAAGAGTGTAGGTAGACATAGTCCAAACTGACAAAGAATGTAGGTAAACATAGTCCAACTGACAAAGAGAGTTTGTAAACATGGTTCCAACTGACAAAGAGAGTTTGTAAACATAGTTCCAACTGACAAAGAGAGTTTGTAAACATAGTTCCAACTGACAAAGAGAGTTGGTAAACATAGTCCCAACTGACAAAGAGAGTCTGTAAACATAGTCCCAACTGACATAGTGTGGGTAAACATAGTCCCAACTGACAAAGAGAGTTTGTAAACATAGTCCTACTGACAAAGAGAGTTGGTAAACATGGTCCCAACTGACAAAGAGAGTCGGTAAACATATTCCTACTGACAAAGAGAGTTGGTAAACATGGTCCCAACTGACAAAGAGAGTCGGTAAACATATTCCTACTGACAAAGAGAGTTGGTAAACATGGTCCCAAATGACAAAGAGAGTCGGTAAACATAGTCCCAACTGACAGAGTGTAGGTAGACATAGTCCCAACTGACAAAGAGAGTCGGTAAACATAGTCCCAACTGACAAAGAGAGTCGGTAAACATAGTCTCAACTGACAAAGAGAGTTGGTAAACATAGTCCCAACTTACAAAGAGAGTTGTAAACATAGTCCCAACTGACAAAGAGGTTGGTAAACATAGTCCCAACTGACAGAGTGTAGGTAAACATAGTCCCAACTGACAAAGAGTGTAGATAAACATAGTCCCAACTGACAAGAATGCAAGTAAACATAAAGAGTGTAGGTAAACTTAGTTCCAACTGACAAGAATGTAGGTAAACATAGTTTCAACTGACAAAGAGTGTAGGTAAACATAGTCCCAGCTGACAAAGAGTGTAGGTAAACATAGTCCCAACTGACAAGAATGCAGGTAAACATAGTCTCAACTGACAAAGAGTGTAGGTAAACATAGTCCCAACTGACAAGAATGCAGGTAAACATAGTCTCAATTGACAAAGAGTGTAGGTAAACATAGTCCCAACTGACAATAATGTAGGTAAACATAGTTTCAACTGACAAAGAGTGTAGTTAAACATAGTCCCAACTGACAAGAATGCAGGTAAACATAGTCTCAACTGACAAAGAGTGTAGGTAAACATAGTCCCAACTGACAAGAATGCAGGTAAACATAGTCTCAACTGACAAAGAGTGTAGGTAAACATAGTCCCAACTGACAAGAATGCAGGTAAACATAGTCTCAACTGACAAAGAGTGTTGGTAAACAGTAGCCTGGTGCTAATAAAGCCCTTTGTTTCTAAATTTTTTGTTCAGATTCAATTAATTTTAATCATTTGGTAATATTTGTCTCGTGACAACAATCCTGCAATCGGGTGAATGCTCGGTAAGTACCTCGGGGGGTACACTGACCACAGTTAGTGACCCTCTTATAGATGTTCAGCTGGTGATTCTTGTATAGATAAAAGGTACTCAACAACACGTGCTCCGACCAGCACACAGTTCAAAATGACTCTCCTCGGTAGCGGAATGTATGCTACGATAGAGAACCCACTCTGCACTTTGAACACATGACAGAGGAAATGCAGCGAGGTAGTAGATGACCGCTTGTCACTTGGATTCAGGTATCTTTGGTAGGAAGGAAGGTATATGTTCTAGCTTGCCTCTCTTTCACTCGACCAGTAGTAGAGATGTGAGATGGAAAATATCATCAATTGAACAAATTTTCCTTCAGTTTTGCCGAAAAATTTTCATTTATTTATGTTATTAATTTAATTTAATTTAAATAACGAATGCACCCGAGATATCCCAAGTTTTAAAGCTCACATCTCAGTTTGATCTCCCCTGAGTACGTCATAACAGACACATTATCAGATGAGTTACAATATCAGCAATAACAATAACTTCTCACGTGTCGACCGCAGCGCTCAATGGTTGAATGTGTCACTAAAGGAGGAAACTCATTATGAGCAGCCAACAACAACCACGAGGAGGTATAGTTTCAAGTTTCTGTGTTTTTGTTTTATTAATAATGGGTTTAGACGAGCTTCTGATAGAACCAGTGAGAGAGTTCCCACTCAAATATGTCTCTGATCGCAGTTACCCCGACAATAGGAACATTAACTCCTCTTCGGATGAACTCTCCATTGAAACTGGGACTTGCAAAGAGTTTCTACAAACGGTTAGCTACGTACCGTGCTGGCTACTCATAGTGGGCTAGCTACGTACCGTGCTGGCTACTCATAGTGGGCTAGCTACGTCCCGTGGTGGCTGCTCAAAGTGGATTTCCTCCTTTACGTCGGGTCTACTACAGATCACCAGTGGCGGCTCGTGTATAGGCACTACGGTACTGCAGCACCCCCTATTTACACTTGATATCATCGATAACATTTAATATAATGAGTCCTTTTTTCTTTAATTCTTTCTTTATTTATGTAGTACAATATATATTCCTTAAGCTTAATGTCAGTACTTCAGTAGCCATCCCCCAGTTTATGAAAAAGATATAAAAATCTTTGTATGGAACTGTGCGCTTCACAGTGCCAGTGACATGGTGTTTGACTGTTGTGCGCATGCGCACATAGGAGGGGTGGGGAGGAAGGCGGGACTGCCAGGTAGAGAGAGCACTCTTGCGTGATGGTGGAAGGAAGTTTTTTTTTATTCAGCGTGTGTTGTGCTTAAAAACCGTGTACCATATTCTTGAATGTGATAAAGTTTAGAAGAGTGTAGATTTAGATTATTATTCTGCTTCCAGCTATTTTATTTGATTCTTTTTTTTTCGGTTCTTTTATTTAACAGAAAACTTTAACCATGGCCTTGCATCTCCAAGAAATAAGTTTTGTGACTGTAAGTGAACTTCAACAGCTTAAGTTTTCACAGCTATCTCTCCATGAGAAAGTTACAGTTAAGAAAAGAGGTCGTTCAACACCTGATATTCTAATATCTCAGCCAGGCAAAAGCAACAACAAGAAATATATTCGTAGCTTTAATTCTGAATGGTACCAACGGAAAAGTTGGCTTTGCAGCTGTGAAGTAAAAAATGCACTGTTTTGCTTCCCGTGTTTGCTGTTTGGAGGTGATGTACCGTGGACAAAAGATGGTTTTAGAAATATAAACATAATGAAAGAAAAAACTGAAAAGCATGAGAAGTCAAAGAAGCACGTTGAAAATGTTGTTTCACTGTCACTTTTAGGAACCGTAAAGTATTAAGGAGAAACTTAGTGAGGCATACAGACTTTCAATCAATGAGTATAATATAAAAGTTAAAAAAGAACCGTGAAATTTTGTCCAAAATAATAGACGGCATTTACTTTTGTGGAAACTTTGAAATTCCTTACGTGGAGATGATGAAAACGATAATTCATTAAATCCAGAGGTATTTAGAGGATTTGTAAATTTTGCATCTAAATTAGATTCAGATTTGAAGAATCACTTAGAAACCAGTGCAGTCTTCAAAGGTGTTTCTAAGAGCATTCAGAATGAGATACTCGACTGCCTGCTACAAATATAGCATGAGGAGATAAGGACGGAAATTAGAAAAGCTTCCTTTGTAGCTGTCATGGCTGATGACACAACAGATGTTTCGGAACACACTCAAATGGTCCTTCTTCTACGGTACGTATTGAATGGAGAAATATTTTAGCGTTTTTGGGGATGTTTTATTCCAGAAAATCAAACTGCAGATGTCATATCAAAACGTATTTTAGAACAATTGGACATAATCCTTCAAGGAAATGGACAAAAACTGATAGCTCAGACATTTGATGGTGCAAATGTCATGAAAGACAAAAAAGCAGGAGTTCAAGCAAAAATAAAAGCAGTTTATAGTAATACACATTTCATTCACTGTTATGCACATCAACTTAATTTAATAAGAGAAATGCAGCAAGTATTACACGAAACGCAAGAATTTTTTTCTCTAACATTCTGGCTATTACAACATTCTTCTCAAGATCACCACAACGTGTGTCCATTCTCAAGAAACATATGGACGTCAGCATTCCACGTCCATTCTCTACAAGGTGTAATTTCAACATACGGACCATAAACAGAGTTCATGAAAATTTGCAACCTTTAAAAAACTGCCTTACTGAAATTCAGTCAACATCAAATGCAGATCATAGCATTGCAGAAGCAACAGGAATTTTAAAATACCTGAAGGATGATAATTTCAAGTTTTGGTTAGAGCTTTTTCATCAGATTATGCCTCATGTTGAAATAATTTACAACTAAATGCAATCTCGAGAAATTAGTGGGTTTAAAGTTAATGAATATATAACACATTTCAAAACTGCTATTTTAGAATTGAGAAACTCAAAGTACTGTGAGAATCCTTCAAAGACACTCATGGCAGAAGCTAAGGAAGTGTGTGACTATATATATGTGTTGATATAATGGACAGATATTCTTCCACTAAACACTTAGTAGCTGTTAAATTGTTCAACAAGAATTGCTTCACTAGATTTAAGAATGAACATCCCACAAAAGAGATAGTACTGACCACTGAAGCTTATCCCATGATTGACAAAGAAAAGCTTGAAACTGAACTAAAAGTATTCTATTGTAGGACTGATATTCACGAATATTGCAAATTAATTGAGCTGCTGAAATTTATCTTGGAAAATAATCTAGATGATGTTTTTACTGAAATTACGAAACTGATAAAAATCCTCTTGACAATTCCAATGACTACATCAGAGGCAGAGCGCTGCTTTTCAACATTGAAAAGAATAAAAACTTTTTTAAGAAGCACTATGAATTCGGAAAGACTAAATGCGCTTGCAGTACTTTCAATGGAGAAAAATTTCCTCAATTGTCATCCAGAGATCAAGGAGAAAATTATTGAACTTTTTGCGCAAATTAAAACAAGAAGAATGGATTTCATTTTTAAATAAATAGATCAAGCTTGAACTGTAACAATTTAAGTTAAAGTAAGTAAAAAAGTTTGGTTTTTTTTGTTAAGATTTTATCAAGTTCCTGAATACATTTTCTTTTTATACATGGTTTTTTTTCCTTCTACACAATTTTAAAACAAAGGTTAAACATTTTCTGGAGCAGCACCCCCACTAATTTTAGCTACGAGCCGCCACTGCAGACCACATATGCTAATACTTCACTTAATGAATACATCCTCTTTGCTGACAATTGTTCATTTCTGATTGTAATTATGTTCATTATCCTCCATGATCATCACTAAGATGATTAAAATAATAATTTTAAATGAGTTTAATATTTGCTCGTTCCGAGTCCAACCCCTTCCCCTACTTAATTGTCCGCAAGCCGCCACCGGTGGTTGTAATGATGCTGTTTTGGACCCCTCTCATATATGTAACAAAGTCATGGATAAAGGTATTTTTCTTCAATAAACTGTATGTAAAATATCCATTTAAGACTTAATCCATGGAGAATCACGCGCTTTTTAGAAATAATGTCGAAGGATTGCACTAATAAAACTGATTTTTTCTTTCAAAAATTAACTCCGTAGAGTTTGCCAAAAAAGCAAGTGACGCTAGTTCCCTCTACCCAATAGGAAGCAAGCCTTCACGACACCTGTCGCTAGGACTCTTTCGATTAGTTGGTTTTGACACTGGTCACGAGAGGTCCAAGGAGCAAGGGGTAGGTCACATATAAGTTGCTTGTACGTATGACTATACAGAGTAGTCACATAAATGTACACAACACGCGTTTCACAAAGTACGGAACTTGTGATGTCACAGAGGATTGATCTGTGGTTCAACTAAGCTGTATCACCTAAAATTATATCTTTGGTGCCGAAGATAAAATCATCTCAATAATTCGTGTCCAAAATTAAAAGTCTTAGAAGTAATATAATAAAAATACCGTACCGCTTTAATTAGTACTCGACCATGGGGCAATTATCAGCTAATTAAACGGTATCACTTTAACCGGTGCCCTAAACAATCTCGGGGTATAATAATTCCGTATCGTAATAATTGTCGCTCGATCACGGGGCTATAAATACTCATTATATCTGAATAACTACCACATCGTTATAAATTGGCGCCCAACCGCGATGCTTGAATCTTCAATTCCCTGATGATAGAAAGGGACTCCACTGACTGAGAGACACACGGCACCCCGACGAAGAACATCCTACCGAGGTGAAACAGGCAGACGTTTCACAAACGGCACACCGACGAAGAACATACTACTGAGGTGAAACAAGTATACGTTTCATACCAAACGGCACACCGACGATGAAACAATCGTCAGATAAGCCTTAAACAATTTTTTTTATTATTATTATTTTAATTCACAACATATAAAAACACTATTGTAATACTGTAGAAATCCTGTTGATATTAGTAAATTTTGGAAGGGAGGATGGCGTATTCAAACCTAAATGATAATAGTGACACTAATAGCTGCTTTGATGAGCCAGAGTATGAAAATAGACCAAATAATCAGTTAGGCCTAGAACAATCAGATGAAGAAATAAGAGCAAGGGGCAGAAAATTTAGAGTCCATTGCAGAGGGAGAGAGAAAAGATAAGGCAGAAGAAGATACGCAAGGAAATGTAATCATTATAGAAAGCGTTATAGTAGATGAGGGAGGGCATGAGATAGTAAAGGAGCAAACAATGATAGAACCCAGGGGAGATTTAAATTAGTTTATGAAATTGCTATTACAGCAAATGGTAGTGAATAGTGAAGTAACTAAAATCAGAAAATAGATGCAACTAAACAGGAAATACTAGCGACTAATCAGAAAATGGATGCAACCAGAAAGGAAATTGTAGCAATTAATTAAAAAGTAGATGTAGAACTCGAAAAATTCAATCATGATCTAGGTTCTAAAATTGCAGCAGATAGTAGTAATTTCAATACTACAATCCAATCCGGGATCAAACCAGATAGTACGATTCAATCAGAGCTAGAACCAAAGACCACGATCCAATCCGATATTGAACCACAGCAAATGATCCGGTCAGAGATCGAACCACAGAAAACGATTCAGTCAGAGATCGAACCAAAAACCACGATCCACTCAGATCGAACCAAATACCACGATCCAATCAGAGATCGAACCAAATACCATGACCAATCCGAGATCGAACCAGATACCACGATCCAGTCAGGGATTGAACCAGAGACTACGATCCAATCAGAGATGAACCAAAAACAACGATCCAATCTGAGATCGAACCTAAAATTACAATCCAATCTGAGAGATCCGATCAGAGATTGAACCAGAGACTACAATCCAAAAAGAGATAGAACCAGAGAAAACAATCCAGTCTGAGATCAAACCAGAACCTAGGTAGCGCTATCTCTAAACTAGGAAAAAAATTAGGGTTTTCAATACATCCCTCCGAACATCTTCGATCCAGGAGGTTGTCAAAAGGTATTTTAATTTCGGATAACTAACAGTAAATTTAATTAAAATCTTATCTGATATAAAAGGAAACATTAGCATATAACTATAATTATTATGTAACCATAACTACAACATTAGTAACTGAAGTAAATATCATGTAACTGTAATTATTATAATATATCGGTAAATAATGTGAAATATTCAATCCAACTTTAGCCATGGTAAGGAAAAGCGTATTTGTTAAGACACACCTAAAATCGAATTTGTAAAGTAAACAATTAGCAACAGCAAACTCAATAAGGTAGAATTAATCCTTTTGTAAAATAAAAAGGGTATATTTGTTAACACGTACAATGTTCTCTACGTCTCAAAAACAAGCTTGCAGGTAAACATCGTTTGTTAAAAAAAAGAAGATAGGATAAACTCAAGGACAGTTACTTGAAAGGACGACGCAGGATTAAAAATAATAATATTTCTTTATGACAGAGTCAAACTAGGTATATTTACAAATATGAAATCTTTAAGTTTAAAAATATAAATTCTGAACGAATCATATTAATCTCATTTGGATTTAAAATAGTTACTCACAGGAAATTCAATCACTCAATACAGGTAATACAGTGAAACCTGCCTAAACGGACCCTTTATTAAGCGGAAACTTGTCTTAAACGGAAATATTTTACTGTCCCCTGACTTTAGGGATGAAAAACATGATAAATTCCCGGAAACTGTCTAACGCGGAAACGGAATTCAAAATAATCCTTTATACAGCAAAATTCCAATGTTCCGATGGATAACGTTTAGAAAAAAATTTGACATCCTATACATTCTACAGAATTTTGTTTTCTCTAATTCTTCCTTTAAATGTTAAGTCGGGTATATTTCCTTTCTTCTTAGTTTTTTTTACCTTGCTTACAGAATTATGAACTGCAATTGCCTCTTGATTATTATCTCTGTTCTTCCCAGTTTCCGTGCCAATGATTTGTCAATCACCTTTTGAACTCAGCCTTTAACGTTACAGCACTACCTGTATTGAAATTAAATTGTTTGTCCATTCTGGAAATTTTACTCAATATGAACTCTAGGCCTGCATTTTTTACTTTAGTCTGGCAGTTGTCATTATGGCTTAAAAGATAAGCGTTTTGGTTTATCCAAACTTGAGAGTAAAAGTTATTCATGCAAGTGAGCTAGATAAATTATCTGTTGAGTAGATAATGACGATGTTTAGCATCGATAAAACCCAAGTGTACGAGATTCTAAAGAAGAAAACGGAAATTTTTAAGATATGGGAAAACTATGCTAATGGAAAAATAAAAAGAGAACTTAAGAAAACGGAAAACGAAAACATTAATAAAATAGTGTGGGAGTGTTTTTCAGGGTTAGGGCGAAAAATCACGCGTGTCGGGTCCAATAGTACAGGAATACGCTAAAAAAGTCATTCAAAAACTGGGGAAAACTGAATTCAAATCATCTAACGGATGGTTGGAGAGTTGTTGGAGAGTTTTCGCAAAATGCACGGGATAGTTTTTAACGAACTTTGTGGTGAATTAAGTGATGTAAATAGTGAAACCATTGAGGAGTGGATTGCTAAACTTACTTCCATAATCGAGGAATAGCAAAGAAAGATTGACTGTTGTTCTATGTGGTTTTATGTCAGGTGAAATAGAGAAATCCTTAATTGTCGGTAAGGCAGCAAAGCCACGATGCTTCAGAAACATGGACATAAGGAAACTTCCCGTTGAGTGGAGATCCAACAAAAAGGCGTGAATGACGTCACATATCATGGAGAAATGGTTAACGGATTTTAATGGTAGAATAAAAAAGCAAAACTGGTATGTTTTGTTGGTTTTGGATAACGCAACATGCTCCCCCCCATCCCCCCGACATGTGACTTGCTTGATTCCCTCCAAACACCACAAGTCTTTCTCAACCAATGGATCAGGGCACCATTCAGAATGTTAAAGTGCACTATCGTAAATTATTAATGCAATCTTTGCTATCCAATATGAATTTTATAGCATCCGCCTCTGAGCTTGCAATAACTGTCTCGGTTCTAGATGCGGTTATTTGGATAATTCAACTGTAAAGAAGTTTTCAACAGAAACTGTGACAAAAGTGTTTTGAAAAAGCAGGATTTTCTATGAGTGAAGTTACTGTCAGTGTAGGAAATGAGAATGACCAGCAGGACTTACAAAACTGCAAGAATGAAGCTGCTTTCAATAACTTCAATGCTGAAGAATACATCATCATAGACGATAACGTGCAAACTGAACCAGACACTATGGATATCGATGCCTTAGTTGAGAATTTTAAAGAAAGTCAGAAAGAAAAAGAGGAAAGGTTACATTGTTTCGGAAGAAGAAAAGTGTAGCATGAATACTTATCAAGATGCTGTCAAATGTTTAAAGGAACTGCAACAATTTGCCCTACAACGGAATGATTCTGATATGCTTAGTGTGATTTCTCAGGCTAAAGTGTTTGTGGAAAGTCAGGCAGCCAAGAGAGTAAACTGTGTGCAGAAAACCCTGCTTGACTACTGGAAAAAATAAAGACAAGTGGGTAATGTTTTTCTGTTATATGTAATATTTCCATATGTTCATTTATAGTGTGAATAATGAGTACTGTGTATAAATGAGTACGGTTTTATTATGATTTTTATCCCAAATACGTGGAAGTAATTTTTATAGTACACCTTCATTAAACGGAAACCTGACTTTAGCGGAAAAATATGTTGGACCCTTGCGGTGGCGTTTAAGGCAGGTTTTACTAGTTTGTATTTATATGTAATTCATAGCTTACTTAATTAATTGTGTGGTTGTGTGATTAGGGAGATTTGCGTTTGTGAGTTGGCAGCGATAGATGCGGACAAAAGTATTGTTGTTAAAAAAGAAACGAGCTCGAGAGAGACGCTTGACTGAATATGGCTTTTAAACGCTAGAGGTCGGAAAATAATCGTGTGGCAAGGAAAATATTGCTGTGGTGGAAGCTTACCATCTAAAGGACCCCAAGAGTGTCCTTGATAAGGATTGGACGCCTGTTCAGATGTACCTAAACAATCGCTGGAAAGGTATGTGTTCTTGAGCTATTTGTATTGTTGGACTTGGACTTTGTGGAAATCAGTGTGCTGGGACCGCTGAACGTACAGTTATCTCAACAGATGGTCAGCGTAACGACTGTTAGATGAACACGAACTCGAGGGAATATGTGAGGGGTTGTGAGTGAATTGGAAGTCGCAAAAGGCCAACTCCGAACATTTATAATTAACTTAGTTTTTTTATGACTTGAAGGTTTCTTGGTCAATTTTATTCCTTAATGAGCTTGAACTTTAGTTTATATAGTACTCAGACCTAGTAATAATTTGTTTTAGGCTGATTTATTGTCCATCACCATCATCACCTATTAGGGTAAATCGTAAGGGTGTAAAGTTTTGATTTGTGGGTTATGGTATAATAAATATAAAAGTTTCTCCCCAACATTGTTTTTTTTCTAACCAACAATTCAGAGTATAGACAACATCACTAAACGAATAAAATATTTATTTTATTTTATTTCTCTGCCACTTTGACGTCACCCAGAGGTCTCGTAGAAATAGGCCAGTGCCTACCAGTATTGCACGGAGCAACATAGCCGAGGACCTATAGGTAATTTAATTATTGGAGTCCCACCCAATATTAAAGAAATCTTACAATGTAAATATACCTTGCGCAATGACAAGTCATTAATAGTTGTTCTATGATAATAAAATAAATGAGGTCACAGTAATAAATAACATTAAATCAAATCAATAAAAAATTAAATAAAATTTGTGAGAAAACGTGACCCCATTTTTTTCAAATTCAAGATAGTAATTAAGAATATGTAAGACTTTTTTTATATATGTATTAAGGACAATTTAATATAAGTAATTTTATGTTGCACGGAAAGTTTACCGTAGAAAATTCGGTAAACACTGATTGATTGGATAATTAACACAACCCACATAAAGATTTGAGTTTTAATAGAAATAATTGGTTTATCGATGATTAAATTAAACATTTTATAAAAAATAATTTCAATATCTATATTTTAATTAAGCATTTCAAAATTTAATTTGAATATAAGGTATTACAGCTATTAATTTTTATTGATTTTCAAGATTTTTCAGATTACTCAATTAAATTATATTTTGATTTATTAAATTTAAGCTTATTTTACCTAAGCTCAAATACAAAGTTAATTATTCAACCAAACAATTTATAATTTTGTAAAAAAAAGTTGTGTTATCACGATTCTAAGAACAGTTACACGAACATTGCGACATTTTTTCAGTTTAATATGGCAATTAAGGAAAATAAAAATGAAACATAAATATTAAAATAGAAAATTCTTTCTTTGCGTTTATTCATCAAGAAGACTGAACAATAGAAATAAAAGCAATAAATATTAAAATTATATAAACAGTATATCATAACTATTGCATTGTCATACAAATAATTTTAATACAACGTTTACACACGCATACAATTTATGTAAATTTACACTATACAAATTTATTCATGTTTAATTTTAAGAACAATCAAAAGTAAAGTATGACGTAGCTCTTGCACAGTATGGGATTTGCTTATATCAAAATTAGTTAAATTCTTTAAGATATAAGCAAATGGGGGTATTGTAATGATGCTGTTTTGGACCCCTCTCATATATGTAAAATAAGTAATATAGCCAAAATACCGTACCGCTTTAATTAGTGCTCGACCATGGGGCAATTATCAGCTAATTAAATGGTATCACTTTAACCGGCGCCCCAAACAATCGCGGGGTACAATAATTCCGTATCGTAATAATTGGCGCTCGATCACGGGGCTATAAATACCAACTATATCTCAATAACTACCACATCGCTATACGCTGATAAACCCGTGTTCTGGGGTGTGTCCGAACTTAACCAGCCTCATCCATGCCCTCAAAGAGAGAGAGACTAATTGGCCTTGATAAACATTACCTTTTAGCGTTGTATCAATGTTACCGAAAACTGCTGGAAATAATCAGATCGTGAGACCGGACGAAGACCTTCAACAAGGTTAGCGCACACCAGCTGTCCATATCATCTCATGTGTGCGAATATTTCCCGAGCCAAGTACGCGCCTGGTGGAGAGTCAAGGTACCATCTACCATGTTTACGTTTATTCGCTAGATAATGCATTGAAACAAAAAACATATTAAGCTCGTCTTTGATTGTCATAACATTATATATTTTTATCTTGAAGTAGTTTTTTTTAACATATTATAATTTTTAAATCGTCCATGACAGGGCTATTTGGTTAATCCAGGGAAATGTCCTCTTCCTGCCAGGAGGTGGATTGAAAAGTCCTTGGAAGCAAATATCTATCTAGGATAGGAAACAAGGAGAATATAATAATTTTGAAATGCAAGGCACTGCCGTTTAGGAAGAAATAACAGTGAGTGTTTTTACTCATCAGCGGAAGAGGGAAGTGTTATGATGTCAAACAAGAGACCCTCACAGGGGAAATAATAATTTTGTTCTCTCTCATTGGCTTGTGATAGCGCTTAGAGTGTTAGGCACGTCAGGTTAAGATAATAACCAGTTTCGCCAAGTAGGCACAAAGCTCGGAGCTACTCTCAAACGTTGTGTTGATAGCTCTCTTTAACTCCAGATATAGTGTTACATTCAAGAAGTAGCGGGGGTGTGTTCCCAACAATGAACCAGTTAAACTTTAATCACACTCATCCTCCTGACTGCACGACTCAAGCTGTGTTCACACCCACTCGACTTAAGCTGTGTCCACACTCGCACTAATGACACCTTAGCGCAGTCTGTAGCGTGCCTTCCTACTGAGTGAAGGGTCCGGGTTTGATTCCCGGTATGACCCAAACTTAATCATTGGTAAAATGTGTGATTCCCCTTCCGCAATGACAAGTTGACGGCCGGGGGGCTGGTTGTTGTGTTTGTTCTAGATTCAAGTTAGTTTATAAGTCGTGTACTGTACCTCAAATAACCCAATAATTCCCCATAAACCCACGTGGTTATTCTAAAGGTGGAGTAGGAAGATAATTACGTGACGAGCTCTAAACCAATCACAAGATCTTGGACTCATCGGCTTTGTCCGCTAAATAACGTCGGTTTTATTTTTTCTGCGTGACAGCAGCTTGAGAGACCCAATCAAACATTCAAAACAACCGACTCAATCAGTGCGCACGCAAGATACGAGCAGACAGCCGCGTGTCCTGTTGTGAAATGATATGAAATAACTCGTTAACTGGAAAGTGTGTGTTCTTCTGTGTTTATTGGTTCCACGACACACGGGTACCTAGGGGTTGGTGAATCTGTGCAAGGTCGGGACAGGACAAGAGCCCGGGGCTGACTGGTAGGAGATATGAAGGTAGGCCGCTGGAGACTATGGCATGTATGACAGCGGTGAGATCAAACGAGGGAGTAGCTTGCCATCCTTCTCCCACAATGCAGAGGGTAAACAGCACGATAACATCCATCAGGAAATACAATATAATAATTAATAAGCTGTTTCTAGTTTGTGTTGCAAAGCATTATGGGCTAACACACATTACTGCGCCACCATGTATTGGACACCTCCAGGCAACAAATGGACAGAGAGGAAGACATGGCCTTGAACTATAAGGGTGCTATCAGACAAGATGGGGGAAAGGTTATCAAGGAGACAGTAAAAACCGTCTCGGAAACAGGAAAATACTCAGTTACTAGCTCAGTGTGTGTGTGTGTGTCTGCGCGTGACAGGTCAACTACTCTTTACCGAGCGTAGAATAGCCCGAGTGATAACAATATTACGAAACATCTTGCAACTGTCAGCCTACACCTAATTTCTTAGCTGAGGAAACTGCAGGTCTTATGAAGAAAATATTTCTCTTCGCGCTCTCTCTGTTACCGGTTGCCAAACCTACATTATTTTAGGTTGTTGGGAAGTGAAGGGGGAGGGTTTACTTGGAAATCTCTCATTGTAAACAATGGGGTATGGGGAGGTTGGGGGTTCAATTGACGGGCAAAAACATTTCCTATCGGTGTAAAGCCTTTTCTAGAAACATTAACTATTTACACCATCGTATTTTTTTTCAAAATTGAAGTTTTCTAACTTTTTATATTCCCCACTCAATTATTCTTAAAACTATTTTATGTATTAAGCTTTTTTCCTCATAACTCATATACAAACAAATATATTACAAAATGCATTTTATACTAAATGCTATAAATTACATTCTTACTTGTTCTTAATCAGAAAATTAGGAAGGTCACTATCAATATCAATCAAAGCTTTAATTTTCTTTAGGGTAGGTATTTTCGTTGTTACTGTAAAGTGAATGTACCTTTCTGCAAATTGCTGCTTGAGGAAAAGTGTCATATTTATCCAAACGCTTCATTTGAGTGCAGTTATTTCCTTTTTTTTTTTACTGGTGTCAGTAACTTTCCCTTAGTTTTTAATTCTTGTTTATTAGAGATTACTAACTTATAAGACACACCTGTAGCTTCTGCAGTCTGCATTGCCGCTTGATTTACTGAACAAGTTCCGTCTTAACGAAAATTGGTGTAGACTCTTAACACCATTGCCCTTTCTTTACTACTTAATATTTTCCTCTTGGATTGTAATTATTTGTAACAAGCCGGAGAGTCCATAATTTGTGTTAAATTTTAACTATTAACAATACACTATTATTCAAATAAATATATTAATATGCACATAAAACTATAGTTCCACAACCTTAACGGCAAATAAAACAAAACACAACCAACACATACACACAAAATCTTAACGTGATCAATAACAAATATTTTTCTACACAGAGTACTAATAAAATATGAGTGTTTATTTAGTTTATGTTTTTGAGCTAGCTATTAGGAACACGAGACTCAAGACTATTGTAACTTTACGACTGTGCTGGAGGAAGAAGCACAGACTATTGACAACGATAGCCCAGCATTGCCAAATTTGATATACATTCGAAGGAAGACTGATGACGGAAAACAAAAGAATGACAACGCTGTTGCTCAATAGTAAGCATGTAGTTCCCTCAGCAATGAAATAAGGTGTAGTGCGCACTTGGAAATAAGGTGTAGTGCGCACTTGGAAATATTGTTGTTCAACTGTTGCCCCAACTGTTTCCCAGCTGTTGGCCCAACACGAGAAACAAATTGTTGGCAAACATTAAAGAAACATTTTGTTTCGCGTCCAGAGTTCATTATTATTATTATTATTATTATTATTTAGCACCGCGTCTTACTACCCGTTCGGGTTATACGCTTAAGTACTAATTACGCTAATAGATTAGGAATGGGTACGGTTGAATTTAGAGGAAGTGAACCCGCATTTGCGTGGATGAAGAGTGGAAAACCATTTAGGAAAAACCACCCTCAGTTCACCCGACCGAGATTCGAACCTCGATCTCCCCGTCCTCGACAGTCAAGCTCAACACGACTAGCGCGTTAGCCAACTACGCCACCGAGGCGGGTTCCAGAGTTCAGTTTCAGAGTGAAATGATGTATGTTGAAGAGGATACTGCTATGGCTTGTACTTTGTACGACTATGTAGCTATGATCTGTTCAAGAAGACAAAGAAGAATAAAACGGGTTGGGTTCGTGATAATTTACACTAACTGAAAACTGTCTACTTATTTTATTAAAAACATCCCTTTTTTTACGCGATTTTTACAGTCCTCGATGGTCACATCCCACAACGGTGTATTTGCATGAAATATTTCAATTCATTCCGAATTTATTTCGGCTGACCACGACATGACAAAAAGAGATCTCACCAACTGATGTACTCGGTGTGAATAGCAGAGTCAGACCGGGCCACGTCGCTTGTTGTCGGAAATGTTGGCCAACATTGTTTCATGTAACCTATTTTAAATGGATCACGGGAAACATGTTGGGGAACAGTTGGCCAACTGTTTCTAAAACAAGGGCAACATGTTGGCAAACACTGTTTCCGGGGAAATGTTTCCTAGTGCATACTAGGCGAGAAAAAACTTGTTGTTTAGGGATTAGTGCAACAAGTAGTCAAATAACAAAACAATTTCTAATAACAATAGTCAAAATTACAATACGAATACAATAGATAAAGCTAGTTATAGATTACATAGACGAGGATGTGATGAATATTATAGAGTATTGAAAAGTATAACTTAAAATAGATTAACACAAATGGATGAAAAGTTAAAATAACAATAATTAGTAGGTAGCCATGTGATGCCACGCAAGAAAATCAATTAAATAGATTCATTGATTAAATCGTTAAATGATCAAAGCGTGAATTGACATCCAAACTGCAAGTGAATATTATGTAAAAGATTGTTTTATTGACATTGAAAACAAGTTACAATACACGGAGATAACTAGTTTGTCATACAAAAATAAATCTTATCTGGCGTAGTTGACTTACCAGATAGGAAAGATTTGTATTTGTATCACATACTATATTTATTAATTTTTCACTTACAGTACAAATGTGGTCACATTACCTCTAAATCCAACCTTTACTATCCGTACTCCATTAGTGTAGCCTGAAATGGACGGGTGACGGAAGACGTGATGACGGAAGTGTTTGCTCCTGAAACATGGAGAGGATCATTGCCCTGTGTGTTGTTAGCACCTGGGACCATCAGCCCGCCTTTACAGCCCTACACTGGGCTTTATCTAGAGATAAAAACTTTCAGCGACCTATCAGATATGTATAAAGCCAGTGTTCTCTCGACTAGACCTGTATGAAGCCAGTGTTCTCTCAACCAGACCTGTATGAAGCCAGTGTTCTCTCGACTAGACCTGTATGAAGCCAGTGTTCTCTCGACCAGACCTGTATGAAGCCAGTGTTCTCTTGACCAGACCTGTATAAAGCCAGTGTTCTCTCAACCAGACCTGTATAAAGCCAGTGTTCTCTCAACCAGACCTGTATAAAGCCAGTGTTCTCTCGACTAGACCTGTATAAAGCCAGTGTTCTCTCGACTAGACCTATATGAAGCCAGTGTTCTCTCAACCAGACCTGTATGAAGCCAGTGTTCTATCGACCAGACCTGTATAAAGCCAGTGTTCTCTCGACTAGACCTGTATAAAGCCAGTGTTCTCTCGACTAGACCTGTATAAAGCCAGTGTTCTCTCGACCAGACCTGTATAAGGCCAGTGTTATCTCGACTAGACCTGTATAAAGCCAGTGTTCTCTCGACTAGACCTATATGAAGCCAGTGTTCTCTCAACCAGACCTGTATGAAGCCAGTGTTCTCTCGACCAGACCTGTATGAAGCCAGTGTTCTCTCGACCAGACCTGTATAAAGCCAGTGTTCTCTCGACCAGACCTGTATAAAGCCAGTGTTCTCTCGACTAGACCTGTATGAAGCCAGTGTTCTCTCAACCAGACCTGTATGAAGCCAGTGTTCTCTCGACTAGACCTGTATGAAGCCAGTGTTCTCTCGACCAGACCCGTATGAAGCCAGTGTTCTCTTGATCAGACCTGTATAAAGCCAGTGTTCTCTCGACCAGACCTGTATAAAGCCAGTGTTCTCTCGACTAGACCTGTATAAAGCCAGTGTTCTCTCGACCAGACCTGTATAAAGCCAGTGTTCTCTCGACTAGACCTGTATGAAGCCAGTGTTCTCTCAACCAGACCTGTATGAAGCCAGTGTTCTCTCGACTAGACCTGTATAAAGCCAGTGTTCTCTTGACTAGACCTGTATAAAACCAGTGTTCTCCCAACTAGACCTGTATAAAGCCAGTGTTCTCTCGACTAGACCTGTATAAAACCAGTGTTCTCCCAACTAGACCTGTATAAAACCAGTGTTCTCCCAACCAGACCTGTATAAAGCCAGTGTTCTCTTGACTAGACCTGTATAAAGCCAGTGTTCTCTCGACTAGACCTGTATAAAACCAGTGTTCTCCCAACTAGACCTGTATAAAGCCAGTGTTCTCTTGACTAGACCTGTATAAAACCAGTGTTCTCCCAACTAGACCTGTTTAAAGCCAGTGTTCTCTTGACTAGACCTGTATAAAACCAGTGTTCTCCCAACTAGACCTGTATAAAACCAGTGTTCTCCCAACTAGACCTGTATAAAGCCAGTGTTCTCTCGACTAGACCTGTATAAAACCAGTGTTCTCCCGACTAGACCTGTATAAAGCCAGTGTTCTCTCGACCAGACCTGTACAAAGCCACTGTTCCCAGCAAAAGTCCCTCCTCCCAAGCAGCTGTAAGATAAGCTCCATCTCTCACTCCTCAGAACTATCTTCCTGTGGGCGCTGTAGTGCGAGTGATCCATCTCCACCTTTATTGCATTGCACGCGCTCGCGCTTGAAGAATGATTCGAGATGGGAAAATAATACCTTATCCATCACAAATCTGTTCTTTACAAGTGTGTTTACAGGGTGACTTCAACGATAAGGTGATATATTCAGGGGAGATACAAGGAAGATACAAGCGAGTCACATGGAAACTATGAACTGTATCAACACATGACCTCATCTTTATCTCTGACAAGTGTTTTGTTTCAATCTTTGTGACCATGTGAACCAAACTACGCTAGTATGTTCGAGATTAGTAAGGTTAAATTAATATGAAGTGTACCCGCATTGACGTGGACGGAGAGTGTAAAATAATCAAGGAAAAAACTCACTCGGTGCATCCGACCGGGATTTAACTCCCATTTTCCGTCGTCAGTCCAGTCTCTTGCGAGAGTGACGCCTTAGACCATTCGAGCATGGGAGTAGGTCTTTGACAAGCAATCCGCAGCGGGGACAGAGTGGTCTAAGGAGTTGTATTCGCGTTATACTTTGCTGTAATTGACGTGGAACTCGTTCGAATCTTCGTCAGGTGCACCAAGGCTCGCTTTCCATATATACTTTAACTTTATTAACCTAGCTAATGCGGGTACATTTCCTCTCTTCACCCCCACATCTTCGTAATTAATTAAACAACTAAAACAAAGTAACAGATTGGTGTGGTGCGAGCGAAATTTCTATTTACAGCAGGGGTTCTTAAACTGAGATTCAGGGGTCCATGACCCGAAGACAAAAAAATTACAAATTGTAGCACTTACCCCTGTATCCACAATATCCATGGTTACAATATATAGCAGTTACCTTGTACCCACAATATCCATGGTTACAATATATATCAGTTACCTTGTACCCACAATATCCATGGTTACAATATATAGCAGCTACCTTGTATCCACAATATCCATGGTTACAATATATAGCAGTTACCTTGTATCCACAATATTCATGGTTACAATATATAGCAGCTACCTTGTATCCACAATATCCATGGTTACAATATGTAGCAGCTACCTTGTATCCACAATATCCATGGTTACAATATATAGCAGTTACCTTGTATCCACAATATCCATGGTTACAATATATATCAATTACCTTGTACCCACAATATCCATGGTTACAATATATAGCAGTTACCTTATATCCACAATATCCATGGTTACAATATATAGCAGTTACCCCTGTATCCACAATATCCATGGTTACAATATATAGCAGTTACCTTATATCCACAATATCCATGGTTACAATATATAGCAGTTACTTTGTACCCACAATATCCATGGTTACAATATATAGCAGCTACCTTGTATCCACAATATCCATGGTTACAATATATATCAGTTACCTTGTACCCACAATATCCATGGTTACAATATATAGCGGTTACCCCTGTATCCACAATATCCATGGTTACAATATATAGCAGTTACCTTGTATCCACAATATCCATGGTTACAATATATAGCAGTTACCTTGTATCCACAATATTCATGGTTACAATATATAGCAGTTACCTTGTATCCACAATATTCATGGTTACAATATATAGCAGTTACCTTGTATCCACAATATTCATGGTTACAATATATAGCAGTTACCTCCTATCCACAATATTCATGGTTACAATATATAGCAGTTACCTTGTACCCACAATATCCATGGTTACAACATATAGCAGTTCAGCTCTGCTGGTTTATCACAAGTATCTCAAATTGTAGAGCGAGAGTTAAGGAATGTTTTGTATAGAGGAACAAAGGTCTACTTGAAGCCACCACAACTCGCGAGCCACAGATTAGATACCCTTGCTCTAGTTATAGCACCCTCTCCCCACCCCCAAACATTCGTCTAATGAATCACCTTTACATTCATAAACCTGAGAAAAAGTGTTTTTACACCATACTGGAACCAAGCAAGGTAGCTGTCTTACCTTGACTGATTACACTATGGCTCTATCTTATAAGCTACACCATGGTGGAACCAAGCAAGGTAGAAGTCTTACCTTGACTGATAACACTATGACCCTATTTTATAAGCCATACCATAGTGGAACCTTGCAAGGTAAGCTTGTTACCTACCAGGATAAATTAAAGGTGCATTTTCACGGCCATTGTTTTCATCCTTGTTTTGCTAATAGTCGCTATGATAGCTGGTCGTGCACACGATAGTAGTTGACTTGTACTATATTAAGTACAGTACGGAAACCTCGGCCGTGAAATCGTATGCGAGGAAGTTGTGAAGCCCCTGCGAGCTATACCTCCCTATCGACCAACCGCGTGAGACAAATTGCCGTTTCTTCTCTCGCAGGAGTCAGCACTTTCTTGGCTCGCTATAATTGTGACTCCTCCCTCCCTCCCAACTTATTCTTTCATAATTCTGGCGATCAACGGTTTTATTAACTAAACATTTTACAGCTTTTGCGAGGTCTACCTACTTCAAGGGATGTAATATATTTAATATTGTTAGAGATGGATGTTCTGATGTGTCAGTGCATCATCTACCTCCTAGTGGTAGAGACACGGACAACAGTATACTGGCCGGCAGTCTCTATAGTAGTGACATGGTTTGTAGGAACAGTGCTCAGGGTAAGACTGAGTAACACTTGTAATTGTGGTACACTGGCCAGTCTCTATAGTAGTGACATGGTTTGTAGGAACAGTGCTCAGGTAAGACTAGAGTAACATGTATTGTGGTACATGCAGTCTCTATAGTAGGATATGGTTTGTAGGAACAGTGCTCAGGTAAGACTGAGTAACACTTGTAATTGTGGTACACTGGCAGTCTCTATAGTAGTGACATGGTTTGTAGGAACAGTGCTCAGGGTAAGACTGAGTAACACTTGTAATTGTGGTACACTGGCCAGTCTCTATAGTAGTGACATGGTTTGTAGGAACAGTGCTCAGGGTAAGACTGAGTAACACTTGTAATTGTGGTACACTGGCCAGTCTCTATAGTAGGATTGGTTTGTAGGACATGCTCAGGGTAGACTGAGTAACACTTTAATTGTGGACACTGGCCAGTCCTATAGTGTGACATGTTTGTAGGAACAGTGCTCAGGGTAAGACTGAGTAACACTTGTAATTGTGGTACACTGGCCAGTCTCTATAGTAGTGATATGGTTTGTAGGAACAGTGCTCAGGGTAAGACTGAGTAACACTTGTAATTGTGGTACACTGGCCAGTCTCTATAGTAGGACTATGGTTTTAGGAACAGTGCTCAGGGTAAGACTGAGTAACACTTGTAATTGTGGTACACTGGCCAGTCTCTATAGTAGTGACATGGTTTGTAGGAACAGTGCTCAGGGTAAGACTGAGTAACACTTGTAATTGTGGTACACTGGCCAGTCTCTGTAGTAGGGATATGGTTTTAGGAACAGTGCTCAGGGTAAGACTGAGTAACACTTGTACTTGTGGTACACTGCCAGTCTCTATAGTAGTGACATGGTTTGTAGGAACAGTGCTCAGGGTAAGACTGAGTAACACTTGTAATTGTGGTACACTGGCCAGTCTCTATAGTAGTGACATGGTTTGTAGGAACAGTGCTCAGGGTAAGACTGAGTAACACTTGTAATTGTGGTACACTGGCCAGTCTCTATAGTAGTGACATGGTTTGTAGGAACATTGCTCAGGGTAAGACTGAGTAACACTTGTACTTGTGTACTGGTTAAAATATGCCAACACTGATTGGTACAGCAACCTTACTGTAAGCAGGGAATTCTTTCGTGGGTGCAGGCACGATCAAGGCTATATAGTAACCTGGTCTACTTTATTTAAGATTACTACAAGAAACTGTGAAAGAATTGACTTGGATGACCAAATTTATGATGGGCAGCTGAGGTTAAAACTGAAGGGCCCATCGTTTGACAAACTGGTGAGAATACGAACTATTGGAACGTGAAATGTGAGAAAAGTATGTGGTAAAGAGAATGAACTGTTAGAGGAACTGATTGGAAGAAAAATTGATATTCTGTGTGCATGTGAAACCAAGCGGAAAGATGTTTTGATGACGAGTGATGGTAGTGTGGTACTGTGGTCAGGGGTAAGTCAGGGAGTAGCCCAACAGCTAAACTCTTTGTGAGAAGGTATGAGTTGGTGCCATCTAGATTTATATATGGATACTATGAACATAGGTATTAGTAGAATTATGTTAGTTGCTGGTTATGTTCCGGTGGAGGGTGAAGATAAGAGCGGAGTTTTGGAATGAGCTCAACGGATTCTTAAATACACGTGAACTGTGTGAACGAATTATATTGTTAGAAGATATGAATGGATGGGTGGGTACTCAAAGAGAGAATTCAGGAAGATTGCTAGGAAGGTATAGTGATGACAGGGTGGATGAGAATGGTAATGAATTAGTGAGTCTGTGCATAGAGAAAGGTTTAATTGTGTCATGCACATCGTTTAAGCACAAAGATATTCACGTGTATACATGGTAAGGGGTAGATTTGAGAACGATGATTGATTTTGTGGTGTATGATGAGAGACTGAGAAGTTAAGTAAATAATTACAGGGCTGTGCGTAAAGCTGGATGTGCAATGGATCACTTGTTAGTGATTTCAGTAGTTGAATTAGGGAGGATTTTTTTTAATAAGCAGCGCAAGAGTATAATGCAAGTAAGAGTGAAAGTGTAAAAGGTGCAGGATAAAAGTGTGAGAGCGCAATGTGAAAAATTGCTGGGTGAAAAATTAACTTCTCAAGAACATGAATGGAATGTAGAAATAAATGCCAATAATATTGAAAGTCTTGGAAAAGAATAAAATAAACTGTAGTTGAGTTCGCGAAAGATGTGTGGGGATCCGCGGTGGTGGGAAACTTAAAAAGAGATGCATGGGGGAATGAACGGGGGAAAGAAGCTGTGAGAGAGAAGAAAGAAGCTTACAAACGAATGAATGCTGTAAAGAGTGAAACAGAACTTGAGGGCTGGGACATAGACAAAGAGAAAAAGATGAATACAAAGAAAGTGGTAAAGGAGAGTAAAGAACAAATGGTAGACCTTCCAGACTGCTCTAATACAAGATACTGACTGAAGGTTCTTCTTAAGTAAAGAAATAATGCAACTGGCAACACTGGAATTATTTCACAGGGGTTCTATCCGGTGAAATTACTTTTTTGTCAGAGGTAAAATGTCTTTTAAACTTTTTTTTTTCTCTTTCGTGTTTTATCCTGCTCCTCCACTCTCTACATTGTTTATTTAAATGCCAGGCACTCTATCCTGAAAGTTGTTTGTGTGTTACCTTGCATTAATGAGGACTGGAACCGTAGATTTGAATTAGAACAATCTCGATCAAGTCTGAGATAAAGAACTCTTATTCTTAAACATGAAGGGAACTAATTTGCTCAGTCCTCACTATACACCCAGTCCTCACTCTACACCCAGTCCTCAATATTTCCTCACAAACTCTCGGGATAAAAATGTTTTGTTGTAAGTTAAACTCTGTTGTTATTTCAAGCTAGAGTGGAACTTTTTGTGGATTTGTCAGGGAGATAAAGGGAGTGGGGGAAGGGGATATTTCCACTGCCTCGTCCTTTGAACGTTGAGCCCATCATCATCATCATCATCATCATCAACCTGCTCGCTCTCATCCCTTCACAACAAGACCAATAGCTCCCTCCCTCTCACTCACACATTCCTCCTCGGGCTAACTTGTACACTTTACACAAGAATCAGAACCTGTGTTTTTAGTTCCTTGCCCAAGAATCAGAACCTGTGTTTAGTTCGTTGCCTAAGAATCAGAACCTGTGTTTAGTTCCTTGCCCAAGAATAAGAACCTGTGTTTAGTTCCTTGCCCAAGAATAAGAACCTGTGTTTAGTTCCTTGCCCAAGAATCAGAACCCGTGTTTAGTTCCTTGCTCAAGAATCAGAACCTGTGTTTAATTCCTTGCCCAAGAATCAGAACTTGTGTTTAGTTCCTCGCTCAAGAATCAGAAACTGTGTTTACTTCCTGCACTGCTGGATGAACGCATATATTGATTACGATAATGTGTTAGTGATGAGGAAGGGGGCATTTCAGAGGAAATACACCCGCATTTGCGTGGAGGACAAAAGGAAGACTCTTAGGGAACAAAAGCAGTACACCTGACAGGGATTCGAACCCCGATCTCCTCGTGACCGGAAATCCGGTTTTAGTACGGGAGTGACGTGGGAGACACCATGACCACCGTAGCGGAGTTCAGTTTTATTAATATATAATATAATGTGGAGGTTGAGCTTGGCTGAAGAGTGGTCTCAACACCAATGCGTCCCGTGGGGGATCGAACCCTGGACTCACAAGTAGATAGCTAACTGAGTCTGTTTTAAAACATTTCTCTTAACTTAGTCTTGGACTTTTTTTATGTTATAAAATGTCTTCCTATTTAAATAACAAATGCACCCGAGATATCCCAAGTTTTAAAGCTCACATCTCAGTTTGATTTCCCCTGAGTACGTCATAACAGACACATTATCAGATGAGTTACAATAACAGCAATAACAGTTCTCTTCTCACGTGTCGACTGCAGCGCTCAATGGTTGAATGTATCACTAACGCCGGGTTTGCTGCACACCACATAATGTTAATATTTCAATATAATAATCAGAGCCTAAACTAACACATCCTATGGTTTCAAGTCTGGTTCCAACGCTATCAGATGGTTTGTTTTCTCACCCCGTCTCACTCGGGATACACGCATGCGTACTAGTTGCGATAGTGTTTTAGGGACGAGGAGGGTGCAAAATTGAGGAATTGTACCCACATTTACGTGGAGGGAGTGGAAAACCACTAAGGATTAACCACTCTCAGCGTAACCGGCTGATATTTGAACCCCGACAGGAGAAACCAAAATATACGAACATGATGTTTAATCCGCGAGCTCACCGCTGTAGGTGACTCCCTAATTGGTCCGCAGTGTTCATCTGTTGGGGTCCCCGCATTTCCTCTGGCCGAGAATCGAACCGAGCACTTGTGTTCTGAGAACTGGGCTCAGAGAGAAACAAACAAGAGAAGAACAAGTTTCTCAACACTTGCTTGCGCTACTGGCCTTGAGAATACAAGGTTATATCGGCACAACAAACTGACTTAACCTAGGATAGCACCTGGCTTGTCACTATCACATTCGGTAACTCTCATCAATGGGCATGAGGACAAAGACGTCAAACTCTAGTATGATTCATTGATGGAGAGATCGAGGTTCGAGAACCGGCTGGATGCAGTTAGGACTTTTGTTTTTATTAAATTACTTCTCATACTCCCTCTACGCAAATGCGGATACATTTGTTCAAATATTCTTTCCTTATGCCTACCACATTGGTGTAATAGATATATTGCATATAACCCGTATGGGTAGTAAGACATAAAGTTGGAGGAAAATACGAGAGTTAAAAATATATTTATACTATTCTCTGTTTCTCTCAAACTAATGTAGATACATTTTCTTCACAATCATCCCCCTCTTCCCTATTATTTGTATTGGGTTATTGATAATCATGTCGTTAAACGTAACAATGGATTGTAGTAAAACAAATGTTGGTGGTTGGTGGTATCGTAGATTAGATTGTTCCTTAGTGGTTTGTCTTGTTGGATTGTTCCTCTGTATCGTAGATTAGATTGTTCCTTAGTGATTTGTCTTGTTGGATTGTTCCTCTGTATCGTAGATTGGATGGTTCCTTAGAGGTTTGTCTTGTTAGATTGTTCCTCTGTATCGTAGATTGGATGGTTCCTTAGTGGTTTGTCTTGTTGGATTGTTCCTCTGTATCGTAGATTGGATGGTTCCTTAGTGGTTTGTCTTGTTGGATTGTTCCTCTGTATCGTAGATTGGATGGTTCCTTAGTGGTTTGTCTTGTTGGATTGTTCCTCTGTATCGTAGATTGGATGGTTCCTTAGTGGTTTGTCTTGTTGGATTGTTCCTCTGTATCGTAGATTGGATGGTTCCTTAGTGGTTTGTCTTGTTGGATTGTTCCTCTGTATCGTAGATTGGATGGTTCCTTAGTGGTTTGTCTTGTTGGATTATTCCTCTGTATCGTAGATTGTATGGTTCCTTACAGGTTTGTCTTGTTGGATTGTTCCTCTGTATCGTAGATTAGATGGTTCCTAACAGGTTTGTCTTGTTGGATTGTTCCTTTGTATCGTAGATTAGATTGTTCCTTAGTGGTTTGTCTTGTTGGATTATTCCTCTGTATCGTAGATTGTATGGTTCCTTAGTGGTTTGTCTTGTTAGATTGTTCCTCTGTATCGTAGATTAGTTGGTTCCTTAGTGGTTTGTCTTGTTGGATTGTTCCTCTGTATCGTAGATTAGATGGTTCCTTAGTGGTTTGTCTTGTTGGATTGTTCCTATGTATCGTAGATTGGATGGTTCCTTAGTGGTTTGTCTTGTTGGATTGTTCCTCTGTATCGTAGATTATATGGTTCCTTAGAGGTTTGTCTTGTTAGATTGTTCTTCTGTATCGTAGATTAGATGGTTCCTTAGTGGTTTGTCTTGTTGGATTGTTCCTCTGTATCGTAGATTGGATGGTTCCTTAGTGGTTTGTCTTGTTGGATTGTTCCTCTGTATCGTAGATTGGATGGTTCCTTAGTGGTTTGTCTTGTTGGATTATTCCTCTGTATCGTAGATTGTATGGTTCCTTACAGGTTTGTCTTGTTGGATTGTTCCTCTGTATCGTAGATTAGATGGTTCCTAACAGGTTTGTCTTGTTGGATTGTTCCTTTGTATCGTAGATTAGATTGTTCCTTAGTGGTTTGTCTTGTTGGATTATTCCTCTGTATCGTAGATTGTATGGTTCCTTACAAGTTTGTCTTGTTGGATTGTTCCTCTGTATCGTAGATTAGTTGGTTCCTTAGTGGTTTGTCTTGTTGGATTGTTCCTCTGTATCGTAGATTATTTGGTTCCTCAGTGGTTTGTCTTGTTGGATTGTTCCTCTGTATCGTAGATTAGTTGGTTCCTCAGTGGTTTGTCTTGTTGGATTGTTCCTCTGTATCGTAGATTAGATTGCTCCTTAGTGGTTTGTCTTGTTTGAGTCTGAACATTTCAATATTTACATCAATGTTCTCACGAGTCGTGTGTTGACCTTGAGTGACCTCTAGAGCATAAGATGGTTGAATGTTTGTCAAGAGTTTGTACTTTGGTTTGTTCCAGTTGGTGTGAACTGTTTCAAAGACACATTTTACAGTCCATTGTTCATAAAAAGAGGCTTATCCGACAGCGAGAAATGATACGTAAATTAATATTCAAGTAATTATGTCACTTTGGTAATTATGATTAATAAATTCAAATTAATAACGTAGTAGTATTTTTTATGTCGGCTCTTCCTATGAAGATTGAAGTGTTCTTGTGGAACAAAGTTTAGTTGATTTAGCGGAGCCTTTCAATATTGTACTTCTTTGAGTTATTTTACTCTTATCAAATATATAATAAGTGACACATTTCAACATCGAGATTATCATGAATCCTTACGCCCGCCCTCGGGGTGTTGTTTGGATTAGGATTGAAGCCCTCAAATAACGAATAGTTTAATTTGTGTAACTCTCGAAAATTGTATATATATAAATATATATTTTGTAAGTGTTTACAATCATGATAGTATAATAAAGATAATATGAGGTTATCTTACTGATTACTTATATTTGAAAACTGGGTCTCAAACTCTGAGAAGGTAAATAGGACTGTGCTCATGTGGTCCCATGTGCAGACCACTGTTTGAGAACCTTGCAGCTATACGAGTAGGGAGGGCACATTTTACTAAGTCAACAATGATAACACTCTCTCTTTTGTGTTAGACTGGCCTGTTGATGACTTAGAGATCGGGTCAGATCTACTGAGGGTCAATGGTTTCCCACCCTCCTACCACGCAAATACGGACGTAGGAACAGGTCGTAAGGCGCGGTGATGAAAAACATTGATTAAATTTCACTTTATGATTGTTATTTTTCTAGGTAATAAAAAGTGACAGATGCAAATCACATCACTTGACGTATGAATACATGAAGGTATATCTATTAACTTTTTTAGCGGTCACATAAGGTGGAGGATGGAGGAACATCGTCATTATTGCTTTCTCCACGCTTATACTTGTTCTACTTCCTGCAAACTACCCATATAATCCCTACCACGTGTGTGAGCCATTAATAATCCCTCAGGTTCTCATTCGAACAACTAAGGTTGATCCCCGGTACCTTTAGCCAAGATCTGCGCCGGTCAACTCGGCCTCTGATTGGATAGTTGCCTCATGATTGAAAGCAGAGAATGTGTGGTGTGTGTTCTAGTCACATCCTGGCCATGTGTGATAGGTTGTATTATTTCTTCATTACTCACCTAGGAGCGGACGATGCTCTAACTAGAACACTAGCACTCACCAAGGAGAGGACGATGCTCCAACTAGAACATTAGCATTTACCAAGGAGAGGACGATGCTCCAACTAGAACACTAGCACTCACCAAGGAGAGGACGATGCTCCAACTAGAACACTAGCACTCACCAAGGAGAGGACAATGCTCCAACTAGAACACTAGCACTCACCAAGGAGAGGACGATGCTCCAACTAGAACACTAGCACTCACCAAGGAGAGGACGATGCTCCAACTAGAACACTAGCACTCACCTAGGAGAGGACGATGCTCCAACTAGAACACTAGCACTCACCAAGGAGAGGACGATGCTCCAACTAGAACACTAGCACTCACTAAGGAGAGGACAATGCTCCAACTAGAACATTAGCATTTACCAAGGAGAGGACGATGCTCCAACTAGAACACTAGCACTCACCAAGGAGAGGACGATGCTCCAACTAGAACACTAGCACTCACCAAGGAGAGGACGATGCTCCAACTAGAACACTAGCACTCACCAAGGAGAGGACGATGCTCCAACTAGAACACTAGCACTCACCAAGGAGAGGACGATGCTCCACCTAGAACACTAGCACTTACCAAGGAGAGGACGATGCTCCACCTAGAACACTAGCACTCACCTAGGAGAGGACAATGCTCCAACTAGAACACTAGCACTCACCAAGGAGAGGACGATGCTCCAACTAGAACACTAGCACTCACCAAGGAGAGGACGATGCTCCAACTAGAACACTAGCACTCACCAAGGAGAGGACGATGCTCCAACTAGAACACTAGCACTCACCAAGGAGAGGACGATGCTCCAACTAGAACACTAGCACTCACCAAGGAGAGGACGATGCTCCAACTAGAACACT
Source organism: Timema podura (assembly GCA_033556935.1). NCBI lineage: Eukaryota > Metazoa > Arthropoda > Insecta > Phasmatodea > Timematidae > Timema > Timema podura. The sequence continues at coordinate 40,878,822 of JAVRXN010000003.1, forward strand.
AGCACTCACCAAGGAGAGGACGATGCTCCAACTAGAACACTAGCACTCACCAAGGAGAGGACGATGCTCCAACTAGAACACTAGCACTCACCAAGGAGAGGACGATGCTCCAACTAGAACACTAGCACTCACCAAGGAGAGGACGATGCTCCAACTAGAACACTAGCACTCACCAAGGAGAGGACGATGCTCCAACTAGAACACTAGCACTCACCAAGGAGAGGACGATGCTCCAACTAGAACACTAGCACTCACCAAGGAGAGGACGATGCTCCAACTAGAACACTAGCACTCACCAAGGAGAGACGATGCTCCAACTAGAACACTAGCACTCACCAAGGAGAGGACGATGCTCCAACTAGAACACTAGCACTTACCAAGGAGAGGACGATGCTCCAACTAGAACACTAGCACTCACCAAGGAGAGGACGATGCTCCAACTAGAACACTAGCACTCACTAAGGAGAGGACGATGCTCCAACTAGAACACTAGCACTTACCAAGGAGAGGACGATGCTCCAACTAGAACACTAGCACTCACTAAGGAGAGGACGATGCTCCAACTAGAACACTAGCACTCACCTAGGAGAGGACGATGCTCCAACTAGAACACTAGCACTCACTAAGGAGAGGACGATGCTCCAACTAGAACACTAGCACTCACCTAGGAGAGGACGATGCTCCAACTAGAACACTAGCACTCACCAAGGCGAGGACGATGCTCCAACTAGAACACTAGCACTCACCAAGGAGAGGACAATGCTCCAACTAGAACACTAGCATTTACCAAGGAGAGGACGATGCTCCAACTAGAACACTAGCACTCACCAAGGCGAGGACGATGCTCCAACTAGAACACTAGCACTCACCAAGGAGAGGACGATGCTCCAACTAGAACACTAGCACTTACCAAGGAGAGGACGATGCTCCAACTAGAACACTAGCACTCACCAAGGAGAGGACGATGCTCCAACTAGAACACTAGCACTTACCAAGGAGAGGACGATGCTCCAACTAGAACACTAGCACTCACCAAGGAGAGGACGATGCTCCAACTAGAACACTAGCACTCACCAAGGAGAGGACGATGCTCCAACTAGAACACTAGCACTCACCAAGGAGAGGACGATGCTCCAACTAGAACACTAGCATTTACCAAGGAGAGGACGATGCTCCAACTAGAACACTAGCACTCACCAAGGAGAGGACGATGCTCCAACTAGAACACTAGCACTCACCAAGGAGAGGACGATGCTCCAACTAGAACACTAGCACTCACCAAGGAGAGGACGATGCTCCAACTAGAACACTAGCACTCACCAAGGCGAGGACGATGCTCCAACTAGAACACTAGCACTCACCAAGGAGAGGACGATGCTCCAACTAGAACACTAGCATTTACCAAGGAGAGGACGATGCTCCAACTAGAACACTAGCACTCACCAAGGAGAGGACGATGCTCCAACTAGAACACTAGCACTTACCAAGGAGAGGACGATGCTCCAACTAGAACACTAGCACTCACCTAGGAGAGGACGATGCTCCAACTAGAACACTAGCACTCACCTAGGAGAGGACGATGCTCCAACTAGAACACTAGCACTTACCAAGGAGAGGACGATGCTCCAACTAGAACACTAGCACTCACCTAGGAGAGGACGATGCTCCAACTAGAACACTAGCACTCACTAAGGAGAGGACGATGCTCCAACTAAAACACTAGCACTTACCAAGGAGAGGACAATGCTCCAACTAGAACATTAGCATTTACCAAGGAGAGGACGATGCTCCAACTAGAACACTAGCACTCACCAAGGAGAGGACGATGCTCCAACTAGAACACTAGCACTCACCAAGGAGAGGACGATGCTCCAACTAGAACACTAGCACTCACCAAGGAGAGGACGATGCTCCAACTAGAACACTAGCACTCACCAAGGAGAGGACGATGCTCCAACTAGAACACTAGCACTCACCAAGGAGAGGACGATGCTCCAACTAGAACACTAGCACTCACCAAGGAGAGGACGATGCTCCAACTAGAACACTAGCACTCACCAAGGAGAGGACGATGCTCCAACTAGAACACTAGCACTTACCAAGGAGAGGATGATGCTCCAACTAGAACACTAGCACTCACTAAGGAGAGGACGATGCTCCAACTAGAACACTAGCACTCACCTAGGAGAGGACGATGCTCCAACTAGAACACTAGCACTCACCTAGGAGAGGACGATGCTCCAACTAGAACACTAGCACTCATCTAGGAGCGGACGATGCTCCAACTAGAACACTAGTACTCATCAAGGAGCGGACGATGCTCCAACTAGAACACTAGCACTCACCAAGGAGAGGACGATGCTCCAACTAGAACACTAGCACTCACCAAGGAGAGGACGATGCTCCAACTAGAACACTAGCACTCGTCAAAGGAACAAGAAGTTAGTAAGAACACTATTGGACAGCTACAACAGGTCGTGTTGGATCACATTAAAATGTTTTCTCACAATACTGTAGACTTACCTTGACAAGCTACGCTATGGTACAGACACCAAGGTCGACCCTATAAGATAGAAACATTGTATTACACTGATGCTACCATTAATTTTAAACGGAATGTACACAACCTTGAACTAACCATCCTTAGCCTGGGTTCTTGGATGAGTTATTGTAAGCTACAGGTCCCCCCCTACCCCCCGAAACACACGCACCGGTGGGCACGCAGACAAAGGCGTCAATATACATCTCCCTAAGATTTTGGCTACCTCATCTCTACGCCAGTTATCCCAAACGGTTAATAGGACAGAGCCTACGATGCAGTCAAGAGGGGCTGGAATTTGACAACATTTTGATCGAAATCACTCTCCTACCAGTGTTGTGAAGGTTACTAGTCAAGATTTGACAACAGTTTGATCGAAATAACTCTCCTATTAGTGTTGTGAAGGTTACTAGTCAAGATTTGACAACAGTTTGATCGAAATAACTCTCCTACCAGTGTTGTTAAGGTTACTAGTCAAGATTTGACAACAGTTTGATCGAAATAACTCTCCTACCAGTGTTGTGAAGGTTACTAGTCAAGATTTGACAACAGTTTGATCGAAATCACTCTCCTACCAGTGTTGTGAAGGGTACTAGTCAAGATTTGACAACAGTTTGATCGAAATCACTCTCCTACCAGTGTTGTGGAGGGTACTAGTCAAGATTTGACAACAGTTTGATCGAAATCACTCTCCTACCAGTGTTGTGGAGGGTACTAGTCAAGATTTGACAACAGTTTGATCGAAATCACTCTCCTACCAGTGTTGTGGAGGGTACTAGTCAAGATTTGACAACAGTTTGATCGAAATCACTCTCCTACCAGTGTTGTGGAGGCGACAAGTCAATTTGGCGACCTGCCAGCTACAGCTCTTCCAGGCCTCACATGGTCGTATCGTCAGAACAGCTGTTGAAGTTGACGTCAGCTTCTTGTCAGCTCCTTTTGTGTGTGCAGACTTACAAGACTGTCTGCTTAGTACACACCTACCTACAAGACTGTCTGCTTAGTACACACCTACAAGACTGTCTGCTTAGTACACACCTACCTACAAGACTGTCTGCTTAGTACACACCTACAAGACTGTCTGCTTAGTACACACCTACAAGACTGTCTGCTTAGTACACACCTACAAGACTGCCTGCTTAGTACATACCTACAATACTATGAGATACACCAGGCCTGCTCTGTCAGAACAAACAAAGCCTGTTTTGACATATTTCCAAGTTGTTGTGGATGAACTGGTCGATATTACTCGTACAGCTCTGGTAAACATCCCTCGGCTCGTGTCCTCGTTATATTCATTGTGGTTCAGCTGGATCACTGAACATGCCTCTAACCTATTTACAGGTCTTCTTAAACTGTGTGTGGGTCGCAGTAAGAGGTTTCTGAACGCGCAAAGGCCAACAATCAATTCAAAATCAGACGCGTAATGAATCCGAGGCAGCGCTCGGCCTATTGCATCGCGTGACTTCACTGCAGCCTTGGTTCTGAGCACACAACAAACTGTAACATAACTACGTTAAAAATATAATTTAAAGTTTTACTAAAAAAGTTAACATATGGGTTAAGATTAATTTATTTTGTAAATATTTAATTTTAATTTTAAGGTATTTTGAATAGTAAAATTAACTTAAATTGGTTACTGATAATTTTAAATGAAGTGAACTAAATAAAAGAATGGGTTAAGATTAATTTACTTTATAAAATATTTAATTTTAATGCTAAGGTATTTTGAATAGTAATAGAGTGGGAAATGTTTCTTCACAAATGGTTACAGCTACAAAGGATTTTATAACTGAAAATAACCTTCCCAAAGTATTAATCGTAAGAGTATATAATTGATCATCTGAAGTGCCTGGAGAGACAGTTTCAGAAATACTTTACTTCAAATTTTGATTTTAAAGAACTAATCTGGGTTCATAAAACATATTCTATTGAAATTAAAAACGTAAATCATCTGCCATTAAAAGTTCAAGAAGAGTTTGCCGAGTTATAAAGGACACACGTTTGCTAAAAAAAATTGTTAAAAGAATTTTGGCTTGGGATTAGGACAGAATTCCCAACAATTTCTGAAATGGCCCCAAATATACTTATGCTATTTAGTAATAGGTATCTATGTGAAGCAACTTTCTCTTCTCATCATTGACGGCTATAAAATAAAAATATCGATCAACTCTGAAAAACGTTAAAGATGCTCTACGTCCTGCGGTATCAAAAATTCAGCCAAGACTTAATTCTTTATGTAAAAATAAACAAGCACAACCTTTCTCATTAGAAAGCGAATTTGCTTTCCTCTTTAATAAATGATCAAATAATTGTAAGAATTGTTTCAAAATAAATTTATTTTGGATTTATTATCAGTAAATGTTTGATTTGTTTACCTATTTTATATCCCTATCCACTCCGGGGTCGCGCGTGAATGAATTTTAAGAAGCCCTGAGCAAGAAGAACAATCTGGAAGCTGAAGGAGGCAGAGGACAGGGTTTATTGGCGGTCTAATTGACCAAGTCGGCACAAATGATTAGACGCACAAAGGACCTCTCTGTTTTATTGACTTCTGTGTGTCCTATCTTTGAGCTCCGGTGAGGTCATTTCCCTCCAATCTAATTACAGTATGGCCACAGTTGCGCCTCTAATTAAAACACTGACGCTAATTAGGATAGACGACTTGGTAAATGTTCTTGTAGAGAGTAAAACCTACGCGTGGAAATGAAGTTGCTGGAGGAGAAACACTTTTTGTGCGCATTTGGTCATTTGGGCACTTAATTTCCATCAAATAGAGCACGTAATTACGTTAACTGTTATTTTAATTATTACCTTTTCCGTAACATAAATCAAGACAATTTTGTAATAATAATCAAAGTGTCGCGCGTAGCCTCCAGATAATGACAACAAAGTTGTTCATGATTTTCTTCGTGTTCTCGTCTGCCGGGACAAACTTCCCCTCGTACTCCTCTGTTTGTGCGAGTTGGCATTGATACAAGTTTGTTAAAACCTCAGTTTAACTTCCCATGCTCTCACTTGTTTCGATAAATCTCACTCATTTCCTAATAACTGCGTGTGAAGTGAATCTTGAGCCAACTCGTCTGATGACAACCCCAGGGACATGTCGTCACTTCCGGACCGGTAATAGTCACTCATGGGGTATCTTACTACCCGTCCGGGATACCTGCATATTTATATTAATGGGGCAAGGATGAAGACGGTAGAGGAAATGTTCCCACATTTGTGTGGAGGAAATAGGAATCAATATAGTAAAAACTACTCTCGGTACAGTCTGCCGGGATTTGAACCCCGTCGCCGGGAATAAACTTTATTGCAAGAGTGACGCTACTACTTGCCAATGATGGGGTGGTGACAGCTAGCTAAGGTCACCAGATCACTTCTCGTGTATCCATACGCCAAACCATGTGTTGATTTGTTGTTACTTAGGGCAGTCAAAACATTCACACAAACAATTTGTTTTTAATTACCACTGGTGTTCACATCATTAAAACATGAACTCATGAAAATAGTTGATGTTTCTTTTTGTGGTTCAAATTCGCAAAAGCTGCATTCTTTTCATAAATTAAGATGGTGAACCAAACAAAACTAAGGCCGCTGATGACGTCATACAAAACATATTCGGCTATGTTCATGTTCATGTGCTTACAAAATAAAAATGTTTTATTTGTGAATAATATTTTGCATGGCTATTTCTCTAAAGGCCACCCCTATACACGCTCAATATTATTTTGTCAATATATTGCGTGAAAATGATTCGACCTTAGACGATCAATATTACTGTGCAATACGCAATATTGTGCAATATTAGTGAAGGAGGCCTTGAGTTATAAAAATAAATTTATTTATTTTGGTGGACAGTTATAACAAAGTACAAATGTGAGTATAATACTTTCTATTTTATTATTTCATGTAGGCCTACTATAATATATCTTGTTGCCACAACCACGAATAAAAACATAAATTTTATTAATATATTTTGTTTTACTCATGGAAAAGCCAATCATACAGAGATCCTTATTGAAGTATTATTATAATCATTTATTAACATTTGATTGATAATATAGTATTACTAATAAAATAAATATTATCACACGATGTTTGCAACACAACTCTTCCACTGGCTGTCAGACGTCACTCCTCTTGTGTCATGTTGGGACACCTGTTTGACCCTCTCGTGTTTCTATACAGGTGATGCAACACAACAAAACTAAACTGTCCACACGCTTCGTTTCGATTTTTCTTCAACCCGACTTGTTTTTTTTTTCCCAACACCGACTTGTTTTTTTTTTTTTTTAAATATGCCGGGTCCGACACTTTAGCTTCGCCAATAAACACATGGAAAAATAAAATGATAGCTTATGTTCAATTTTTGTCTGAGCTGTGATGTACACTAATAATTATATACTCTGAATAGTATCAGTCTTACCTTGACTGGTTACACCATAGTGGAACCAAGCAACACACGTGGGTCCTGCTTGTAGCCAAGGCCGTAGTCAAGGGGGGGTTTTGGGGGTTCAACCCCCCCTCCCCCGAAATGTTATGAACAAAACATATATGGCTTTATTTATGGTTCAAACAATGTCAAAATTAAGGTACAAATACAAATTAGGGGGCTGTGTTACCATAAAAAGAACTTTAGAGAGCTTCTAAAACTGTTTATCATTTATAATTTTTTCTAGCCTCCAGAAATTGAGGGATGTGCCCACAACCCCCCCCCCCCCCCAATCATTGGCTGGCTACGGCCTTGCTTGTAGCTGTATACTGTCAACATTGATAACATATCACTGTATCATTGTTGTTCTGTAAGTATTGATAACATGTATCAGACATGACAGCTGCAGATATCATCACTTGACGTATGAATACAAGAAAGATTGTTTATAACTGTCACAAAGTTTTCTCCCGTCTATATCGGACTGCGAACTAAAACCGAGGTCGTATTTTCTCTGGGTTTTTTTTAAATAACTTTTCACAAAAATCTCGCATTTGTGGGCACGTGGACTAAATGTCAGGCTCATTGTATAGTTTCTGTTTATGGGAATGTCAGGGTTTAAATTCCGGATGGATTGACTAACTGAAGGGAGGGGAGGATTTATTAAAACGCTTCTCCACTCCATGCAAATGTGGGTACCTTTCCTCTAGCTTATATGGTTCTCATTCTTACTTTATGATAATATAGACACGGATATATACACCTCGGCGGTCGTGAGTTCGTTTATCGGTGATCCAGTAGGGGGTGGTTCCCCCCCTCTTTCCAGGCGAATGTCAAGTTGTTCCTGTTCTCGGTAATGATGTCAAGTGAAAGGATGTGAGTGCTTGTCCACTCATTGATGAGCCCCTCGGCTATATTGAAACAGATGACGTCATTATTTCATAGAGGGGAGAGACTGACAGTGGAAGTGTTTAAAGACGTCAATAAAAAGCTATCAAATGAATAGTGGACAAGAACAGGGGTGGACAAGATGTGTTTCTAACATACACACCCCTGACTTTAGTTCCAGCGACATAACATAACATACACACGAGGTTTTCAACGTGCGTACAACTTACAAACTAACTCGGCTCGGACTTCTTGATGAACCACCATGCGATTCGACCATATTATTTTGTAGAAATATAACATAGTTTGGGAGTTTGGCACAATTTTGAGAATTATGGTATGCGAGCTTTGTATACCAAATGTGTATGCATTGTTCGACATGGATCAATTCCAAATACCTAAATGTTTAACAGGTCTGATCTCATGCTATGTTATATAAAACTGGTCTCTTCTCACGATATGGTCCATCAAAATGGTCTGTTCTCATACCGCTCAGGGTATAAAGCCGCTCTACTCCACACACGTTGTAATGTTTGTTTTAATGGTATGTGAACTAACCGGCGATGTTTATGTTAATATTTCTCGCTCTGATGCGATCATTCCCTTGCTTCCAACCTTGTGGCTGTGTTTTCCTGATGAGACGTGGTTGTCTGTATGTCTGGTCACTAATGATTGTCATTACGACTACAGACAGACTCCCTGAACAGAGGTAGAAAAAAACATTATCGGCCTCTGTACTAAATATCTCCAGTAAACTTGTGCATGAGGCTAAAATTGTGAGACAAGATGTAGATTGTGTTGTATTCCATTGGTCCATTGTGTGATGACAGCCTGTATTCCATTGGCTCATTGTGTGATACAATAGCCTGTATTCCATGTATTGTGTATACAAAGCTTGTATCCATTGTTCATGTGATGACAACAGCTGTTTCATGGTCATTGTGTGAACAATAGCTTGTATTCCATTGGTCCATTGTGTGATGACAGCCTGTATTCCATTGGCTCATTGTGTGATACAATAGCCTGTATTCCATTGATTTATTGTGTGATGACAACAGCCTGTATTCCATTGGTTTCATTGTGTGATGACAACAGCTGTATTCCATTGGTTCATTGTGTGATACAATAGCCTGTATTCCATTGGTCATTGTGTGATACAGCCTGTATTCCATTGGTTTATTGTGTGATACAATACGCCCTTGTTATTTCCATTGTTCCAGTATTTGTGTGATGACACAACAAGTGCGCTGTTTTATTTCCATTGGTATCCATTGTGGTCATTGTTGACAACAGGTATTCAATCAAATAATATCCTTGTCACGGGAATCGAACCCGGGTGTCCAGGTGTCATCTTTCAACAAATGTAAATTAATGGAAATAGATCACTCTATCCACAAACATATCCGTATAAACATAACAATCTAATCTAATCTAATCTAATCTAATCTAATCTAATATTGGACATTCGACTTAGCTGTGGTTTCATGTCTAGACTGGCTACCGGTTCATCCCACACGTCAATCTTAGATTCTTGCCTTAAACCATGAGAGAAGAATATAAAACTATGTCTATGTTATCAGGCACAAGGATCTGCAATGGCGGCCTAGAGGAGGAGACAATAAATACCGAATATTATCCCGTGGACTGAGTTTGACTGTTTGACAGACAGACAGATAATTAATTAATTAATTTTTTACTATGACGTAGTTTTGATTAAAATGCATGACATTACGTAGTTTTAACACAGCATACGTCAGAGAACAAATGCAATCAATCAAAGAACCAACACCATTCTCGCCTCAGCCGTACAATATCATTAATAATGGAGGTCGGCCAAAGATTGAGAAATACATTTCATCTGTTGCTATTAACATAAATGGAATAATTGATTATTTAGAATGACTAGTAAAAAAAACACCAAAATGCCAGTGGTTCTCAAAGTTTATTTTCCCCGTACCACTCATGTGTATTACGGATCTGTCGCGTACCACTGAACTATTACAAATTTCTCGAGGATAGAGCTTTGTCTCGGAGTGATAAAGTAGTAAAAATTACAACTGTTTTTGAAAGTATCTGTTATTTATTTATAAAAAAGCGTTACAATGTTCTTAAAGTGTAAGAATTCAGTGATAAGGATGGTGCTGGCGAGGAGGTGTCGGGTTCAGTTTTACTTAGTTTTAAGCGCAAATTTGGGTCAAGATTCAATTATTACAAGACCCGCCTCGGTGGCGTAGTTGGCTAACGCGCTAGTCGTGTTGAGCTCGACCGCCGAGGACGGGGAGATCGAGGTTCGAATCTCGGTCGGGTGAACTGGGGGTGGTTTTTCCTAAATGGTTTTCCACTCTCCCTCCACGCAAATGCGGGTTCACTTCCTCTAAATTCAACCCTCCCAATTCCTAATCCATTAGAGTAATTAGTACTTAAGCGTATAACCCGAACGGGTAGTAAGACGCGGTGCTAAATATTATATTATTATTAATTATTACGAGATTTATTTTTTACTGTCACTCCAGCCATTGTATAAGGACTATCTATGGTTGGTTTGTTATTTTAACGCAGCGCCATCTATGATTGGCTGTCTGGTATATTTATTATTTTATTCAGTGGCTAATTTGTCTTAATTCCTATTGGTTGAGATTACGTCCTAATAATTTTCACTGTTGACAGGTTATTTTGTAAAAGCGTAATTACGCGTATACTTGCGATTGCGTAGTTGCTAGTCCGACTAGCGGGTGTGTTGCCACTGCACTTAGCTATATTTGTATTATTCAAACCGGACGTTGCCTACCTATGACGTCACGGCGAGTCAAGCTGGGATCTCACCCATGTAAATGTATTTCAGTTTAATTCGCTCATCTTTGAAGATGTAGCATTGAAACAAAAACATATCTAGAAATAGTCTTACTTGTCACATCAACATTTTTTGATCTTGAAGTAGTTTTTTGCTAACGTATTTTTTTTTTGTTAAACTGTCCACAGCTCAGGCAGGCTATCTTGTATGTTCGTTAACCCACAACCCCCCTGTCCTCTCAACAAAACTCACATCTGGTTGTTATTGTTACATTGTATGGTTACTAACTAGCACACACAGTAACCGGGTGAAGGGGACTCCCCCAGACCTGCAGGTACACACACACACAGTAGCCGAGTGAAGGGGACTCCCCCAGACCTGCAGGTACACACACACAGTAACCGAGTGAAGGGGACTCCCCCCAGACCTGCAGGTATACACACACACAGTAGCCGAGTGAAGGGGACTCCCCCAGACCTGCAGGTACACACACACACACAGTAGCCGAGTGAAAGGGACTCCCCAGACCTGCAGGTACACACACACACAGTAACCGAGTGAAGGGGACTTCCCCAGACCTGCAGGTACACACACACAGTAGCCGAGTGAAGGGGACTCCCCCCAGACCTGCAGGTACACACACACACACACACAGTAGCCGAGTGAAGGGGACTCCCCCAGACCTGCAGGTACACACACACAGTAACCGAGTGAAGGGGACTCCCCCAGACCTGCAGGTACACACACACACAGTAGCCGAGTGAAGGGGACTCCCCCCAGACCTGCAGGTACACACATACACAGTAGCCGAGTGAAGGGGACTCCCCCCAGACCTGCAGGTACATACACACACACACACACACACAGTAACCGAGTGAAGGGGACTCCCCCAGACCTGCAGGTACACACACAGTAGCCGAGTGAAGGGGACTCCCCCAGACCTGCAGGTACACACACACAGTAACCGAGTGAAGGGGACTCCCCCAGACCTGCAGGTACACACACCGTTTACCTGTTTACCTGGTCGACCTTGCGACAGACAGCTCCAATCTGGCCTCTCATTACGCGACCTCGGGCCAGATCAAGGGCCAGTGGCGCGCAGATAAATTACCTTTTGGAGGTGTCCTTGTGATATTAAGATCTCATTTGGTTTGGTTTGGTTTGCCGGTGATGGGCAGGTCCGGATTCAAATCCCGGCCGAGTGTATAGGCAGGCATATCTCGCTTTCTGAGGATTATAATAGTGTTCTCCCAGTTCCCGACAGCTGTCTGAGTCATGACTCTCTGCAGTACAGGAAAACAAACGGCACGGTGCACCTCGTTTATCTTAAATAAACACAGTTACATACTTAAGTTTTGTGAAACGACGTAATATACATTGTTACAGAAACATTCCACCAAAGAGCATGGTATTCAATTTCCCTATTTAAAGACTGCCATAAAAATATATGTGTTTGCTTACAGCTGAGAAAATATTGGTTTTATAAAAATATATTTCTAAAAGAAGACTTATTTTTAATAAAAGGCCTACTAAAACTTTGAAATGATAGTTATTTTGTATCTCACATGATCATGGACAATCTTGTGGCCACAGCATCTCTCACCATCTCGTGGCCACAGCATCTGTCACCATCTCGTGGCCACAGCATCTTTCACTATGTCATGGCCACAGCATCTTTCACCATCTCGTGGCCACAACATCTCGCACAATAGTGTGTTGTGGAGTTTGTTTTGTACCACTTTGTAACAAAGATTTGTTTCCTGTGTATTTGAAATAGAGTCAGCACATGTGGATTGATAGACTAAACACATCCTTGTAAACATTGGGATCTCCTTCCGAGGGTGAAATACTGAGGCTTCAGTTTACCTTGGACCAACACATGTGGATTGACAGACTAAACACATCCTTGTAAACATTGAGATCTCCTTCCGAAGGTGAAATACTGAGGCTTCAGTTTACCTTGGACCAACACATGTGGATTGACAGACTAAACACATCCTTGTAAACATTGAGATCTCCTTCCTAGGGTGAAATACTGATGCTTCAGTTTACCTTGAGCCAGTACACAAACAACACCGCAATGGAACATCATCATAACTGACAGTTAATATCAAAGCTGTCTAGAGCAACTTGCTATTCAACCTGCTTTATCCATGTACTCTCATCTGTTCAACGTTGTGGGGGGATTATGCAAGTTATGTATATCATATAATCTACAGCTGAATTAAACAACATTAAATAAATCTAAAATAATGGTTTTAAATTACACGTATTTATGTACCTAATAAATATTACGTGTCTCTATGATGTGTTCGCGTACCTCGTGGGGGGCGCTCACTCCAGGTTGAAACCAGTTAGTCGATACTACTCTAGGGAACCCCTTTCACACAAATTAACTACCGTAATTTCTCTGTTTTTGTTAATTTTTTTCTAACATGGTGTTATATTCACTTGGTTTACCCAGAATGAAAGAAAGCTTACCTTGATGTGTCCCACTATGGTGCAGCTTATAAGATAGTTCCATAGTGTAATTGGTCAAGGTAAAGAGCCCATTTCCACGAGCTAGACGGTAAATCTCACTACCTGTCCAAGATATCCGAATGTTTACACCACTTCCAGGGCCGAATGCAGTAGTTTTGTAAAGAGGGGGTCGGGGTCATTAATCATGTTTTTTTTTATGATTAGTTATAATTAACTGGTTAACAATACAATAACCTAATTCGTGACATAGTTATGCTGACAACAATTAATATTATTGAGAGGTTAAGTAATAAAAAATATTTTAAATCCTATTTGTATTTTATTGGGACGATAATAAATGTAAGCACATAAACATCACACAGTTATTATTGGTAGCACTCGGCCATTTGTGGCGCATCGATACCAACAGCTTGTCCCGGATAAACATTAAACTTGAGGGAAGAAGTTAGGAATACTACTGGAACTGTTATTGTTCTCGACCAGTTCGCGTGGAGAGAGTAGGGGAAAACGGGATTTTTTTAAATTTGTATTTAATGATGGAGGCTTAAAATATTTCTAAAGTATAGAATGTAGCTCAGCATCTGAAGTTAGGTTCTAGCTCTAACTGACGTGTTATACTCCCGTTGACGGGGAGGTCAGGGTATGAATCCCGGTCTAGTGCACCGAGGGTGGTTTTACCTTAAAAAAAAACCAATACAATACAATGTAATATTTACTGTTCCTCGTTTTAATAGTCTGCAAGAGGCAAGCGTTAGTGTGACGTAGATAAATAACAACACTACTAGATTGTCGCCTTTTGGTTTCATTTGCCTCCAACTGCTCTCCGAACTTTGTTGTCTTAGAAATGTTTGTATACAGACTGTGACGTGTCGGTCAATCCCAAGCTCCACGTTTTACCGTCCGAGATACCTGCTAGCTTCCACTGGGATAGCAACGAGAAAGGTCGAAATCAGAGGAAGTGTACTCGCATTTGAGGGGTGTAAAACAACCACCAGTACACCTGTCCTGGTTTTGAACCGCGTCATCTTCAGTTCAATCTATTGTGAGCGTGACGCCTTAGGGGACGGCCAGACTGAGCGCGCGAGCGACTAAAATATAAAATAGAACACATTGGTTGTAATGAGAGGTGGCCAGACTGGAGCGCGCACGCTTGAGCGCGCGCTCGACCCGGTACAGTCTAGTTTACAGGCGCTAGGAAATATTATTGTGTGTTGGTTCATTGAGTGCTAGGAAAACTTCTCATTTTGACATTTTTATTAATATCGATAGGCTTAGTACACTTGCTACTAACGGCCTAATTTAATTGATAAGATCATAAACCATACCTATATGTATATACACATATATATGTAAAACTGATATTTTAAAATACTTCAATATTATCAAAGTAGGCCTTTACAAATAAGAATCACCATTAGCGTGGAGAGAGAATGAGAAAACTACAACAATAAATCACTTGTTAAAACCCCCCTCAGTTCACTCAGCCAAGATTCGGAGCCTTCTCATCAACAACTAACGAGAGCTATCTGCTAATCACGCGCTCGCTCGCCAGTCTGGCCACCCAATCGCTCGCTCGCACGCTTGTCAGTCTGGCCGAAACCTTAAGACTAGGGACCAACTTACAACCCTACCAGAGGTCATTAATTGGTTCTCTGCTCTAACTATCTTGTGTTTTTTGTCCATACCTCTTTTATTTAGTCCTTGAACTCACTCTTTCCTCAGTAGGCCTACTTACTTATTTCCCCTCCTATCCGGGTAGAAATTATAGAATAAATAAAATGTATGTTTTCCAAATAAAATTCTTACTTTTCTCCTATCATAAGGTTGCACAGTAAATATAGATATTATGAAATATAAGAAAGGTGGATACTTCTCAATACTGGCTAGTCGCCAAAGGCAGCAAACGGCAACTATGGCTGATCAAGGTTATTTTGGTCACTATGAGAAAGTTGGACTACAGATGGACCAGTTGCCTATCTCTGCGTTAGACCATTTGTCTACATATGGATCAGTTGCCTACTCCTGCGTTAGACCATTTGACTAAATATGGACCAGTTGCCTACTCCTGCGTTAGACCATTTGACCACAGATGAACCAGTTGCCTACCTCTGCGCTAGACCATTTGACCACAAATGGACAAGTTGCCTACCTCTGCGTTAGACCATTTGACTACATATGGACTAGTTGCCTACTCCTGCGTTAGACCATTTGACTACATATGGACCAGTTGCCTACTCCTGCGTTAGACCATTTGACTACAGATGAACCAGTTGCCTACTCCTGCGTTAGACCATTTGACCACAGATGGACAAGTTGCCTATCTCTGTGTTAGACCATTTGACTACATACGGACCAGTTGCCTACTCCTGCGTTAGACCATTTGACTACAGATGAACCAGTTGCCTACTCCTGCGTTAGACCATTTGACTACAGATGAACCAGTTGCCTACTCCTGCGTTAGACCATTTGACTACATATGGACCAGTTGCCTACTCCTGCGTTAGACCATTTGACTATATATGGACTAGTTGCCTACTCCTGCGTTAGACCATTTGACTACATATGGACCAGTTGCCTACTCCTGCGTTAGACCATTTGACTACATATGAACCAGTTTCCTACTCCTGCGTTAGACCATTTGACCACAGATGGACAAGTTGCCTATCTCTGCGTTAGACCATTTGACTACATATGGACCAGTTGCCTACTCCTGCGTTAGACCATTTGACTACAGATGAACCAGTTGCCTACTCCTGCGTTAGACCATTTGACCACAGATGGACAAGTTGCCTACCTCTGCGTTAGACCATTTGACTACAGATGCGGGTATTATCAATGAAAAGTTTATCAGCTCTGCCATTGATGCTGTTTGTAGTTGTAACGTCTTGTAAACACATTCCCGACTCCTTGGATGAGTGTTGTGTTATTAATAAGTTACAGTCTAGCTGCTAACATTACAGAGATCAAACTTGAAGTCATTTCTTACAAAATGACAGTTTGACACTAAATACATGAAATGTGTGTTGAGTGGTATTTGAACTGTCATACAGATTCTTCCCATGCTAGTCATATTATAGATATACTCTAGTTGGTAAACTAGTTTGTAATTTGAGTCCTGGACTACAACGTTGCTTAGAAATACATTGTTGCTATATAAAATACTTTTTTTTTAAATTAATCATCAAAGAGAATTGATCAATTTATAAATAAATCATTTGTATCTTTCTGTTCCCTCTCAACTGATATTTCAGGGCTTCAAGTTTCATTTTTATATACTTAGCTCTTTTGAGCTATTTAACGTGCACGACTTATCAACTAACTTTAAGGGGATGGATCACCATGAGAGATGAGCGCGGCCGGTTTCTAAGACGATTTCTCTGTACATGATTACTAAGAAAACTATTATACATATTTTAATCAGATTTTTACTACTGTAAAGATCAATTCATTTACATGGTTTATAGTTTATTCCTATCTACCTAGCCAATTCCAATTTAAGTTTTAAAAAATAATTTAAAGATCACTGCATGAAACAAACTGGGCTTGTCATTTAAATGTGGGAAGACTTAGGCTAAAACGGTTTTCATTTTATTACAATAAACACATTTCTCTATCATTTAGTATAATTTAACGCCAGTTAAAAGTTAAATATTTGTAAGCAGCTTTGTTTAAATAATTTTTGCATGATCGTATTTTCTTGGTTTAGTGTTGTTTTTTTAAAAATCTGCAGACAAAGTATAAACCGAGTAAATATGATTGAGAATAATTATCATTTCATTTTTCAGCATACATATTGTTCTAAACTAAAATAAAGTGGTACAGTTTTATTTTAATTCAAAAAAGTGTTGTGGTGCAGTAGCCTGTGACCTAGCGGTGTAAGGTTGAACAAAATGAACCTCTCGAGAAAACTCATGGCAGTGATGCCAAGCGTTGCACGGTGACGAGCAGATGTTCACAGGAAAAATATCAACTCGACTGCGTTCATTTATTAAATAAGTTGTGTGAATACCACGTGTTTTGCAATGGATGCCGTTTCTGTAAAAAGAGATCGAAGAAAATAAAATAAAAAACTACTTTATCTCTCAACCAGACGAAAGAAAAATAAATGTTCTACTCTTGTGAATTGGATAAAAAAAAGTGTCATGAATTTATTATCATTTCTGCATGAAAAATACAATTTTAATACTGTAGTTTAAAATTCATCCATTAATTTCAAACCATGTGCGTAGAATACCTAATTAATATAATTACAGGATCCGTTTTGGTGACCTCATGATTTAAGGCACTACTCTTGCAAAAAACTGGACTGCTGAGGACGGGGATTGGTGTTCGATCCCAATTTGGTGCTATGAGGTTATTATTCCTAAAATGTTTTCCACTCACCCTCCACGCAAATGTGAGTGTAAGTCATCTAAAAGCAACCTTACCCTTCTCTGACACATTAGCTTAATTAGTACATCGGCGTAAAACCCACACGGGCTCGGTTCACTTTGGTGTACCAATCAAACACTTTGGCCCTACCTTTGGTAATCTGATCTGTAAACAGAGTCAATAATTTGGTATCGATAATACGGGGCTAACTAAATCACTATGGACTATTGACAATTTGAACAAGAAATACACTTGTCACAATAGATAAATGTCTTGAAACTATTTTGATATCAATTGTAAAGGTGGATAATGAAACGGGGTGGGGGGACTATTGAACATGCCTTCATCACCGCGCTTTTAAAATTAATAACATTAACACAGATACATATTTAATTTTGACAATTATTATTTTACAAAATAGTTTCATCACAAATATAATTTTTACTTTCTCGCACCCCTCGCGTGCCATAGTCAAAGATTTGGAAATAACGTAAGCTTTAGAGAGGAAGGGAAGGGGGGAACACAAATGCTAAGAGGAGGATGTTACTCAACACATATAAGAGTGTACAGTGTAAAGATTATTTCCATGTATTTTTTTTTTTTGTTCTTGTGATATTAGAAATGCTTCACTTCTTAATATTCTTTGATGTTATCCGTAAATTTACAATAATAAAGTAGGGTAGATAATAAATACGGTAATTAAGAGAAAGTGTTCCCACATTTGCGTGGAGTAAATGAACAATCACGAGGAAAAACACCTCAATTCACGCGGTCGGAATTCAACCAAAATTTGTAGCACAGGTCCCTAATAAAATTAAAAACGTTGTGTTCATTGCAGAATTTTTGATGAAGGACTTTGAATGTATAGGTATAAATAGGTTAATAGAGTTTGAAATTCTTGATAGCTACAAGTTCATTGGTGTAATTATAGGGTGGTGGCAGAATGCCACAGGCCCACGCTCAAAATAGGGCCCATCACGCAGGTCCACCCACCCAAAATTAATTTGGTAATATATGAAAGCGTTGTCTTTCAGGCCTATCATTGTTTCGTAAAGATCTCACTAATCAATCAAAAATTACTCAATAGTCATTTTATTGCGCATAATTTATGCTGTACAAAAATGTATGTACATATTTTTCTGTAAAATCAATAGAAACAGCTTAAAAATTATTTAAGAAGCACATGAATCAATAAAGGCTGCAGGGATTAGATATGTTGACTGTTGAGCTACTACCCGTAGCTTGTCCTTGGAGGAAAGTGTAGACAATTTCACAGAGATCAATGTTTGTTTAGCCTCTATAAGTGTTAATATTGATAATTGACTATAGATTTGTTTATAATATTTATTAATATTGTTTTATTCAATTCAGATTAAGTTTTTTACATTATATTGAAACTTTTCAGCAACAATTTTATCAAATATTATGGCTGTATGGTAATGCACTTAAGAGTGGTTTTTCCTCAATGGGTTTACACTCTTATCTCTCCACGCAAATATGGGTACACTTCCTCTAAATTTAACCTACCTACTCTATATTATTACGTATTATAAAATAATTCCAATAATAAATGTCTAAATATTTTTTTATGATCTACAATTATTCATAAGATTTGGGGACGGTGGTGTATTTTTTCCTTGGGGGCACCCACCGTGGGTCAATTACTGCATAGTTATGCCTTTGTACATGTTACAAGCTAATGTAGGTCAAGCTAGTTTTACAATAGGAGATTTTAGTGCATCTTTAAGTTTATATTAAAATTATTATTATTATTATTATTATTATTATTATTAGTATCTGGATGGTGTAATATAAGAAACTAAAGTAAATAATAAAGTAAAAAAACACAATTTCTTATTTATGTTTTATACATATGTGTGTGGCCCCCCTGCCTTTTAAGGGTTCTAACACTTTTAAAGAAGGGTACATCTCTGACCCCCAATTTTCTGCGTCCATGAAAAAAGATATAAAAAAATAAACACTTTTTATGTTAATTGATAAGATATCTCTATCACCATTATTATTATTATTATTATTATTATTATTATTATCAGACACTGTCCTCACCCCTCATAGCTTGGGTTATGTCAGATGCTGAGGAAATGATCTACATTCTACGATGTGTCTGTCGATAGTTGTATATCCAATGTTACTCATTGAGGGTGAACTGGGAAGGGGGGAGGTTTGATAGGGCGGTGTATTACCACCAATTTCTTCTCCACCCCTCTCCCCATCAAAATGTGTCTTCCTCCAGTTTGTTTGGTTACCTCTGATATACTTGAGTTTGAAGCTGAAAGATGGTTTGTATCAAACTTCAAATATATTCTATAACAATCTATTATTATTTTTAAATGCTTAAGCGCCATGCCCAAATAGCTTTTAGTGGCATTCCATTTTCAAACATTTTCCATTGGCTTTGAGTCATTCCCCTAAAAACTCCTCAAAAATATATTTCTTTACAACTGCCTTGCCCGAAACTAATAAAGTTTCGCCGACACTCTTGGTAGTTACCACAATAGTTTTTTTTTTCATTGTGACTTACTTCCAGTTTGAGTTGTACACATGCATGAACTTGGAATGAGGAAGGTAACATTTTAGATTTAATGTACCCACATTTGCGTAGAGTGAGATTGGGAACCATTTTAGGGAAAAATACCCTTATTGCACACAACTGGGATTTGAATTTCAATCTCCCCACCACCAGAAATCAAGTCCAATAGTATGTGCTACTCACCGTGTTCAACTGACATGTTGAAGACGGGGAGATCATAGTTCGATTCCGGTCGGGTGCTCACAGGTGGTTTTTCCTAAATAGTTTTCTGCTCTCACTCCACGAAAATATGGATGCACCTCCTCTTAATTTAACCTTCCTGATGCCTAACACATTATAGTAATTATTA
The DNA here is from genome assembly GCA_033556935.1 of Timema podura. Classification (NCBI taxonomy): domain Eukaryota; kingdom Metazoa; phylum Arthropoda; class Insecta; order Phasmatodea; family Timematidae; genus Timema; species Timema podura. The sequence continues at coordinate 40,899,227 of JAVRXN010000003.1, forward strand.
CATAAGTGTACAGCCCGAACGGGTAGTAAGACGCAGTGATATAAATAAATAATAGTAGCGTGTTTGAAACCGTTTTAAAAAAACACCCTCAGTATACACTACTGGGATTTGAACCCCAATCTCGTCACCAGCAAACCAGTCTAATATGAGAAAGTAAAATGAAAAATGTTTTATTCCGCTAGGTAAGAAATATTAAGAAAACCATACTACTGATTATATTAGTTCAAGCTAAAAATAAAGCAGCAGATTTCTGCATAGTGTGGTCTTTGATAAAAGCCGCACTCTTGCCTGCCTTTCCCTTCCAAGAAACTTGACCCATGTAAACAACAGATTAGCTCGCTCCCCCTTCACTCTTTTAGACCAAATTTGACAGATATGACAACACCGCAACTCAAGTTCGGTGTCGGCTAAACAGTCCAAATAGTTCAATATATGGACGTTTCTTAGGAGTTGCGCTGATAGCGCTTCTCAAGTTTTACAAGGTAGTCCTTCCACTTAATCTAGAACAGATACATCATCCAGCCAGCCCCCAGCCGTTAATTCATCAATTGTGAAAGTGGAAACCCTCTTTTCACTAATGAGAAACGACACTGATTTTAATACATCATTTCAACTATTAGATTAAAAAAGTAAATGTTGAAATTTTATTTTATATCCTTTATTTTGAATTTAATCGATTATTGTAGAAAGGAATAAAGTGTTCACTCCAGTCGTTCAACGTTCTCAGGGAAGTTAAGTGGATGGACTACCTTGTAAAACTTGAGAAGCGCTATCAGCGCAACTCCTAAGAAACGTCCATATATTGAACTATTTGGACTGTTTAGCCGACACCGAACTTGAGTTGCGGTGTTGTCATATCTGTCAAATTTGGTCTAAAAGAGTGAGAGGGAGCGAGCTAATCTGTTGTTTACATGGGTCAAGTTTCTTGGAAGGGAAAGGCTAGAGTGCGGCTTTTATCAAAGACCCCACCACACTATGCAGAAATCTGCTGCTCTATTTTTAGCTTGAACTAATATAATCAGTAATATGGTTTTCTTAATATTTCTTACCTAGCGGAAGAAAACATTTTTAATTTGACGTTCTCGTATTAGACTGGTTTGCTGGTGAAGAGTTTGGGGTTCAAATCCCAGTAGTGTATACTGAGGGTGTTTTTTTTTAAAACAGTTTTAAACACGCTATTATTATTTATTTATATCACCACGTCTTACTATCCGTTCGGGCTGTACACTTATGTAATAATTACTATAATGTGTTAGGCATCAGGAAGGTTAAATTAAGAGGAGGTGCATCCATATTTTCGTGGAGTGAGAGCAGAAAACTATTTAGGAAAAACCACCTGTGAGCACCCGACCGGAATCGAACCATGATCTCCCCGTCTTCAACATGTCAGTTGAACACGGTGAGTAGCACATACTATTGGACTTGATTTCTGGTGGTGGCATGGCGCTTAAGCATTTAAAAATAATAATAGATTGTTATAGAATATATTTGAAGTTTGATACAAACCATCTTTCAGCTTCAAACTCAAGTATATCAGAGGGAACCAAACAAACTGGAGGAAGACACATTTTGATGGGGAGAGGGGTGGAGAAGAAATTGGTGGTAATACCCCGCCCTATCAAACCTCCCCCCTTCCCAGTTCACCCTCAATGAGTAACATTGGATATAAAACTATCGACAGACACACCGTAGAATGGAGATCATTTCCTCAGCATCTGACATAACCCAAGCTATGAGGGGTGAGGACAGTGTCTGATGATGATGATAATAATAATAATAATAATAATAATAATGGTGATAGAGATATCTTATCAATTAACATAAAAAGTGTTTATTTTTTTATATCTTTTTTCATGGACGCATAAAATTGGGGGTCAGAGATGTACCCTTCTTTAAAAGTGTTAGAACCATTAAAAGGCAGGGGGGCCACACACATATGTATAAAACATAAATAAGAAATTGTTTTTTTTTTATTATTTACTTTAGTTTCTTATATTACACCATCCAGATACTAATAATAATAATTATTTTAATATAAACTTAAAGACGCACTAAAATCTCCTATTGTAAAACTAGCTTGACCTACATTAGCTTGTAACATGTACAAAGGCGTGACTATGCAGTAATGGACCCACGGTGGGTGCCCCCAAGGAAAAAATACACCACCGTCCCTAAATCTTATGAATAATTGTAGATCATAAAAAAATATTTAGACATTTATTATTGGAATTATTTTATAATACGTAATAATATAGAGTAGGTAGGTTAAATTTAGAGGAAGTGTACCCACATTTGCGTGGAGAGATAAGAGTGTAAACACATTGAGGAAAAACCACTCTAAGTGCATTACCATACAGCCATAATATTTGATAAAATTGTTGCTGAAAAGTTTCAATATAATGTAAAAAACTTAATCTGAATTGAATAAAACAATATTAATAAATATTATAAACAAATCTATAGTCAATTATCAATATTAACACTTATAGAGGCTAAACAAACATTGATCTCTGTGAAATTGTCTACACTTTCCTCCAAGGACAAGCTAAGAGTAGTAGCTCAACAGACAACATAGCTAATCCCTTTAGCCTTTATTGATTCATGTGCTTCTTAAATAATTTTTAGTAAAGTTTTGAAAATGACCTGACAGCTGTTTCTATTGATTTTACAGAAAAATATGTACATACATTTTTGTACAGCATAAATTATGCGCGATAAAATGACTATTGAGTAATTTTTGATTGAATAATGAGATCTTTACGAAACAATGATAGGCCTGAAAGACAACGCTTTCATATATTACCAAATTAATTTTGGGTGGGTGGACCTGCGTGATGGGCCCTATTTTGAGCGTGGGCCTGTGGCATTCTGCCACCCCCCTATAATTACACCAATGAACTTGTAGTTATCAAGAATTTCAAACTCTATTAACCTATTTTTTATTAATTATATTCGATAATCAAATATAGCTTTATACATTTATACATATTTTAACATGTATAACACTCGCTTTGATGGCCTCATGGTCTAACGCGCTACTCTTACAGTAAACTAGACTGCCAATGATGGGGAGATCAAGGTTCTAATCTCGGTCGGGTGTACTAAAGTTAGTTTCTCAAAACTGGTTTTCCACGCTCCCTCCACGCAAATGCGGGTACAATTTCTATGATTATAGCCTTCCTGATCTATAAAACCACTAAACTATTTTTGAAAAAAAAAATCTATTCACAAATTCTCTGTTTATTTGACAAAAATTTTAATCCAACCATTTACTTCAGGAACTGAAAGGAAATATTTTGACCAGATTAAATAATATTATATACATATATATTTATATATAATATAATGAAAATCAAAATATAATATAATATTATATATAATATATATAAAAATATAATATTATATTATAATATATATAAAAATATAATATTATATTATAATATATATAAAAATATAATATTATATTATTAAATAAATATTATATATCTATATATATAAATAAATAAATATATATATATATATATATATATATATATATTCAAATTTGAAGATAACATATAGAACAATTTTCTGCAAAAAGAAAGATTTTATTTTTAAAAATGTATAATTTTTATAGAATAAATATTACACTTATTGCCTGTACTTCAAAAATTATAAACACTAACTCTTAAAATAAGTATTTGAAATTACAATAAAACATAAAGAAATATACTGCAAGAAAATGTTTTTCACCCAATTGTATAGAAAATATCCATCCATCGATTTTGACCAAATTTGATAGGCTTAAACACAAGTTTTACATTGAAGCATGATCATTTTATAATCTATTTCTCCCTTATCAATCACTTTTGTGTCAGGGACGTTCATAAAATATATATACACATCACTAGCTATTTTATAATTTTAGCTACACACATTATATAATAATAATAATAATAATAATAATAATAATAATAATAATAATAATAATACATCCATTCTACAACTTTATACATTCAAAGTCCTTCATCAAAACTTCTGCAATGAACACAACGTTTTTAATTTTATTAGGGACCTGTGCTACAAATTTTGGTTGAATTCCGACCGCGTGAATTGAGGTGTTTTTCCTCGTGATTGCTCATTTACTCCACGCAAATGTGGGAACACTTTCTCTTAATTACCGTATTTATTATCTACCCTACTTTATTATTGTAAATTTACGGATAACATCAAAGAATATTAAGAAGTGAAGCATTTCTAATACCACAAGAACAAAAAAAAAGACATGGAAATAATCTTTACACTGCACACTCTTATATATATTGAGTAACATCCTCCTCTTAGCATTTGTGTTCCCCCCTACCTTTCCTCTCTAAAGCTTACATTATTTCCAAATCTTTGACTATGGCACGCGAGGGGTGCGAGAAAGTAAAAATTATATTTGTGATGAAACTATTTTGTAAAATAATAATTGTCAAAATTAAATATGTATCTGTGTTAATGTTATTAATTTTAAAAGCGCGGTGGTCAAGGCATGTTCAATAGTCCCCCCACCCCGTTTCATTATCCACCTTTACAATTGATAGCAAAATAGTTTCAAGATATTTACCTATTGTGACAAGTGTATTTCTTGTTCAAATTACCAATAGTCCATAATGATTTAGTTAGTCCCGTGTTATCAATACCAAATTATTGACTCTGTTTACAGATCAGATTACCAAAGGTAGGGCCAAAGTGTTTGATTGGTACACCAAAGTGAACCGAACCCGTGTGGGTTTTACGCCGATGTAATAATTAAGCTAATGTGTCAGAGAAGGGTAAGGTTGCTTTTAGATGACTTACACTCACATTTGCGTGGAGGGTGAGTGGAAAACATTTTAGGAATAATAACCTCATAGCACCAATCTGGGATCGAACACCAATCCCCGTCCTCAGCAGTCCAGTTTTTTGCAAGAGTAGTGCCTTAAATCATGAGGTCACCAAAACGGGTCATGTAATTATATTAATTAGGTATTCTACGCACATTATTTGAAATTAATGGATGGATTTTAAACTACAGTATTAAAATTGTATTTTTCATCCAGAAATGATAATAAATTCATGACACTTTTTTTTATCCAATTCACAAGAGTAGAACATTTATTTTTCTTTCGTCTGGTTGAGAGATAAAGTAGGTTTTTATTTTATTTTCTTCGATCTCTTTTTACAGAAACGGCTTCCATTGCAAAACACGTGGTATTCACACAACTGATTTAATAAATGAACGCAGTCGAGTTGATATTTTTCCTGAGAACATCTGCTCGTCACCGTGCAACGCTTGGCATCACTGCCATGAGTTTTCTCGAGAGGTTCATTTTGTTCAACCTTACACCGCTAGGTCACAGGCTACTGCACCACAACACTTTTTTGAATCAAAATAAAACTGTACCACTTTATTTTAGTTTAGAACAATATGTATGCTGAAAAATGAAATGATAATTATTCTCAATCATATTTACTCGGTTTATACTTTGTCTGTAGATTTTTTTTAAAACAACACTAAACCAAGAAAATACGATCATGCAAAAATTATTTAAACAAAGCTGCTTACGAATATTTAGCTTTTAACTGGCATTAAATTATACTAAATGATAGAGAAATGTGTTTATTGTAATACAATGAAAACCGTTTTAGCCTAAGTCTTCCCACATTTAAATGACAAGCCCAGTTTGTTTCATGCAGTGATCTTTAAATTATTTTTTAAAACTTAAATTTGAATTGGCTGGGTAGATAGGAATAAACTATAAACCATGTAAATGAATTGATCTTTACAGTGGTAAAAATCTGATTAAAATATGTATAATAGTTTTCTTAGTAATCATGTACAGAGAAATCGCCTTAGAAAACGGCCGCGCTCATCTCTCATGGTGATCCATCCCCTTAAGGAATATTAAATATGGATTACTTCGTTTGGTGCTAAAAGGAATTATGTTTAAATGCTTTGTGTTCTAGAAACGAGAAAGTCGATTTTATGTCGCTGAGTTTTGAAGAATAGATTTAATCATGGATTCCATCACTCGAATCCATTGGTAATGGTTTGAATTACTTAATGGTTGAACAATGTGACTTCTTAAGACATAGGATGTTTTCTCTGCTGTGCCGGCTCACTTTCAAGATCGTGACAAGGTCGCGTGTTCGATTCCCGTTTCTAGGTTGTCCTGTTTCACGATATTGAGTCGTATTCAGCTCTCAAGACAGCTGTCACGTGTCTGTTTGTGATAAACCAGAATTATTTACATTTATTCTTTCATTGGCACTAGTAAATCCAGCAGTGGCTTTGTGATAAAACCTCAACATTGGGATGGATCTTACCTAACGTTTTATTTGTGACCTGGGGCTGCAGAAAAACACTTTTAAAAGATTTCGTTTAAACTTTATATGTTATTTTATGTTCTTATCTTGTGGTGAAACAGTGATTCTAGTTCTGACAGTTTACTGATGTTATATGTTCTTATCTTGTGGTGAAACGGTGATTCTAGTTCTGACAGTTTACTGATGTTATATGTTCTTATCTTGAGGTGAAACAGTGATTCTAGTTCTGACAGTTTACTGATGTAATATGTTCTTATCTTGTGGTGAAACAGTGATTCTATCTGACAGTTTACTGATGTAATATGTTCTTATCTTGTGGTGAAACAGTGATTCTAGCTGACAGTTTACTGATGTAATATGTTCTTACCTTGTGGTGAAACAATGATTCTAGTTCTGACAGTTTACTGATTGTATATGTTCTTATCTTGAGGTGAAACAGTGATTCTAGTTCTGACAGTTTACTGATGTAATATGTTCTTATCTTGTGGTGAAACAGTGATTCTATCTGACAGTTTACTGATGTAATATGTCTTATCTTGTGGTGAAACAGTGATTCTAGCTGACAGTTTACTGATGTAATATGTTCTTACCTTGTGGTGAAACAGTGATTCTAGCTGACAGTTTACTGATGTTATATGTTCTTATCTTGAGGTGAAACAGTGATTCTAGTTCTGACAGTTTACTGATGTAATATGTTCTTATCTTGTGGTGAAACAGTGATTCTATCTGACAGTTTACTGATGTAATATGTTCTTATCTTGTGGTGAAACAGTGATTCTATCTGACAGTTTACTGATGTAATATGTTCTTACCTTGTGGTGAAACAGTGATTCTAGTTCTGACAGTTTACTGATGTAATATGTTCTTATCTTGTGGTGAAACAGTGATTCTATCTGACAGTTTACTGATGTAATATGTTCTTATCTTGTGGTGAAACAGTGATTCTATCTGACAGTTTACTGATGTAATATGTTCTTATCTTGAAGTGAAACAGTGATTCTAGTTCTGACAGTTTACTGATATTATATGTTCTTATCTTGAGGTGAAACAGTGATTCTAGTTGACAGTTTACTGATTGCGATTTGTCCAGATTCAAAGCTTTTAGTAAATAACTTAAGAAATTTTGTTCTAAAGTAGTATTCGCGGAGTGTTTTACAAGACAAATAAAAACTTCTTGTTTTTCAGGTATTTATATAGCCTACTAAAGATGGGTCGAATTTTATGTTTCTTTAATTCTAAACTCGAATTTCAAATTCTTTCAAATCTCGAATCCAAATTTGAATCCTCGAAATTTTAAAAATGTACAATTTTATAAAAATGAAATTGTTTAATTTTTCAAAAATTTGATATAGACTTGGCGTCACTAAGAAAAGGTATTTTGTTGCTCATATCTATTACGCCATAAAAACAAAGATAACACTTTTTAAGTGAATTAATTTTAATTAGTACAATTTGTCCTTTGTTGTTACTTTACCATGAGTTCAAGCCCTTCATAATAGTTTTTGTATTCAAGGTGCTTTTTTGATATCTGTACAAATCTTGAAAACTGTCGAATATCATAAGATTCACGCGTTTCGTCTCTAATACTGTATATGCATACACACACAAAGTCCTGGATCTGGGGGGCGGGATTGCCTCGAGCCCCCCACAAACACCCACAAGAAAGAAAATAATAATTTCATATTGTAGGTGCCGTATTATTTATTCTTTTTAAAAATGAGGTGAATAAAGAAGTGACTCCTTACGACCATGAACCAAGATCTCTTGTCTAATATACCTTTCCTTAGCCAGCCTGGGAGGTGATTTGTGAAGTGCTTGGTATTGTTTCCAGAGTCCTGCCTTCCAGACCAGTTCACATGTGACAACGGACACTGTATCCCCAACAGATGGAAATGTGACATTTGCTTGGTATTGTTTCCAGAGTCCTGCCTTCCAGATCAGTTCACATGTGACAACGGACACTGTATCCCCAACAGATGGAATGTGACATTTGCTTGGTATTGTTCCCAGATTCCTGCCTTCCAGATCAGTTCACATGTGACAACGGACACTGTATCCCCAACAGATGGAAATGTGACATTTGCTTGGTATTGTTCCCAGATTCCTGCCTTCCAGACCAGTTCACATGTGACAACGGACACTGTATCCCCAACAGATGGAAATGTGACATTTGCTTGGTATTGTTCCCAGATTCCTGCCTTCCAGACCAGTTCACATGTGACAACGGACACTGTATCCCCAACAGATGGAAAGTGACATTTGCTTGGTATTGTTCCCAGATTCCTGCCTTCCAGATCAGTTCACATGTGACAACGGACACTGTATCCCCAACAGATGGAAATGTGACATTTGCTTGGTATTGTTTCCAGAGTCCTGCCTTCCAGATCAGTTCACATGTGACAACGGACACTGTATCCCCAACAGATTGAAATGTGACATTTGCTTGGTATTGTTCCCAGATTCCTGCCTTCCAGATCAGTTCACATGTGACAACGGACACTGTATCCTCAACAGATGGAAATGTGACATTTGCTTGGTATTGTTCCCAGATTCCTGCCTTCCAGATCAGTTCACATGTGACAACGGACACTGTATCCCCAACAGATTGAAATGTGACATTTGCTTGGTATTGTGCCCAGAGTCCTGCCTTCCAGATCAGTTCACATGTGACAACGGACACTGTATCCCCAACAGATGGAAATGTGACATTTGCTTGGTATTGTGCCCAGAGTCCTGCCTTCCAGATCAGTTCACATGTGACAACGGACACTGTATCCCCAACAGATGGAAATGTGACATTTGCTTGGTATTGTTCCCAGATTCCTGCCTTCCAGACCAGTTCACATGTGACAACGGACACTGTATCCCCAACAGATGGAAATGTGACATTTGCTTGGTATTGTTCCCAGATTCCTGCCTTCCAGACCAGTTCACATGTGACAACGGACACTGTATCCCCAACAGATGGAAATGTGACACAACCCCAGACTGTGAAGATGGTTCGGATGAACCCCTGGATTGCGGTAACAACACATTCATTCATTTTTCGTTAGTTTGTAAGTATTGATAATATCTATCAACAGTGACAGCTGCGGATAGCATCACTTGATGCATGAATACATAAACAGAGTAGTGCTTTTTCTAGATGTCACACATGTTCATTCATAAGAAAATTGAGGTATAATTATCTTTATAAGGCTGTAGATTAGTGGTTCTCAACCTTACTTGGCTCAGGCACACTGTTACTTGTGGTGAGTCCTCACGGCACACTGTTACTTGTTGTGAGTCCTCATGGCACACTGTTACTTTTGGCGAGTCCTCACGGCACACTGTTACTTGTAGTGAGTCCTCCCATGAATCCTCCCCTCTATTTGTGAGATGGCGAATAATAAATTGTAGGTGCACCGCACACACTTTATAGCTCTTTTATTTAAAAATGAAGACATCTACATAAAACTCTCAAGACATATGAATCTTAATAATATAAATTGTTGCAGAAACATAATGCAATACAATAACATCACTGTTCACCAAAGAACATATCAATCAACTCCCCATTTCCCAGTCCTCCATTTAAAAATATTCCTCCAACTTTTCAATGATAAGCTATTCAGTATCACCTCAAAGCGTTGCAGAGATATTCTCAACCCTTCAGAGTCATTTCCTGGAAAAATAACACGCGCCATTTTGTTTGGAATGTTAAAAATGCCGAGATACGAATTTTAATTAAAGTTGTTGGAACCGATTTCAAGAAAATACATTTTTTTCTTATAGCCCCTAAGAAACTACCCTTAATTTTAGGGTTGGATATCTAATTCCAAAAACACCTGATTAAAACCCCCAGATAGCAAGTTTTAGCCCGAGATACAGACAGACAGATATACAGTTCAGTGGGTCATACAGACTTACCGGCTGTCAGGTGTTACGTGAGATACAGACACACAGATATACAGTTCAGTGGGTCATACAGACTTACCGGCTGTCAGGTGATGCGTGAGATACAGACACACAGATATACAGTTCAGTGGGTCATACAGACTTACCGGCTGTCAGGTGTTACGTGAGATACAGACACACAGATATACAGTTCAGTGGGTCATACAGACTTACCGGCTGTCAGGTGATACGTGAGATACAGACACACAGATATACAGTTCAGTGGGTCATACAGACTTACCGTCTGTCAGGTGATACGTGAGATACAGACACACAGATATACAGTTCAGTAGGTCATACAGACTTACCGGCTGTCTGGTGATACGTGAGATACAGACACACAGATATACAGTTCAGTAGGTCATACAGACTTACCGGCTGTCTGGTGATACGTGAGATACAGACACACAGATATACAGTTCAGTGGGTCATACAGACTTACCGGCTGTCAGGTGATACGTGAGATACAGACACACAGATATACAGTTCAGTGGGTCATACAGACTTACCGGCTGTCAGGTGATACGTGAGATACAGACACACAGATATACAGTTCAGTGGGTCATACAGACTTACCGGCTGTCAGGTGTTACGTGAGATACAGACACACAGATATACAGTTCAGTGGGTCATACAGACTTACCGTCTGTCAGGTGATACGTGAGATACAGACACACAGATATACAGTTCAGTGGGTCATACAGACTTACCGGCTGTCAGGTGATACGTGAGATACAGACACACAGATATACAGTTCAGTGGGTCATACAGACTTACCGGCTGTCAGGTGATACGTGAGATACAGACACACAGATATACAGTTCAGTGGGTCATACAGACTTACTGGCTGTTAGGTTTACGTGAGATACAGACACACAGATATACAGTTCAGTGGGTCATACAGACTTACTGGCTGTCAGGTGTTACGTGAGATACAGACACACAGATATACAGTTCAGTGGGTCATACAGACTTACCGGCTGTCAGGTGATACGTGAGATACAGACACACAGATATACAGTTCAGTGGGTCATACAGACTTACCGGCTGTCAGGTGATACGTGAGATACAGACACACAGATATACAGTTCAGTGGGTCATACAGACTTACCGGCTGTCAGGTGATACGTGAGATACAGACACACAGATATACAGTTCAGTGGGTCATACAGACTTACCGGCTGTCAGGTGATACGTGAGATACAGACACACAGATATACAGTTCAGTGGGTCATACAGACTTACCGGCTGTCAGGTGTTACGTGAGATACAGACACACAGATATACAGTTCAGTGGGTCATACAGACTTACCGGCTGTCAGGTGATACGTGAGATACAGACACACAGATATACAGTTCAGTGGGTCATACAGACTTACCGGCTGTTAGGTGTTACGTGAGATACAGACACACAGATATACAGTTCAGTGGGTCATACAGACTTACCGGCTGTCAGGTGATACGTGAGATACAGACACACAGATATACAGTTCAGTGGGTCATACAGACTTACCGGCTGTTAGGTGTTACGTGAGATACAGACACACAGATATACAGTTCAGTGGGTCATACAGACTTACCGGCTGTCAGGTGATACGTGAGATACAGACACACAGATATACAGTTCAGTGGGTCATACAGACTTACCGGCTGTCAGGTGATACGTGAGATACAGACACACAGATATACAGTTCAGTGGGTCATACAGACTTACCGGCTGTCAGGTGATACGTGAGATACAGAACACAGATATACAGTTCAGTGGGTCATACAGACTTACCGGCTGTCAGGTGATACGTGAGATACAGACACACAGATATACAGTTCAGTGGGTCATACAGACTTACCGGCTGTCAGGTGATACGTGAGATACAGACACACAGATATACAGTTCAGTGGGTCATACAGACTTACCGGCTGTCAGGTGATACGTGAGATACAGACACACAGATATACAGTTCAGTGGGTCATACAGACTTACCGGCTGTCAGGTGATACGTGAGATACAGACACACAGATATACAGTTCAGTAGGTCATACAGACTTACCGGCTGTCAGGTGATACGTGAGATACAGACACACAGATATACAGTTCAGTGGGTCATACAGACTTACCGGCTGTCAGGTGATACTTCAAGGCCGTAGCCAGCAATAATTTCAAGGGGGAGGGAGGTTGGTGGGCACATCTCCCAATTGCCGGAAGCTAGAAATAATTCTAAATGATAAAAGTTCTAAAAGCTATCTGAAGTGTTTTTTATGGCAACATTACCCCCTAATTTGTACTTAATTTTGATATTGTTTGAACCATAAATAAAGCCATATATTTTTGTTCATAAAACTTTGGGAGAAGGGGGGGGGGGTTGTTAAACTCCCCCCCCCCCCCTCGACTATGGCCTTGCGATGCGCCGGTGCAGATTTCTCTTCAGACCTCTACTTGGTAGTAACAAAGATATGATGAAAAGCTAATAGATTGCGAATGAAGGAATGGAGGTTTGCTGCCTTAGAATGCTCAAAGGATGAATCCAGAGAAACCATCAGGAATAGTGTTAGAGAGGGAGAGGATATAGTATGTAGTGCAGTTCTCTGAAGAAGTCATGGTTTCACAACGAATGTTCAAAATTACATTGGTTAGAAAGTCCAAGTGAGTTTTTGTGAGTTTAAAAACATTTTTACTTACTTACTCTCTAACATTAGGAATTCGAAAGTTTATTGCCGCACTTGATAAGTATTGCATGCCATTATTCGGTCAGTAAGTTGTTGACATCTCGCCTGCTGTCCAGGAATGTAAAACTAACAATATACAAAACAATAGTTTCACAGGTTGCTCTACATGGGTGTGAAACATGGTCTCTTACCTTACATGACGAGAACAAATTTAGGGTGTTCAAATACAAAGTGCTTGAAAATATATCTGGGCCAAAAAAGGACAAGGTTATTGGGGTATAGAGGAGGTTACATAATGATGAGATACATACACTGTACTCAACACAAGACTTTTTAGGATAACCAAGTCTAGCATATTAGGGTGGTCAGAACATGCAGCACCAATGGGAGAATCTAGAACAATGGTCAAGGTAGCGACTGGTAAACTCAATGAGAAGACCTAGAGGTAAATGAAAGGAAAGTATTAGAATGGACCTGAGAGAGATAGGGTTTAATGAGGTGGACTGGATAGAACTAGCTCAAGATAGGGATAGGGTGTAATAGGGGGACTGGACAGAACCAGCTCAAGATAGGGATGGGGTGTAATAGGGGGACTGGATAGAACCAGCTCAAGATAGGAATAGGGTGTAATGAGGTGGACTGGGTAGAACTAGCTCAAGATAGAGATATAGCGTAGTGAGGTGGACTAGATAGAACTAGCTCAAGATAGAGATAGGGTGTAATGAGGTGGACTGGGTAGAACTAGCTCAAGATAGAGATAGGTTTTAATGAGGGGGACTGGATATAACTAGCTCAAGATAGAGATAGAGCGTAGTGAGGTGGACTGGATATAACTAGCTCAAGATAGGAATAGGGTGTAATGAGGTGGACTGGGTAGAACTAGCTCAAGATAGAGATATAGCGTAGTGAGGTGGACTAGATAGAACTAGCTCAAGATAGAGATAGGGTGTAATGAGGTGGACTGGGTAGAACTAGCTCAAGATAGAGATAGAGCGTAGTGAGGTGGACTGGATATAACTAGCTCAAGATAGGAATAGGGTGTAATGAGGTGGACTGGGTAGAACTAGCTCAAGATAGAGATAGGGTGTAATGAGGTGGACTGGGTAGAACTAGCTCAAGATAGAGATAGAGCGTAGTGAGGTGGACTGGGTAGAACTAGCTCAAGATAGAGATATAGCGTAGTGAGGTGGACTAGATTAAACTAGATCAAGATAGGGATAGGGTGTAATGAGGGAGACTGGATAGAACTAGCTCAAGATAGTGATAGGTTTTAATGAGGGGGACTGGATATAACTAGCTCAGGATAGGGATAGGGTGTAATGAGTGAGACTGGATATAACTAGCTCAAGATAGTGATAGGTTTTAATGAGGGGACTGGATATAACTAGCTCAGGATAGGGATAGGGTGTAATGAGGGAGACTGGATAGAACTAGCTCAAGATAGTGATAGGTTTTAATGAGGGGACTGGATATAACTAGCTCAAGATAGTGATAGGTTTTAATGAGGGGACTGGATATAACTAGCTCAGGATAGGGATAGGGTGTAATGAGTGAGACTGGATATAACTAGCTCAAGATAGTGATAGGTTTTAATGAGGGGGACTGGATATAACTAGCTCAGGATAGGGATGGGGTGTAATGAGGGGACTGGATAGAAATAGCTCAAGATATGGATGGGTGGTGTACTTTTGTAAGTTTGGTAATGAACTTTTCTTTATGCCATAGAGTAAGTCATGATAAGTTGATATCCATAAAAATCTTGAATGCAATTTTTTGGACTATCACAATACTTTACTTACATTAAGGGTCATGTGAACGAAAAAAAGTTTGTATTTATAACTATAATGAACACAGGCTTGCATTAGAAATAATATTAATACATTTTACCAATTTTTTGAAAATCAGAAATATTGACGAGATATTTGGACAAAACAATGACGTATTTATCAAACCCAAAGTAAGTACAATCTTCTGAGTTGGCTATTGATGAGGAACACTTGTTAGTATGATATCTGTACATATTCAGCACCAGTCAGGATTAATTCAGGATTTCTAGGGGCCGTATTTATAGTCTATTCCCGGGAGCCAACCACTCTGGGTTTGGAAGAACACGTGGTTCATATCGAATGGGGGATTGGTTGACATCCGAATATTGACTATATAAATGGCTGATAGATATTCTTGTGTTCGTCCACAACTAGACACAACTGAACCTGTCTGGTTGTGTAATCTACCTACAAAAGTACCATCGATATTTGTGTTTACTCATCTAGTTGATACATGATCTAGTTTTGTGTATCAAGGGACGTTCTATCAATCTAAACCCAAAGTGTCGTCATGCTCACAGCCCCTAAAGCCCCTAAAGACAGTAAACAGTTGGAAATACACACAATCCAAGCCCTAAACTCCCAATTTGAGATGAATGAAGTAAGACAATAAGTTTGAATGTTTCAGTCCCGACCACTTGCAAGCCTGGTCAGTTCAAGTGCCAGTTCTCCAACAAGTGCATCCCGCATGGTTGGCTCTGTGACAGCGAGTCTGACTGCGGCATGACGTCCAAACACGAGCCCGACAACTCGGACGAAGATCCCCTGAAATGTAAGAACTTCCTTACTCTTGACATTTTGTAAACAGAGCCTCTGGTTTCACTTCAAGTATTTGTGGTCAAGTATGCCCCTTATGTTAATCCATTCTATTTTAGACTTAGAATAGGTGACCTGACGGTCTAGGGTAAGGTGTCGGACCTCTGTGCGGGGGGGTCCGGGGTTCAATCCTCGGTCCCGGCACAGATTTATCTGATTGACAAACCCTTCCTTCACCTCTGACAAGACGTGTATTAATCACAACTTGTGAATGTGTGGAATGCCAGGCCTCCACCGTGGTTCGGATCCCACGTTAAACTGTAGGTCCTCCATTTCATCTCACAATCACCCTACCATTACACGTTAGCGTAAGTGCATACAACCCGAACGGATAATAAGACGCGGTGCTAATAATAATAATAATAATATATAATAATAATAATAATAATAATAATATAATAATAATAATAAGATAATGATAATGATAATGATAATGATAATGATAATGATAATGATAATGATAATGATAATGATAATGATAATGATAATGATAATGATAATGATAATAATAATAATAATATAATAATAATAATAATAATAATAATAATAATAATAAATAATAATAATAATAATAAATAATAAAATAATAATAATAATAATAATAATAATAATAATAATAATAATAAATAATAATAATAATAATAATAATAATAAATAATAATAAAAATAATAATAAAAATAATAATAAAAATAATAATAAAAATAATAATAAAAATAATAATAAAAATAATAATAAAAATAATAATAAAAATAATAATAAAATAATAATAAAAAATAATAATAAAAATAAAATAAAAATAAAATAAAAATAAAAATAATAATAATAATAAAAATAATAATAATAATTAATAATAATAATAATAATAATAATAATAATAATAATAATAATAATAATAATAATAATAATAATAATAATAATATAATAATAATAATAATAATAATAAATAATAATAAATAATAAATAATAAATAATAATAATAAATAATAATAATAATAATAAATAATAATAATAAATAATAAATAATAATAATAAATAATAAATAATAATAATAAATAATAAATAATAATAATAAATAATAAATAATAAATAATAATAATAATAATAATAATAAATAATAATAATAATAATAAATAATAATAATAATAATAAATAATAATAATAATAATAATAATAATAATAATAATAATAATATAATAATAAATAATAAAAATAATAATAATAATAATAATAATAATAAATAATAATAATAATAATAATAAATAATAATAAATAATAATAATAAATAATAATAAATAATAATAATAAATAATAATAATAATAATAATAAATAATAATAATAATAATAATAAAAAACCTTCTCAATCAGAGCTGTCAAATCAACATGTTTGCTGTCATATTACAGTGATTCAAATACCCGCCTCTGTGGCGTAGTTGGCTAACGCGCGAGTCGTGTTGAGTCAGATCACCGAGGACGGGGAGATCGAGGTTCGAATCTCGGTCGGGTGAACTGGGGGTGGTTTTTCCTAAATGGTTTTCCACTCTCCCTCCACGCAAATGCGGGTTCACTTCCTCTAAATTCAACCTTCCCAATTCCTAATCCATTAGTGTAATTAGTACTTAAGCGTATAACCCGAATGGGTAGTAAGACGCGGTGCTAAAATTATTATTTAAATTATTACAGTGATTCAACAAATTTATCACCAGCATCTAGTTCATTTGATTTTCAAATCATTCTTATTTTGTCATGCAATGTTTATTCTTACTATTAGAAGAGAAAATACCAACAATAAAACACTTAGCCATACCACGAAAATCTTTCCGGAACTTAGTTCCATGTAGGTTGTTACCGTGCTTGGTTTGACTATGGTGTAGCTTATAAGATAGAGCCATAGTGTAATCAGTCAAGGTAAGACTGTTAACTTTTAGGGTAAACTGAGTTTATATTCTTGTATGAATAAAAGCTATTAATTTTGTTTGCTAGAGTAAATGAAACTTAATATTTATGTGTTGTTTTCCAGGTATGAACAGTGTAGTGTGTACGCCCAACCTTTACCGCTGTGAGAAGTCTGTCGTATGTCTGCCCATCACGACTCTATGTGACTCCGTGCCGGACTGTCCGGACAACTCGGACGAACAGGAGTTCTGCGGTAATTTTCATTAATAAATAGGGATGTTACTATTATTGAGTGTTCTGTCTTACAACAGGTCCATTACTTTTGTCAGTGAACTTAGACCGACAATATTCCCTGTCCTTTGAATCCTTCTCCTTCCTAAGCTCCTCTTTCCCTCAACCTCGCCCTCTATGGGTCGTGCAGAAGACAGTTCCTCTTAAGCTCCTCTTTCCCTCAACCTCGCCTTCTATGGGTCGTGCAAAAGACAGTTCCTCCTAAGCTCCTCTTTCCCTCAACCTCGCCTTCTCTGGGTCGTGCAGAAGACAGTTCCTCCTAAGCTCCTCTTTCCCTCAACCTCGCCTTCTATGGGTCGTGCAGAAGACAGTTCCTCCTAAGCTCCTCTTTCCCTCAACCTCGCCTTCTATGGGTCGTGCAGAAGACAGTTCCTCCTAAGCTCCTCTTTCCCTCAACCTCGCCTTCTATGGGTCATGCAGAAGACAGTTCCTCCTAAGCTCCTCTTTACCTCAACCTCGCCTTCTATGGGTCATGCAGAAGAGAGTTTCTGGTCAGCAGTAACTTCTTATTGAAAGATTTCTTGGCCATGGTGACCCTCGACCTAATTTTCTTGGTGCAGTCCTTTGTGCGAAGCTTCAAAACCATCTGGCTTGGTTTCAACTTATTATACAATTCAATTCAAAGGAAGAAGAAAGCATATATATAGTGAAAATATTAGAAATTACTCACCAAATATGTCGAATTTAAACTTATAGCCATTTATGTATCAGCCACTAACAGTATTTAACATTTAATTGGTGATTAAATGACTTCTCTAAGTAAGCAGAGATAAGCTTAGATGTCTGTATAAAATAATATTGTTTATTTCTCTGAACCTTTCTCTTAACCTCATTACACTTAATGGATAATTTAAACATTAAAAGTAGATTATTGTGACAACAATGAAACTTCATCTTGGACTTCAGCTTAGCCCGTTGCAAACCTTCAGACCCAAGGGCGCCCCTGCAGTCAGACCTGTATAACATTAAATATATTCTTGTTTTCATCTCCCACTTGGACAAACATTTTATTTTATGTTATTAAGTTTCCAAATCATATTGATTTTTTGAATCTCAAATATAAGTTAAATTTAAAAGCCCGCATAAACAAACGAAACCAAAGTAATATTGTCTTGTTCTTCTAAAACTACCGGGGGCTTTGCGCATGGAATTCAAGAAATATAAAATTAAATTGTTTTTTATAATATCTTAATTATTTTAATAACAAATGTCACTGAGCCTCATCATGAATCATTCTTAATTTTAACTTTCTTTCTTTATCAAGCTGTAAACATTTTAGTCAAAGAAAGAGATAAATAGAGTGAGAGCACAATATAAAAAGAGAAAAAGAGATTTCTCAATACAAGTAATTTCATTGTTAATATATTTACCTATAAATTTAGGCTATGTTTGTTTATAAAAATCATGCTAAGTTTAATATCGGATAATATAATGAGCCAATGACCCGACTGAGGGTGTTATATTTGTCAAGTGGCAGCAGTGTACACAGTGACTCGCTCTGTAGTGTTTTGAAGGTGTCCAAACTTTGCAATGAATACCCTTGTTATTATCAACTCCCTCTGTTCTGGTTTCAGGCAATGTATCAATATGTAACAGCATCAAATGTGAGTTTGGCTGCAAGCCTAGTTCCTCAGGGCCGCTGTGTTACTGCGACAAGGGCTGGCAACCTAACGGCACTCGTTGTGTAGGTAAGAGTTGCACTCGTTGTGTACCTTGTTGATAGTGATTCCTGCTCTGACAATTATTGGGGAAGGTGGGGGGCAAACTAACCCATTCTCTTTAAATCGTAAAATAAAACAAATTGCACAGTAACTGAACAACACCAATTATTTGCTCATAGAATTAATTGTAGAAGTGATAATAAATTATGTAAATTATGTATGCAACTGTATTTTCATATTTCTAAAACACAACTCACTGTTTATTTTAGGTTCAAAGGTAATCCCATTTGATCAGATTATTTATTGTCCCCTAATGACACCAGTCAGGATGCGAAACCACACTGCTATAAAATAAGTCCCAATTAATCTAGCGAGTAGACTAGTGATGTTCAAACAGGTGTAAATATTGTTGTTAATGTTTGTGTTGCTCAGATTTTGACGACTGTCTGATTGACGGTTCCTGTGACCAACACTGCACCAACACTGTGGGTTCCTACAGTTGTTCCTGTTCCGAGGGCTACAGAGCATCTGGACACTCGTGCTTTGCTGTTAACGGTGAGGACAAGCTGGCAGCAGTCTTACCTTGATTCGTTATACTATGGCCCTGTCTTATAAGCCAGGGATGGGGAACCGGTGGCCTTTTCGCATATTATGTCAGATATGTATCTTAATTTAAGTTTTATGTTTAATTGTTTAAAGATATGTAGCTTCATCATTAGTAAAATTAAACCTTCTCAAACACAAATTGTATTCCTACATTATAATAAAACTCAGTGTTTGGTTAACTTTTGAGAGGTTTCGTTTGTAAAACTCTATTCCTGAATGATATTTTAGTTTATAATTCTTACTACATGCTGATATATATTTTAAGTATGCTTATACAGTAGCTACATGTCTCGAGTTGAATTTAAAAATGAACCAAGATCCATAGAGCACAAACTCGAGAAAAAGCTCAACATCTGTTTATGTCAAATATTTTATAATTAAAGTATTTTTTCAAGAAAAGTCTTCTCCTATAAATCTATAATAATAAAATGAAGAGTTTGTCTGTGATATCTACTGCACACAGAGTTCTGACATTTTAAAACCAACAGCCTCTGTACACAAACATCTGCACCTAGAAGATAGAATTTTAAATTTTTATGGGCTCCCAAAAAATACATTAACTTATATTTAGGTAAAGTAAATTTTGGCAAATTGACTATAGGTGCATAAAGTGTGTCTTCTTGGCTCCTCCCCCCTGTTGTGACCATGCCATAGTGTAACCTGTCAAGGTAAGCCAAACACGGCTCAGGGTAAATGGACGGAGAGGACATCAAGAGGAGCAAAGTGGTATTCTGGCAGGAACGAAAATACAAACATTGATAACACTTGATTATATTATTATCGCTGATAATAGCTTTATAAAGTGACAGCTGTCTATCACATGGTTTGATGTATGAATATATTATAATTGCTTGAGTGATTTTTGTACATTCTTTCACAATCAGACTTTAGGTTAACTGACTGAGAACTCTGCTGCGGTTTTGTGCATCAGGGAAATGGGCTGGGATTTTGCCATTTGTCGGGAATTTAAGGGCGAGGACCTCTCTAAAAATCTTGGAGAGAAGTCCAATTTTCAAAATGTTAACATATGAGGACTGTTCAGTTCCAGAAAGTGAGCCGCCAACTATAGTATTCAGCGTGGTGGCCAACTCTCTCCTCACAGCTTGTTCTCTTGTTCAGTTCCAGAGAGTGAGCCGCCAACTATAGTATTCAGCGTGGTGGCCAACTCTCTCCTCACAGCTTGTTCTCTTGTTCAGTTCCAGAGAGTGAGCTTCCAACTATAGTATTCAGCGCGGTGGCCAACTCTCTCCTCACAAGCTTGTTCTCTTGTTCAGTTCCAGAGAGTGAGCTTCCAACTATAGTATTCAGCGCGGTGGCCAACTCTCTCCTCACAGCTTGTTCTCTTGTTCAGTTCCAGAGAGTGAGCCGCCAACTATAGTATTCAGCGTGGTGGCCAACTCTCTCCTCACAGTTTGTTCTCTTGTTCAGTTCCAGAGAGTGAGCCGCCAACTATAGTATTCAGCAGCACGGTGGATATCCGACGATTGTTCCTGAATGGCTCGAGCTATCCCGGCAATAGCTCGGTGACCCCACTCCACACTCAGGCCCTGGAGTTTGATCACCGGAACCAAACCCTCTGTTACATTCATCAGAACGAGTCAGTGAAGGCTACCCTCAGCTGTTCCCACATAGACGACCTGAGTAACGCCTGGGACCTGCCTTCACCCGCCATGTTTCCTCTCGACTGTAAGTAAGAGTCTCTTCTCACAATGAACGTCCTCTCACGTACACATGAGCAAAGGTGTGCAATGGTGCGCAATGGTTGTATCGCAAGGGAGCAAGTAACACTTCTTTCAAAAGTAGACATCTTTAAACCTCTTAACTTATTATTTAACAATCCATTTAGTTTCTAAAAATGAAATAGTGAAAACAATTTTAAACAAAGTCTTGGATAGTGGTATCATTTGCATTTTCAAAACATTTCAAAGGAAGAAGAAAACTTTGATATTTTACGAACAGATTTGAACTATCACATTAAATATGACATATTTCAACTTATAATCTAATATAATGTGCTTTGTTTTTTTCTCTTAACCTAGATGCACAATGATCTGGGTTTTCACCAAGAGGGTGCAGCAGTTATGGGGTTAGGGGGTTAGGATTACATTTCTTTCTCTAATATTCCTTCAATAAAAGCATCTTTTGTGTAATAATCGACGAAATGAAACAAACCAGATGGTGAAAGGAAGAAATTGTATGTAAAGTTAACTGAAACGGGTTACTTTGAAATACTGCCACTCGCATTGACGGGCACTTGGAATAAATATTAAGCTCGTCAAGTTTGTCAGTGCCCGGGAAGTTTAGGTTTGAATACCGACCTGTTTCCACTCTCACTTCAATGTGGGTACATTTCTTCTATATTCTACCTTCCTCATCCAAATCCATTAATATATCCTGGGACAGGTTTCAAAGAAATACCTCCATTGCGCACCAATATTGTGTTGGGATTGTGAAATATAAAAGAGGCCACAATCTCATGAAATCCAGATCGGAACATTGATACGGTATTCATTCGTCTCTTATTTCCTGTGTAGCAATGACTCACATCGCGCTCGACTGGATCTCGAGCAACTGGTATTTCCTGGACGATAACCGTGAGATGGTATTCCTTTGTAACTCTACGCTGGCCTCATGCGTCATCCTGATAGACGTGAACCTGAGCAAGCCCCGGGGATAGCCCTCGACCCCACCAAGGGGTGAGACACACTTCCATTGCACTTGCACAGCTAGTTTTGATACAACAACATTAGTCTACAATTGATCTCTCAAATATTTTACTAGCCAAAAAAGTATATATTAAAATCTAATTTCATAGTTAAAATGACTCGCAAGCAGGGAAATGTAACCAAGTTAAAACAGTAAATCTATAAATGTTTATGCTACCAGTTATACAAGTTTTAATTGAAAAAATGATGAATTTTGTAGACAATGTAATTACATTAATACTTTATGTGGATAATGCTCATTCACAAGTATTAATTTAAACATATGTTAAAAATATATATTCAAACAAACACAATTTATAAATAGCGATTATCTTTACAAAATGTTAGTTTCACTATTATGATGATGGAGAGTAATTTGTATAATTTGTTTAACACTAAGTTGCTCCCTGAATAAAACCTCTTTTAAAGTTCTCCAAGAAACTACCCTCAGTTCAATCTCCCTGGACTAACCAACATTCATACTACCCTCAGTACAATCTCTAACGAGGACTAACCAACATTCCCCCATGCCTGGTTATACAGTAGAACACATCCCACCACCCATACCCACCTTTGTGTGATCACATCTCCGTGTCTAGGCTCATGTTCTTCACCAAGTGGGGGGCCTCTACTCCAATGTTGGAACGAGCTCTCCTGGACGGTACAAACAGAACCTCACTAGTCAATCGCAAGATAGTGTATCCATATGGGGTGACTGTGGACTTCCCCACGCAACATGTGTATTGGGTCGACACCTACCTAGACTTTGTGGAGAGAGTAGACTATGACGGCCGTCACAGACGAACCATCAAGAAGGGCTTCCCGGTGAGTTGGCAGCAAGTATTTCAATCAGTTGCTTTTACACTGGCTTGTTCATACACTCAGAAAATGCTACTTTTTGATCTAAAAACACAAAACCTTTCAAAACACGACCTCAACTTATGAATGTTACAACCTGTCCAGGAAAGAGTTCATCTTGTAATTATTTTACAAAGCAGTAGATTAGGTTAGGGGCAATTCAATAACTCATACCTTTTTAAAAGGGCATACAAACACAAGGCAGTACATTCACATAACATGTGACCTGATGGCTGATTCGCTGGTCGAATGGTCTAAGGTGTAACTCTCACAATAAACTGGACTGTCGATTACGGGGAGATCAGAGGTTTGAATCCCAGTCAGGTGTACTGAGGTTCTTTTACCCTAAACAGTTTTCCACCCTTTCTCCGTGCAATTGTGGGTATACTTATTTTAATTTCAACCTCCCTCATCCTTAAAACACGGACGCAATTGAATCGATCATTGTTAAAACACACTAAGTCCAAAATCCACTAAATCTAGTTTTTAATATCAATGCAGGCTTTAAGTGTCGATGGATCGATGTTGAAAGGAACTTGACCCACAGCTTCCTTACACTAAAACCAAGAATATGAGTTTTGATGGGTCATTGAAAAGAAATAAGTCGTGGAGTTTGTTCCTTTGAATGAATGATGACTGGCTTGTAGGTTGCGGAACAAACAAAACACCTGGGTAAGGAAGTAAGGAACAGGGTTGGTTTTTGACTTAATGCAGAATCTTCCTTCCCCCCCCCCTCCCCCCCATACCAGTCCAAGACATTCTCTATCTCCATTAGTTGTGGGGGTTAATTGTTTTGGACTTTTGGCGTACATGATTTGAAATCCCACAGTAGTATGTTGCATGTGTGGGTGGCAAAGAAAGGTTCCAATGAGGTGTGTTCTTTCAGTTTGGACCACATGATTCATCATGTATCTAAAGATGTTACAGAGTTGTACTTATACTCAGATGGCAGTGTTGCACAGAACAAAAATCATTCAATGATCCGCACGCACATATGTTTATTTATTGGTGCAAAATGAGACATTCAAAAATATCACTATCCTGTAAGAGTACATTCATTCCTGTCATGTGATAGGGACTTTCATTTATTTAAGGAAAAAAAAAATGACAAATCTACATTCCAAAATAATATGTCAACTTGTTAGTGCAAAGTAAGTCAAACATTTTGGTCAAGATGGCGGAAACATCAGACATATTGAACTTCAATGCATGGTGGCTTTGTTTGTTCAAGAAAAATTGAGTGGCTCTATAGTGAGTGGGAGGAAATACTGCTCGTTATAGTAAAATTAATTTACTCCTTCATCATTTAAGGGGTCCACATATTCTTCATATAGGACCCGCCTCGGTGGCGTAGTTGGCTAACGCGCAAGTCGTGTTGAGCTCGACCGCCGAGGACGGGGAGATCGAGGTTCGAATCTCAGTCGGGTGAACTGGGGTGGTTTTTCCTAAATGGTTTTCCACTCTCCCTCCACGCAAATGCGGGTTCACTTCCTCTAAATTCAACCTTCCAATTCCTAATCCATTAGCGTAATTAGTACTTAAGCGTATAACCCGAACGGGTAGTAAGACGAGGTGCTAAATATTATTATTATTATTCATAGAGGCCAGGAGTGGTGGAGGCACTTCTTTTTATTGGTGGCATTGTAACACACACCTTTCCTCTGCCTCAGCCAAGCCTACAATGGCTATCCCAATAGCAGACACTGCAGGAAAGGTCCCTATTTAATCTGTTTAAGCAGCAGGATATTCAGAAAGTAGTGAAGTATGTGATGGTGATAGGGACTCTATCACTTTGTCATGGTCTACAACCCAAGAAGAGGCACACCATTATCATAATGTATTGTAACATTACTCAACTGCAACAACAATGGGACACACTCTTATTAAGGTATAAGGTTTATTTTGTCATACATATTTTAATCATTTATGGACAAATTTAAGCATTCAGTGTTAAAAAGCACTAACTCCACCACATTTAAGTATTCATTTTGGAGAAAGTAACAAACACATTTGGTAAGACAACATTTCAACTTGCCTGTATAAAACAGTAGTTAACAAATAAAAAATATTTAAACATCAACATTAGTACTATTTGTTTAAAGTAGTTTTTATTGATTTCCCAAAACTATGAAAAATAGACAATGCGTTTTAACAATGACCAATTTAATTAGTATGTATGCGTACAACCAGAGCAGGTAGTAAGACGCAGGGACAGAAAAAAACCCCCACCTAATGTGCTCTATATTAGGTACCCAATGTACCATCTTTTCGAAGCTGAGCCGTAACTGGTAATAATGTGCTCCATATTATGTACCCAATGTGCCATCTCTTAGAAGCTGAGCCCTAACTGGTAATAATGTGCTCCATATTATGTACCCAATGTGCCATCTCTTAGAAGCTGAGCCCTAGCTGGTAATAATGTGATCTATATCATGTACCCAATGTACCATCTTTTAGAAGCTGAGCCCTAACTGGTAATAATGTGCTCTATATCATGTACCCAATGTACCATCTTTAGAAGCTGTGCCCTAACTGGTAATAATGTGCTCTATATCATGTACCCAATGTACCATCTTTTAGAAGCTGAGCCGTAACTGGTAATAATGTGGTCCATCTTTAGGTGCAGAACTTGTATGATATCACAATATTTGAAAACAACCTGTTCATGACGAGCTGGAGGAATCAGAGTATCATTCGTTTGGACAAATACCAGTCGGACGACCACGAGACTGTGGCCAACTTTAGTCGGCCATTTGCTATTCACGTGTATCACAGACAGCGACAGCCAGATGGTGAGTGGCCGATTATTAATTGACTACTTGGGGAGTTTGGAAAGCTTGTTAAAGAATTTAAAAAAATAATTAATATTAATATGATACTTTTTTGCTAATGTTTTATCTCAGTAGAAAGTGAGAGAAGAAGCTTCACCTCTGGTGGGATTATAGTTTGATATTTAGAGACAACATTGATGATGACGATGATGATGTGTTTTTTGTTAGTGTGGCACCCCTGCAAGGAGCACAACGGGCTTTGTGACCACATCTGTATTCCTGCCTGGAAGAGAAATGTCTCTGTGGTGCAATGTTTGTGTCAAGCTGGTTACAGACTCAGCAGGGGCGGCCAATGTCTTGGTAAGTCATACATGATGTGATCGCTCTCTAGGTGAGATTTGCCAACTCCTTGTTTTGTCCAGGGGGATGGCCATATGTACGTAGCAGTCAACCATTTGGTTCTAAAATATCATTAATTTGGTTTTATGTTATGGATTGTAGTCATTGGTTGAGTGTTTAAAGAGCCAATCATCCAAAAACAGGTTCAGAATACCCACATTCAAATCTTACCAAAGGCAGATCTCATATCTTGAGCAATATGTGAGATTGTAATAGATATTGAGCTGAGATTGTTGTGCAGAGTTATTGTTGTTCTTGTGATGTCTCTTTACTCTGCTCTCCACTTATCTGGATGTTGGTTGTCAAATGTTGGAATGTTGTTGTTGCAAACTGGTTGTAGAATTAGCAAGGTAGGAGTCAGGTAAATACAGTATTTGTGGTTGAGATAACACACATTGCTTGGTGCAAGACTGTACCAAGTACACTTTTTTTATTATTATTTATTATTATTTATATTTAACATAGACTCTATTCAACTCGTTACTCAGAGTTTTCTAAGAAGCTTGCTTGGACAAACACGCTCGTGTAGTCCGACAGTCACCGAGTGGTCGACAGTCACCAAGTGGTCGTGTAGTCTGACAGTCACCAAGTGCTTGTGTAGTCCGACAGTCACCGAGTGCTCGCATAGTCTGACAATCACTGAGTGCTCGTGTAGTCTGACAATCACTGAGTACTTGTTGCTGGGAATGAAACACTGACAAAACCGTGAGACTAGTCATGTAATCTTGTTGCTGGGAATGTTTCAGCGGCCAAGCAGTCCCAGTTCCTGCTGTACGGGAAAGGTAGACCTGCTCTCATAAAGGGTATCTCTTTGACGAACAAACAGAATATCCAAGACGTCATGATTCCCATCACAGACTTGACAAGGCCCACCTCGCTCGACTACCATGTCGAGACACAGGAGATCTACTACTCTGACGTACAAAGGTGAGTGACCGCATGTAGGAGGAGGAGGAGAATCAAGACTTAAACCCTCGCCTCATGTCATTGAGCAATCTTGGTGCTGGCTCCAGCGCAGCCAGTTGCAGCAGTGTAAAGTTTTATTTTTATCTTTAGAGCCACTTTTTTTTACCCCTATATTTACTATTATTACTAGGGAAGTGCAGAATTCACTTTCAAAGCAAATAACATATCTCTATAAGGAAGACCTCTTTTCAGCTTTATGAGGTAATTGTATTATGTTTGGAAGAAGGTGGATAGAGACAAATAAAAGGGACGAACAAAATATGGCTGCTACAATGAAAAGAACACATTTCACACTTTACACTGCTGCCATTGCTTTCAATGTCCTTTTCCTGTGTTTGTCCTTTATGTTATACCTTTTACATGTTCCTATCTATGTGTCCTATCATTCTTAAATTTTGTTTTTTAAGTTGTTGTCGCGCGTTTCACACTCCTCCCTCATGAGTTCTGATAGAATGAAACCTAGGTCGGGGATTGGGCGGTAATGATCGATTTTCTTCAAGAGGCAGCCATTACCTCTTTGTCCAATTGCACCAATGTAAAGTGTGAACTGTGTTTCTTTTCATTGTAAAAGCCATATTGTGTTCGTCCCTTTTATATGTTTCATCCACCTTTCCTATACCTTCTTCCAAATATAAAGCAAATAATATGAATATTCCCAAAGTCCCATTTTATTTGGAATATTTTACTAAATGTTTAATATTGGGAAAAAAAAAAGTTTTGCATAACTATTTATTATTTAATTGTAATTTAATTAAAATTTCTGTCATTTGAACATTAATGTGATGTAAATTACAAAACATAATGTCAAACATTGAATATAAATGTTTGGTTTAACTCTCAATATTTTTATTGCCGAGGCTTGTTAGTTGTCAAATTAGAATTTTACTCTTGAGCTCAAGTCAAAGCTGACGAATATTCGAAGCTAAGTCAAAGCTTTTGAAGCTTTGCACACCCTTGTTATTATTATTTAATTTGTCAAAGCTCATTCCTGGGTTTGTTAGTTTAGGTTGAGTCTCATTGTCCCTGATACTTCAACATTTGGCTTCTCTGCAGATATGTGATTGAGCGACAGAGAGTCGACGGATCCAGGAGGGAAGTGGTTATCGACCAAGGTATCAACAACTGCGAGGGTGTAGCTATTGACTGGATGGGGCACAACATCTATTGGACTGACGAGGGACTCAAGTTCTGTCAGCGTGGCCAGACTGAATGACGTCAAGATAAGGAAGATGTTTGTGTAGAGAACACAGTACATCCAAGGGCTATTGTGTTGGATCCTAAAAAGGGTGAGTTGGGACAGAACAAACATTATGTTATACATCGAATATTAAACATTAACATTTTTATCAAGTTGTTTGGAGTATTTACTCGCATGTAAGACCCTCTTTTTGACTGATTTTTAATGCTGAAAAGTTGAGGAAGGTCTTAAATGAATAAATACATTTCACTCTCAAAAAATGAGTAGGAATTCAAAGCATCAAATAATTAATAAACATACAAAGGACTTGAACAGTTACTTTACTGTTCAATAAAAATAATACAATTACAGCCTATTTACAACACTAGTATAACCATGTTTTCCAAGATATAAGTCCATCCGTATGGTCTGCAAGTCATCGGCCAGTGCTCAACCGTTCAAAAATTCACTAAAAAGTAAGCTGGGTCCAATATTTGAGGCACAATTTTTTTTCTCTTCAAAATTAGGGAGGCTCTATATTTGCGAGTAAATACTGTGACAAGTTTACCTTCATTTTCTTTACCTTTTCAGTCTCGGTAAAAATAAGTTCTTTAGATAAAGTAGAAAATTGATCTCTACTGCTACAAAGAACGTTGTTTTTAAGAATATTCAAAGCTTGTAACTCAGTCAAATACAATATTTGCTAGCTGTACACAAATACACCTAAAATCACATAAAAAATATTATTACTAATCTAATCAAGTCACTTATAATCCAAAGACACAAAATCACATTTTAAAGTTGTTAGATAGAAAGAAATCTATCTAATAATAATATAACAAATACCCTGGAGAATAATGAAAAGAGCCTGGATATATTCTAGTCTATTGTCTGTAAGAATATAAATACAATGTAGGGGGTACCAAGCCAAATACATGAAATATTCTCAAAGCCAGTAGAAGTAAGAATATTTTATGTTAGTTTTTATGCTTTCAAAAATTATTATATTGTGGTAGTTTATATAACTTTACACACTAAAATTACTTGGGAAATGTTTCAGTGCAATTGCAATTTTTTTTTAAATAGAGTTACTCTCCCTACATACAATTCAAATACTTAAGATTTTTTCCATATGAATATTAATTTGTAGCGTACATAACAGCTCAGAATGGAAACATTTGAACAAATAGATTATTTTAGGCGTCAGTATCTTATTGGCAAATTGTTGAAGCCGTATTTTTTCCCAAGTGAAGTAAAAGCCAAGTCGAAGTTTCACCACTCCCCCCTGTAGTGTTGTATACCCTGAGGAACTCATTGCAGTATGATGTACTGGACTGACTGGGCGAGTGCCGGGACTCACAAGGGGAAGATTGAGAGCGCGTGGATGGACGGCAGCAACAGGAAGACGTTCGTTAAGACGGATCTGCAGTGGCCCAACGGACTCAGCATCGACTACCCTTCCAAGAAGTTGTACTGGTGCGATGCTTATCTGGACAAGATTGAAAGAATCAACCTGGACGGAACTTCTAGAGAGGTAACATGATATTATATATTTTCTTGCAGTCTAGCAACAGAATTGACTAACAGCTACTTAAAAACTATCCAACCATTGGTACAAGTATGAGAAGACTCTATTTTAAATAAATGTACCATCAATAATCCTATAGATAAAATAAATATATGCTATGACACATAGTAAATACTTTCTCATACTGTCTATTATAGTTTGTGACAAGGCTTTCAAAACTCATCAATCACTCATCATTGAGCTACCCTAAATAACTTGTATTAGATTAACTTGTCTACATTATTATTTAGTATTTAAAGTGCCCTCCAAATACCCATTTTAGATCAAAATGTTATGGACATATTTTAAAAATAATACATTTTTAAAACTTAGTAATCAATAAACTGCTTTAAACACATTTTCCTCCCAAAACCATGTATACAGTTTTATTTGTAATGTAAAACACTCCCCACGTATCTATTTTAAACAAAATCGTTACACCCAATTTTTTGAAAAATAATAAATTTTCAAAACTTAATAATCAGTCTTAAGTAAACTAAACCAAAATAAAACACACTAACCGCACTATGACCCCACAACATCTAAATATCAGGTTTTAACAAGGTTCATCAAACAGTGTTTGATGTAGCCCCAGGGATGCATGGACAGGCAGACAGAAAGACAGACAAGTGTAAGATCAACTTATTGGATTCAGGGGAATATAAAAACTAAAGATTTACCATAGTCAAAAAGTAAAAATTACAAAGAAGAAAAAGAAATGGCGGTGCTCCATGTTTTACAACCTGTTTGGGCTATTCACATTTAATTACACTTAATAAATCAGTATGATGAAGGCAAAATTGAGAGAAAATGTGTGTGTATTTGCATGGAGGGAGAGTGGGAATCCATTTAGGAAAAAAAAAATCCTATATAAACTCGGCCTATATTTGAACCCCAACCTCCTAAGATGGAGCGCAGTCTCAGTAAGTAAACATGAATATTGTTATTTCAGTTGGTATTTGACGGGTCACAGTTGGACCATCCATACGGGCTCGCCTACCACAACGAGTATCTGTATTGGACAGAATTCCAGAAAGGAACTGTTCAGAAACTGCACCTTGAGAGTAAAACCTTGGAAACCCTTGCTGAAGAGTTTGCTCCTGTATTTGAGATCAAAGTATTTGACAACTCTTCGCAAACTGGTGAGCTCTCCATACTATTGTTAGTATTATTTGTATTATTTGTCAGAACTCGCCACAAGCTAAGGTCACCCTCCATACTGGAACTTAGACTCGTAATAGATATTCAAACATATAACTTGATCATTAGAACTAGCTCATAGGATTTTTCCTATAAAATAATACATTTATTTTTTAATATGAAATCTCTCACAATCATAGCTGTATTTGTTAAGTATTTCTACCATGGTTTCTTGTATATTTCTATTAAGGCTATTGACCCTTTTCATTTGGCTCGTAAATGCAGAATCGTGGGAACAAATGGTTATCTTCAAGAATTTTTATTGTTTTGCAATTTTCTTTTTGAAAACGGTTTGTTCAAGAATTGAAGCATGTTGATTAAGTTATACTTTTTATATACACACCCCCTCTATTATTTCAACCTCAAATATCAATAAAATTGACATTTTTCAATAGAAAACTGCCGGCTTCATAAGAAAAAATAAGAAAATGTAAACAATTAATAAACATCAATACATTATCTTGGAAGGGGTGTTGAAAATATTAACATAAATATTTCACTCGTCGAGAAAACTGATATTTCCAAACGTACGATTTTTCCGCAAGACCTGTCCGGTAGCTAGCGCCATCTGCGGTTTCCGTGATCCATCTGTTCTTGTTGGTGCGGAAGGATAATTTGGTCGGTCGTGAAGCCACGCCACGCCTTTCACCCTCCCGCCCACCATCCCAGAAAATAGGTTTTAGACTTGCACTTGACAGGGTCAAGGGACTTGATTGAATAGTTTATTTTCGTTAAATAAATCCTCATCTAGCATATACAGCCTTTGGTCTGGTCAGCTTTCTCTATTTCTTCCGATCTTCCTTTCTCTCTCTCTCTCTCCATCTTCCTTCCTTATCCTACCATTCCCTGCACTGCTCTGTGAGAACCTTGTTAACCTCCCTGCACTTCTCTGCTAAAACCTTGTTAACCTCCTGCACTACTATGTGAGAACCTTGTTAACCTCCCTGCACTTCTCTGCTAAAACCTTGTTAACCTCCCTGCACTTCTCTGCTAGAACCTTGTTAACCTCCCTGCACTTCTCTGCTAAAACCTTGTTAACCTCCCTGCACTTCTCTGCTAGAACCTTGTTAACCTCCCTGCACTTCTCTGCTAAAAACCTTGTTAACCTCCCTGCACTTCTCTGCTAGAACCTTGTTAACCTCCCTGCACTTCTCTGCTAGAACCTTGTTAACCTCCCTGCACTTCTCTGCTAAAACCTTGTTAACCTCCCTGCACTTCTCTGCTAGAACCTTGTTAACCTCCCTGCACTTCTCTGCTAGAACCTTGTTAACCTCCCTGCACTTCTCTGCTAAAACCTTGTTAACCTCCCTGCACTTCTCTGCTAGAACCTTGTTAA
Source organism: Timema podura (assembly GCA_033556935.1). Taxonomy (NCBI): domain Eukaryota; kingdom Metazoa; phylum Arthropoda; class Insecta; order Phasmatodea; family Timematidae; genus Timema; species Timema podura. Next base: position 40,932,231 of record JAVRXN010000003.1, read on the forward strand.
CCTCCCTGCACTTCTCTGCTAAAACCTTGTTAACCTCCCTGCACTTCTCTGCTAGAACCTTGTTAACCTCCCTGCACTTCTCTGCTAGAACCTTGTTAACCTCCCTGCACTTCTCTGCTAAAACCTTGTTAACCTCCCTGCACTTCTCTGCTAAAACCTTGTTAACCTCCCTGCACTACTCTGTGAGAACCTTGTTAACCTCCCTGCACTACTCTGTGAGAACCTTGTTAACCTTCCTGCACTTCTCTGCTAGAACCTTGTTAACCTTCCTGCACTGATTTGTGAGAACCTTGTTAACCTTCCTGCACTACTCTGTGAGAACCTTGTTAACCTTCCTGCACTTTCTCTGCTAGAACCTTGTTAACCTTCCTGCACTACTCTGTGAGAACCTTGTTAACCTCCCTGCACTTCTCTGCTAAAACCTTGTTAACCTCACTGCACTACTCAGTGAGAACCTTGTTAACTCCCTGCACTTCTCTGATAAAACCTTGTTAACCTCCCTGCACTTCTCTGCTAGAACCTTGTTAACCTCCCTGCACTTCTCTGCTAAAACCTTGTTAACCTCCCTGCACTTCTCTGCTAAAACCTTGTTAACCTCCCTGCACTTCTCTGCTAAACCTTGTTAACCTCACTGCACTACTCTGTGAGAACCTTGTTAACCTTCCTGCACTGATTTGTGAGAACCTTGCCAACCCCCCTGCACTGCTCTGCTAGAACATTGCTATCCTCCCTGCACTGCTCTGCTAGAACCTTGTGAACCTCCCAGCATGCTCCTTTTCCTCCATACCACACTTCCTGGTTCCCACACTATTATTATTACAATTTAATTTAAAGTTAGGTTCACTTGTTGAATTTATTAATTTAATTGCTGTCTCTTTCAGGGTCAAATGCTTGCTCCAAGGACAACAACAACTGTTCCGAACTGTGCCTGTCTACTCCGAACGGTTCGACCTGTTCCTGCCGAGATGGGTACGCGCTCAATGACAACGCTTGCACTCTCCAGTCCAACTACACCCCCCCTTCGAGGTGCCCCCAGAACTTCTTCCAGTGCGTGAAGAACCTGCGGTGCATTGACAAGAAATATGTGTGTGATGGGGACGACGATTGCGGAGACGGGAGTGACGAAAACATCGGACCGGGGGAAGCATGTGGTGAGGACTCTGGTGCAGGTTGTATGTTTCATAGTGAGACTTTGGAGCAGGTTGCATGTTCCATAGCGAGACTCTGGAGCAGGTTGTATGTTCCATAGTGATACTTTGAAGCAGGTTGCATGTTCCATAGCAAGACTCTGGAGCAGGTTGTATGTTTCATAGCGAGACTCTGGAGCAGGTTGTATGTTCCATAGCGAGACTCTGGAGCAGGTTGTATGTTCCATAGCGAGACTCTGGAGCAGGTTGT